>VZTG01005276.1:87056-217062 GCA_013397845.1 Melanocharis versteri | reverse complement strand
CCCCCCCCCCCCCCCCCCACTGGGAGGAATTTCTTCCATAAATCTCACCTAAATTTCTCCTTTTTCAGCTCGAGCCCATTACTCCTTGCCCCGTCACTACAGTTCTTGATGAAGGGTCCCTCTGGTTTTCCTGTCAGCCCCCTCAGATCCTGGAATTCTCTTCTTCCCCATGTTTCTTACAGGCTACAGTAGTGACAGCAGGAAATGCTTTGTCACCTCAGCTTTTTCTGTCCAAGGGAACTCATTCTTCCAATTTATAGAGCTCTCTGCATCCTTGTAAGTGTTGTTTCTCACAAGCAGAAAACAAGACCTCCAATCTCCTTACAAGATTTAGCAAACCAGCACCTTCCCATTCCTGGATCCTGGCACAGAGGCTGATACAGCACAACCCAGAGCCCAGCCTCTCCCACAGATGATTTTACATTGCTTTGCTCTGACAAGGTAACCCCTGGAGGATTTCTGTTCAGCAAGGAAAATTATGTTCCAAATCTCCCTGATATACACATTTCCAGGTTAGCATCTCTGTGACAAAGTAAATGCAGAGCTGTGATCAAAGCTGAGCTAGGAAAGCCTACAAGACGTGCCCTCAGCTGGCACAAACTGGTGTGTTATTAAAGCCAAGGGAACTATAATGGAACCACTTACAGCAGCAGAGAATTTGAATTTGTGCCGTATTAAAAGCAGAATATGAGGCTACAGCAAGATTAGCAGCAGAGAACAAATGCCTTATTATTCCAGGAGCAGCTGATGAAAGGAAAGCAATACAGAACAGGGATGTGTGTGCAACCTGTTTCCTCAACAGATGAAGGCACACACAGGGACTAAATGTTTGGGTGTGGTGATTTAAAAATAGGCTTTATTCTCTCATTTTAAGTATTTTATCTCTCACTTCAATTGCTAAAGTTGGTTCAGCAGCTGTCATTCCCCTCCAATGAGCCATTTGTCTGGGTTTGTGCTGTACTCCCCAGCACATCGTTACATGTCTACAGAATCCTGCTGGCTTCTCTGACAGGAAGTTTTCCATGTGGGAACCCTATGGAAAAGTCCACACGTCCCATTTTGGCGATGAGAGGAGGTTGATGGCTGGTTTGCAGCACCCTGAGTGAGAGCACTTTGGAGTGGAAACGCTGGCAGCACCAGAAGTGCAGCAGTGCCAGCACAGCACGCTTTGCAGGAGCCCAATATAAAGACACGTTACAGGATGCAGATGAGCTCCCACAACAGCCTCACTGTGCCAGTTAGATTTACCCTTGAAATGTATAGCTAATTTTTATATTCATCTTTCCAACGGTTTGTCGTTTTCTTCTTCAAACAATCTGTCTTAGTGTGACTCTTTCCAAAAAAAAAAAAAAAAGAAAAAAAAGAAAAGCTCAAATATAATAAGGTTGAACATAAATATTTAGTTATATATTCTGTAGACAGACCCATGTTGTGACAGCTTTTGGGAAAAATATTAATGTGCAGTAAAAGTGCCTTATGAAACCACCTCCTTACACCCCCAAATGTCACCACTGCCAGAGTGGCCTTGGACGAGCAAGAGAGTAAATAAATTAATTAATTAACTAATCAAACCAAGAGTTGTCAATACCAATACAGACAGAGCTCCTGCAGCCCAAATCCCAGGCACCCACCTGTGTAAATGAACCTGCCTGGTGCTCCTTTGCAGAACTGTTTGGATTTGTAGGATAGTGTCACCTCCACCACGCCGGGAATGTGCCGGGGAGGCGTCTGGACGCGGATGGCGTGAGGTGTGATCAGCTGGGAATGGCAACACGAGAGGCACCATCAGGTGTCTGTTCTATTCTTTTACTTCATGAGTAACTAACAGAAAAGTTTGGGTTGGAAGGACCCTAAAGATCATCCAGTCCCACCCCCAGGGGACACCTTTCTGTACCCCAGGTTGCTCCAAGTCCTGCCCAACCTTGGACACTTCCAGCGATGGGGCAGCCACAGCTTCTCTGGGCAACCTGTGCCAGGGCCTCACCATAAAAAATGCCATCCTCATCTGCAGCTCTACCCTTGTTCAGTTTAAAACCTTTCCCCCTTGTCCTGCCATTACAGGCCTCAGGAAAAACTCTTTATTTTTTATTATCGCTATAGATCAGCTGAGGGATACACCTGCGTTAGTTCCTGGCCTCAAGGAAAGGATCACACATTTTAGGATAAATTGCCATCAAGAAACTTGTACTGTTAAGCCCATTGGTTAATTGATGGCTTACTCCTGGGCCCAGATGGATTTTTTTCTCCTTCCCAAACTCAAACCCTTGCTTTATTTCTCTGTCTTTGCTTATGTAAATAAACCTATGTAAATAATAAACACTGTGGAAAAATAGGTAGAGTAACATTCATTAAGTTCATCAGTGGGTAAAAACAGATATGGGAATATCAAATGTCTCCTTCAGCTCATATCAGGAGAAAATTTCTAAAAATTTCTTTGATTTTATAGATGCCTAGAATTGTTCAGTTCCATTCTGGGTATCGCTCAATAGTATCACAGAGCAAGGAAAACACATTCCATGAATTCCTTTCACACAGGTTTCTATGTCCCACCTCACATAGCACCATGGAGCAGGAACAGGAACGGGAACGGGAACGGGAACGGGAACGGGAACGGGAACAGGAACGGGAACGGGAACGGGAACGGGAACGGGAACAGGAACAGGAACAGGAATTAACCCTGTTCCTCCTCAGAAAAGGGAACTTTCCCCAGCTCAGGGGCAGGGGGGCAGCTGTACCCACCTCACTCCACACCAGCATGGTCCCAAACACCACCTGCAGCCCATCGAAGAAGTTGTCCCCGATGATGATGACCATGGCTCCCCCCGTGGTCCACCCCTCGCTTGGGCTGATGGCTTTAATGCAGGGTGTGGCTGCACAGAACAAAAAGAACACCAAAACCTCACCTTAAAGTGTCATCTTTTATCCCCCCAAAAGCTTTGAGCCTGGGTGTAAATCACTGGAGCAATTCCCGTGGGCATCAAACATCCCAAGCGATGCAGAACTGCAGCTGAGAGCAGCTCCACCCATCCACACCTGGGAATTCCTGAATTCCCACTGCTGGCAGAGGCCCAGGACAAGTCCCTTCCAGCCATTCACCCATGAAGGCTGCTCACCACTCCACAAACCCCAGTATGTTGAGAAATAAATAAATAAATAAATAAACAAGTGTTTTCTGCCTTGCAAGTGTTAATTACTTGCCTATTCATTACTGGCACTTAACATCGTGTCATTAAAGCCTAATAGGCCAACTGTAGTGGGTGTAAAAATGAAACACTTAAATGATTGTGCAGAGGCTGCTTAAAAAAACAAAATAACACCCACTCATTAGCATATGATCCCACAAACACAAACCCCGTGGAAAAAAAAAGGTAGGGTAACATTCATGAAGTTCATCAATGGGTAAAAAAAGATAAAGGAATATCACATGTCTCCTCTAATTCCTATCAGGAGATAATTTCTAATAATTTTCTTGATTTTATAGAGTCTTTTTATTATTATTATTTCTCTCTTCCATATGTTCAAGGCCTCTGGACTATGCATCCCATCAGGAACCCAATATGGTTTCCAGGCCATAACCAAAGTCAATCCATCACTCCATTCCCAATGTTGACAGGGTCAGAGGTGGAGGGGAACTTTGGCAGAGCTCCAAAAACATGAGACTCCTTTGAACAGCCAGTCAATCACATCCAATCAGTCAAGGAAAAACTGGATGGCTTCCTAGGCTAGGAATCCTGGGATTTTCCTTCTACCATTTCACTGCCCGCTGGGGGAGAATTAACACCACTCTGAATTCTTTACTGATTCAATCATTTTCTTCCAGTTCATTAATTCTTCTTTTAGGTTGATATAGGGCACAGTTAAGAAGTGGGGCAGCAAAACATTATAATGAAATAATACCCTTGCTTGTCTTTTCTACTAACATCACCAGCTCTTCTCACTTTCAGTGGCTGCAGGAGAGGGAAAAGCAGGCACTGATAGCATTTTCCAGCATTTTCCAGTCATTTTTGAGCACTGTCTGCGTGAGGGAGGTGGAACATTTTGGGAACGAAGAGTGAGAGGAGGGGCCGAACGTTTTGAAACTTAACAGATACAAGAATTTGTAATTGCTTGAATACAGTCCCCAACCCATCCTGGAGCTGGCCATGAGTCTGGCTTAGCCAAACAAACTCACATCAATTAGTGTCAGCTCCCTCTGCGCATCGTTAGGCTCCGTGCACAGTTTGTTTAAGGGAACCAGTGACACTTTTTCATACACATCTTGTGCTGGAACAGCTCTGTTTAACTAAGATGTCATCTTGCCTAATTTGCCTGAAATCAAATCTATCCCAGCTGAATGAGAGGGCTGAAATTTAGATAATACTTGGTGTTTCTGTGTTTTTCATCTTTGCGGTACATACTAATTAATAAATTGCAGGGGGAAGGGGAGCCAGTCCCTTAGATGTGAGGAGGATCATATTTTGCATGCAGTAGACACTGTTCTCCTGCCTCTGCCTTCCCCAAACCCCCTGAGGCTCTGCAGTTCCCCCTTAGCTCTCCTTCCCTCCTGAAAACAAACAGAAATGGAAGAGTGGGTAATTTCTGCTCTGCTCTCTAGACAAAACTCCCACCTTCCGAGGGGTCGAGTCTCCTCGCTCTCCGCCCGTGCTTGGAGTTGTTGTGCACGAACATGTTGTCAGACACTGCCAGCACGTGCCCATCCACATTCACTGTTGTTGATAGCACCACCTGGATATTGAGAAAGAGAAGGGGAAAACAGCCAGGTAAACAATTTATTTGAAATTCAACTTGTTAAGGATTAATTATTCAGTTTGGCTAAACCCTGGTTTTTTAAAATGGCAGCACGCCCTGCAGGGGTTTACAAGAATGGGAGAAAATATTTTCAGCCTTCATTCAGTGCATTAAGTGCATTTAACAGAGCATCCTGTGGGCTGTATAGAGGCCCCTGTATAGAGCTCTATAATGACCCAGCTCCTGCAGGATGAAAACTCCATGAGAACAGGACCTAATATCAAGCCTGGTTTTGACATGTGAGTGCACAGTGCCTCCTGAAAATCATCTGAGCCTGAGCACCCCAAACCAAGCAGCAGGTTTTAAACCTTAACCTCCATGACTGGGCTCCAATCTGAATTCTTAGAGGAAGCCACTGCATATGTTCATTAATCCCACTTCAGTTTTTACCATATCCAAAGCTCTAAATCCCTTAAATCCAGAAATATGTGTGACTTCAAACCACAAACTTTTGGGAAAAACAAACAGTGTTTTAACTCCTGAAAGAAGATGCCCTCTGATAGAGTGGTTTTGACCATTAGTTGGTGTAATGAGCTTAATTCCATCCCACTGCCACACCTACAGTAATGCACAGCCATGGAGAGTCAAACCCTGGATGTGTTCATGGATTTTCACAGCCTCAGCTGTCACAGCTGAGGTAAGAGAATATCAAGCTCTAATTGTTGATAAAACTCTATCCAGCACAGAGCAGGAGAGACCTTACCCTCCCCAGGCTTAGGCGAGCTTAAAGAATACTTTCTTTCTCGAGACAACTCTAATTCATTCCAAAAGGCTCTTGTCATCCTGTACTCTTATACTTCTCAAGCATTCTTGTCACAGAATGTGTTGCTTTTGTGTGCCAACTGATTTCCTCATTCCCATTAGGGTGGGGTGTGACTCCATCCAAAGGGAACGTTTCCCGCATGACATAGCTGAGCCCACTCAGATGCACTTCATTATTTTCCCTTAAACAATGGAAATAAATTTTAGTCTCTCACTGGCCAGCCCAGAGCACACTGTGGCAACAGGGGAATAGGCCTGAATTATTCCAGTGTCTGAAATATTTACGACAAGTGTTTAAATTGCAACCAAATGTAAATAAAAAGTGTGTCTAGTATATACAGTTACACAATGGAATAGAGACATCTCTGAGCTCACTTACACGAGTGGGATAAATACACACCCACGTGCTCCCAGGAAGAGAGAAAAGAGGCAGGCTTCAAGTGTTCACACACAGAACAGAATCATGGAATGTCCTGAGTGGAAAGGGACCCACTGGGATCATCCAGTCCGGCTCCTGGCCCTGCACAGACACCCCAAAATCCCCCCCTGTGCATCCCTGGGAGCAATGTCCAAACACTCCTGGAGCTCTGGCAGCCTCGGGGCCGGGCCCATTCCCTGGGGAGCCTGGGCAGTGCCAGCACCCTCTGGGGAAGAACCTTTCCCTGATCTCCAACCTTTCCCTGCTCTCCAGCCTAACCATCCCTGGCACAGCTCCAGCTGTTCCCTGGGTCCTGTCCCTGGTCCCAGAGCAGAGATCAGTGCTGGAATCACCTTTTGGGTTGTGCACAACACAAGAGCCACGTTTTGATAAGAGATGTAGACAGCCCCACAGCAATGGCAGAGTTATGGCAAGAACCAGTCCAGAAGACAAGTGCTGAGCATCCTCTGCTCCCTGAGCCAGCAGGAATGGAAGATGCACTTCTAGACCTCTCTCCATGTGTGGCTCCATTTTTATCCACATCTCCCATCCATGACAGCAGGGCCAGAGCCACCTGGCCTGCCACAGGCTGGAACCCAGGGTGAATAAACACAGCGTTCTCGGGGACAGGACGGGATGCAAAGTTCAGATCTGGAGCAGAACCTTCTCAAAGTTTGGGACCTTTTTTTGCTGTAACCTGAATTTCAGCAGAGACCTTTGTCATTGCTACACCACCACCACCCAACTCCTCATCCATGGTGTGGAGAAAGGACACGTGAGATCATGGACATCAAAATGACTGAACTTCTTCACTTTGCCCCAGCCATTCCCTCTTGCCTCATGGAGATCACAATACAATTGTTTTATTCTGGAGATTAAAAACCAATGTTTTATGGATAAAAGGAGGAGGAATGTGCATTCCACCATGGTCTCTAACTCCCAGGCCCTTCCCTTTCACAAGCCAACTGCTTTCCCCCAGTGAGTATTTCCTGGGTCACAAAGGGTGACCCTTTCCATCTGGAATCAATCAGTCAACTCCTGACAACTTCCTGAAACACCTCACTCCATTTCCTGTTCTCTCCCCCTTCCCTCTTTCCCCCTGGTTTGCTTCACTCTTCAAAACTGCAGGCCACAGCAGCTTAATGTTAGAGGGTCAGACACAGTTAGACTCCAAAACACTACACAAGAACACCTTTGACCTTCAAAAATCTTTACATCTTAGCTAAACAAATCAAGGTCAACATTTCTTACCATTACCTTGTTAACCATTTCTGTGCATTTTTGCCAATACCCTCCTTAACACGTATTTATCAACAACACTTGTTCTCCCAATGTCGTAAAACAGTCCAAGCCCTTTTTTAAAAATCCCTGTATTTAGTGCTGATGGAAGGTGATGTGCAAACTTCCCTGGAGATTCAAATTCTCACTTTTGCCCACAACGCTGGCAAATGGTTCTGATGAGTTTTTCTTTTCCTGCCCTGATGGCACCACTTCTTGTTTATGATAATTTGGCTTCTTTGCCTATTCTTAGAGGATGGTCTTCTACATAAAACCATTTGTTAATGCAAAATTTAATCCGAAGAGAATGATCTGAGAACAACAAAATCGGTCAGGTAGGCCATGGATTCTGGTAATTGAGGCTGAGGGCCAAATTTGGGCACAGACAGCATAAAAACTAAAGATTTTGTGCCACTCAAAAACTGGCCCAAACTGTCACCTCTGCTGGGGTTTCAGAGGACAGGAAGCAAGAAAGAAAGAGTGGGCAATGCGTTATTCCTTCATTCTCCCAAACACAGATCCCATCTCCCTCAGAACACTGAGGGAATTACAGGATTCTAAGGTGCTTTCACAGTCCTTGAGGTTCTCCCTGCTGATCTGCAAAGGTCTCCTTATCAGCTGAGAGGCCACAGCCATAAACCAGTGATTCCCCAGCAGTCCTGGAGAAATGCCGGAGCTGTATCTCCAAATTATTTTTGTTTCCCAGGTGGATTTCTGTAATGCAATCCTCACTCAGAACCCACGGGGAGGGTTCACCTCCCGTGACATCCAGACAAAGTGTCTTTAGCACATTAAACTCAGCTTCTCTGAGCTGCACTGCCCCTCCTTCACCTCCCTGCACAGCTCAGGGGGTTGTGTTTCTTTACAAACCTTCACCTGGGTACTACAAATTTCCCTCCCCCACCTGTGGTTTGTCACTATTTTCATATTCTAAAGTGTGCTGCTCTTCAAATCACAGATATGCAAATCCATTCACATCCCCAGCTATAAAATCTCTATCAGTCGCAGACACCTATTTAGACATATGGTACAAACATTCCAGGCATACAGGCATTGACTTACATGTAACATATCTCATGACTGTGTAAATGATCTCTCTCAAAAAATTCCTGTTACCATTCCAAGTGTGGAAAAAATTCTTTATGACATTGTACATCTGGAAACAATATTGCATTCCTGATGCACTTTCCCTTACAACTCTCTAGTCACAGCACCATGTTATTTTAACTTAAAAAAACCAACACCTTCTATGAGGATTTTAAATTATTATTATTATTATTATTATTGTTCTTGTTGTTGTTGTTGTTAATCATAATAATAATAATAATAATAGTAATAATATTTTTCCAGCTGAGTGAAAGGAAAGATGTCAGGCCTCATCCTGCTGCCTGGACTTGGACAGGGCTCCCATTGATGTCAACAGGAATTTTGGCTGAGGGAGTAACACAGGAGGAGAGCCTGGATATGATGGGTTTGCTTCAGAGCTGGATTAGGAATAAGATAAACAATGTGAAAAATGCCAGCAGCCTCACTCTGCTCAAAACTTCCATGGAATTCTTTGGGAAATCCTCCCCAAGACCCTGAGCCTGCAAACTGGGGGCTGACAGGGCGAACTCGGCACTTGGCCTTCGCCCCAGGGAATCTGAAGGTTCTTGGGGTGCAGGGGTTGGACCCCACTCCTGCGTCAGTGACACCTTGTCTCCTGCTATTATCCACAACCAAACCATGGAACTGCTTCCATAAAATCATTCTCAACCATTTCCACCTAATGCCTTTGACACTCATCTTGTTTTAAGGCCTGATGGTGAGGGAATTTATGGCTTACAGCCTAAATTTATTTCTAGTCAGTTTATACTTAACATTAGCTTTAAAATTGTTATTTCCTTTCCTGACCTACCTGAGGGTAATTTCAGAGAGCGGTTCATCCCTCCTCAGTGCAAGTATTTGAGCCAAGCTCTTGTCCAGCCCCTGTCCCCTTAATGACCCATTTCTGCACCTGTTCCAATGTCATTTTGCTCTCTTTTGACTGTAGTTAATCCAGTGTATTGTACCCAAACAAGAAATCAGAGGGGCGCAGTGCCACAAATCCCCCTTGTTTCTGCTGGCAGCATGAGACAGAGTGGATCTCATCTGTGGTTTGTTTTTAATGGATGAGACATTACTCTGGGAACTCTCTTTCCCCACGGATATTTGGCCTTCAGATCTGAGCACATTAAGCTCCTTGAGTACTTTTTCTCTTGCAGTTGAGTCAGTCCTTCCCTTACTCACACTGAATCTAAAATAACATCACCTTTTGTTGGGTCAGTCAGTACCCGATGAAGAAATCTGCCACTCCATTAACAGGCCCAGGCTCTGCTGACACCAGCTGCATTTGTTTTGCAATCTATACCTGGGAAATTAGTCCCCCATAATGGTTATTCCATGTAGTATTCACCTCTACCAGCAGTTCAGTGATCCCTATCCGTATCCCAGCCTGACCACGGGGGTCTCTGGCACATTCCTTCCCCAGCAGCCTGAACAGGATTTCGATTTAGAGCAGTTATGTTTTATCCTTGCCATCATTTTTGCTTCCTACAGCCTACATTCCTAACTCCCAATATCATCCCACCCCTCTTAATCATCTTCCATTTCCCTGAGTGACACAGACCCCTCAGAGCTCTGGATTAGAGCGAGCTGGGTGAATTCCCAGCCCCAGCCAGCTTTGCTCACGTGCCTGATGATGAACTGATCCAACCACTCTGAGGTCAGGAAGGAAACCTCCCCAGGGATGCACCTTGTTATTTTTCCTTTCTCTTCCTCCCTAGAGCATCTTGGGGGGGTGTTGGGGGGGAGGGGGGTACCTGCCAGGAAACATTCCATGTCATGTTTTCTGCTGAAAACAGTGGGTAATTACTGACCTTTCTCTTTTTGCTCCTTGGAAAGGACATTGGTTCAAAGCTGTCCACTGTTAGTACCAATTTCTGCTGCCTCGAACCCCTCCCTGGCACTGCAGGACCTGTTTAATCACTGTGCTCCTGGAGGAAGCAGAATTCCCAATCAACAGGAGCCTAATGTGTGAGCACGAGGTCTCAGCTGAAGCATTTCAGCTGAAGAGCCTCATCTTAATTCCACAGAATTATTGTCCCCCTTTACACACTGGTCATTACCATTAAAGTATCATTGGGCTTCAATCAAGTTCTGCAGGAGAATTCCTCATTAAATGGAGGGCATAGTTTTTATTTTATTTTATTTTTTCGTTTTAAGTTCCATTCCTGGGAGAATCCCTCACTGAGAACACAGCCCTACCTAACAATACCAATGTTAACTCAATTTGCAGAGGAGCTGAACTCAAACCCTGTGTTTGCATAAGTGATTTTAGGATGATTTTTCCCCCAGTGTTCCACCCACCAACTTGATTTGGAAATATTTTAATTGATAAATAACCAATATTTGCTTCAGTTAAATTCACAAGGACATATTACTCGATCTCTGTGGGCTTTTGGCAGCCACCAAGTAACTATGAAAGTACCCCTTAGTTCTAGAAATACTCCCTTTCCTCTAGTTCTAGAAAGATTCTCTTTCCCTGCTTTAGCCACTGACAGACATTGAAGAAGTGATTCACAATAAAATCACGTTACTACAGGGGAAAAAAAAACCTACTAAAACAATGATCACACATTCCTTAACTTCTGATGTAAAACATGGTTTTCAACAGCACAAAATCATTGCATTTGGTTAAAAAAAAAGAAAAAAGCAAGAGATTTTCATTGTATTTTTGAAGCTCTACTTAATATCAAAGCAAATTTCAAATAGTCAACGGGATCACAAAGCAGCTGGTGTTGCTCTCCAAACTAAAGCATTATAATAAAAAAACCACAACTCTTCAGGCATCTGGAGCTGCATTAAATTTACAATGCAGTGTTAATGTAACCTCTCCTCCCCTTTCTCTCCCCACCCCCCTTTTTTTAATGATACAAGTTGAAACCTAACATTTAATTTATCTTAACATATTACCAGTATAGTATGAAATCTCTAAATCTTGTAATGGATCTGGAAGTGAGGCTGGGGCCAGGCTTGGACACTGGATCCCAGTGCCTTGGAACTTTGGGGATGAGCCAAACCAAGCCCAAACTGTGCAGCTTCACACCCATCTCTAATCAGAAGCATTAGCTTGACACTTTTCCAGTCATGAGTAACCATCCCTCCGTGCTGGAAAACTCAGTAGGATGCATTGTAAGGCACTATTTCCATGTCTCTTATTTATATTTGTGTCTCATTAACAAAGCCTCAGGTTTGGGCTTTCATTCAGGCTCCACTAAAGAGCAAAAATGGTGTTTGATGAGACCCTTTCAGGCCCAGGTTTCAGTAGTGATTTAAATGAGAACTTTGATAGAAAGATTCTCTCTGCTGTTTTGTTTAATAACCACAGAAGAAAAGGAGTATCCTGATGTCTCCTGGAGGTTTGACAAGCACTACTCCATTGAAAATGAAAATATTTGGTTCTGCAGAAGAACATAGGTAGGAATTAAAACACACTACGATGAGCATTGCTGCAGAATTCTGTTTGCATAAGGAAAGTGAAGTGCTTGGAAACGTCTGGAAAAGGAGGGACTTAATAACAACAGCTGTACAAATAATTTATTGGGGAAAAAACAGCAGAAGATTTAGATATGGCCCAAGACTGAAACATAATGAATTAAATCATGAAATGAATAAACCACTCTTCTGCACTGTGTTTTTTGACCCTGCTTTTACTCTGCTCACAGGTTTCTGCACTGGCAGGATACACAACTATCCCTTCAAACCTAATAAACAACTCTGCACATTCGTTGTTTTGCCTGGTGAATATCTTAACAATTAAAATAAAAATTAACACATCCAAAGTGTGCAAACAGACCACTAATATTTTAAAGTAATTTTTTTTTCCCCACTTTTGACTTTCAGGGCTGCTGACAGACCACATCCAACAAGCAGCAGGAAAAAAGAGTTCGTCAAAATTTTAAAACTGAAAACTCAACAAACACACACACAAAAAAACCAACCAAAAATAAAAGAAGGGTCCAGAAGCCACTGGAGTGTTCAAGAACACTCCTAACTTTGGTTATGTTCAGGGAAGTAATGCTGCTATCCTTAGAAACCAGGAGGCAGACAGAAAACAAGCTGTCTTTGCCTATTGTCCTTACTGTTCATCATGGCTAATTTGCTTTGGAACACGGAGCTTTGTTATTCCCAAGGTGTCAAATTTTAGCAATTTGAGCCACTTTTTGTATCTTTTTTTATCCACACTGACCTCTGCAGCCCAGAGCAAAGCTCAGCAACCCACGTGTCCAGCTTTGAAGGAGCCTGGATGAAGATCCCACTCTCACTCAAAACCTCAAGAATTCTGCAATTTGTCTCAAAGGTTTCAGTTCTGTAACTCTGAGAAAAGGTTGACATTTTGGGGGAGTTGATAAAAAGTAAACTGAACTTAGTGGTTTTAAAGCCTGATCTTGATTAATTCGGGAGCCTGGACTGAATTCTCACACTGAGACTCAAAGGGGACGAATTCCCATGAACTGAAAGTGCAGGAGGAGTTGAAGTTATCCCTGAGAAACAGAACCCTGGAGTTTCACTTGGCTCTGTTTTCCCAGCTTGGCATGTTCTGAGGCAGAAAACGCAGCTCATTCTCCTCAGTAAAGTGCTGATTTTGGTACAGAGATCAAAAGCAAGGCCAGGCTCTCTCCTATACAGGAGAGCTGCCAGGTGGATGGCCTGAGGAATGAAGGAATTCCATCCCCAGCCACGTGATCCTGCAGGATTTGGTTCCGTTTCCCTGTTTAAGCTTTCCCTGAACATCTGAGGCTGTTGAGCTCTGTCACATCCCCATGTGGGTGAGGTGACACCAAGAATAATGCTGAGACCACAGAGGGATTTCTGCCCCCCTCCCCCCCCAAATTAGACCCGAACTCCTCCTGCAGCTCGGCATCTGATGGGAATCAAAGATTTGAGGCTTTTTTGGGAGTAGCCAGCATGGGTTTGAAATCAGTGCTGAATTTCTTCAGTATTCCGGTGTGTTTGGGTCCAGAATTTCTCTCTTGGCAGTTACAACCAATATTCTGTGTATTATGGCAGTGCCTCAGGTCCCCGGGTGTTAATCAGGAGAGCCCTGGGCACGACTTTTCACAAACTCACAACAAACCCCCCCCCAAAATGGAGACTCTTTATGTTTCCTGACATTCCACAATCAGCTCCAAGAGCCAACAAGATGTGTTTACATGCTGTAAAAGAGGTTTTCTTTTGCTGTCCAGATTTTTTAGCATTCTTGGCAGATGATAACTATTTGCTGGGTTTTTTCTTTATGGAAATTGCCACTTGAAAAAAAAAACTCAGTATAAATTCCCTAACAATGAGCACCTCTTTTTTCCTCATGTCTTATCATCTCTAAAAAACACAGAGTGAAGAAGTCACTGCAGTCTCTTTAAACTACTGGTGAAAAAAATTAGGTTGGTCATGAATTTTTCTTTAAATTTCTTCATGCTCCAAACAAAAAGCTAATAAATCTTTTTTTTACTTTTTGCCTGCATTTCTTTAATTTTTTCTGAGCTTTCAGAAGCTTTTGTTTTGCAGGATTTCTTGTAAAAGTTGAAACCTTTTTTTTTTTTAATTATTGAATTTTTCATCGCTAGCAGAAGCAGAAGAAAAATAAAAATCACTTTTTCTATGAGAACACGTTCTGATGGAAAGTCTGAAGCAAGTCTGTAAACTCCTGTGGACTTTTAACTCCATTTATAAATGAGGAAACTGATGCAAGTGGACACAAAACATGAAACATGAAGCAATGAAGCATCAAGTACCAAACCTAAGGGTGTCACCTTCCCATGTCAAGGATCTACAGGAAAACCACACATCCCGCAGTGAGCTAAAATCCAATTTTTATCAGAGATGTGAGATAGTGAAGGCACAGTAATAATGAGAACAAGCAGCATTTTCAAGGGTGGTCCTGGGTTCCATCAGTGAATTTTGGAGGCTCTGGCTGGCAAAGGACTCGTGGACTTGCTCCAAGGCTCTCCTGGATCAAGACCACGGAGTTTCACCAAGGTAAGCAACTCCATTTGGAATTAGAGATGAAAAGAGAGGTGAAATGGCTCATCAAAGGTCACCCAGAAAAGCTGGGTTACAGCCCAACCACCCGATTTCATCGCTGTGGCTCAACCTTGCCCCAGAGTCAGTTCCAGCCTCACTTTCCTCGCCCTTCCCAGGTGACCTGACAGCACATCCAGGCTGTCAGAGCTGGACCATTCCCCTGGCACTTTAACAGGGGCCGAGCTACAGGTGAAACCCTCTCATTTGTTAAAAGAGCTGCCTGAAAGGTGAGGGCATGAGAGCCGTGCCTGCCCCTCCTCTCCCCACTGCCGCAGTCCACCTCCTCCGGTGTCTCTGTGAGCTGGAATTCACAATCCATCAGCCACGGGGCTGATGGAACCAGTGGCAGATTTCACTGCAAAGCAGCTGGGTCATGGTCCCACGGGGCTTGTTGCTTTTGCTGTGAGATCTTAAAGTGACCATCACTATTTTGGCTTCTTGGTTTGTTGGTTTTTTTAAAGAAGCTGAAGGGAGGGTGTGAGGATGCTAGAAAGCAAAAAAAAAACCAAAAACAACAGAGAAAGAGGTAGGAAATGAGGAGGTTGCTTGTGTAGCACGTACAGAGCTACTTTGAAAAATTCTGAGGCATCTAAATATCACAAGCACGATCCCTGCTGTGGGCAGCTGTATGTGCGAGTGCTTTGCCCGAGGGTGTCAAATCAAATATCCACTGCTGGTTGGTACAGTACAGCACTTCCCCCTGGGGATTCAGGGTAGGAAAAGAGAGAAGGAGGAAAAAAAAAAAGAAGAGGGAAAAAAGGGTTTAAACACAACAAATGGAGAAAAACTTTAACACTGTGTGATATGGCTTATCATAGACTGCCATCATATTTATTAGGAACAACACAGGCGAGAGGAGAAGGGAAAGGAAAAGAAGAACGGGGCAGACAGGTTAACGCTGAGCCTCATAAGACTTACCTGGAACCGTCTCATATCTCTTGGGTTTCCTGCTGTTTTCAAGCAATTCTGATTGCACTTGAGAAAAAATTTTAGGAAGAATCTGGAAAGATAAAGAACCACGTCACTTCTATTAACCACAGCAAAAGGTGTAGTTATATTCTGGTTTAAAATGTACATGAAGTGATTTGCGCGATGGTGGATCTTACAGGACCGCAAGAACTTATCAAAACACAAACAATGCAAACTAATAAACAGAATTTCTAAAAACCAACAGGTAAAGTATAACCAGTGTGACTGAAATCCACCATGGTGTAAGTGAACATAATTCCTCTGATCTACACCCACTCCCAATCTGCAGGTTTGACCACACAATTTTAGTCTCTTCCTTTATCTCTCCCTCACATTCAAGGTCTTTCTTTGGCTGTCTGGAGGGATTTTCCATGAAACAATATCGAAGGATAATGGTATTGTGGAAACCACAAAACCAACAGGGCAACTCCGAGGCAGATAAGCCTTGGAATGAGTTGGAATGTATTAAAAACCCAGGAGCAAACACAGCTTGGAGGAGAATCTGATGAGGTTTCATCCTGATGATGTTTTTCCTGATGAAGATTGCAGTCACTAAAGCAGAGGAGCAGAACTGCCAAGAGCCTAGATTATTCCTACCTAGATTTTGAGGGAGGATAAGGAAAACACGAGCTCAAGTGAAACATGACAGCTCACGCTGTCCAAGCAGATAAACCCATTAACATCCCACAAAGTTCTTGTGCCAATTATTTTTGCCCTGTCACATACACCCATCGTCATATGGTTTATTATTCTGTAAAGTTCAGCTTGTCATGTACCCAAGTAGAATCTCCAGCCTGTTTGGTGACTCACCCAACACTGCACAGAGATTATAGAGTTTAGAAATATTAAGCAGGAATTTTTGTCTAACCTATTTCACCAAATTTTGTCTCATATCCACAAAGGAGAGGATTCACCCCTTTGTTTTCTGATTAAATCTGGACATTTCAGAGGTAAAGAAACTGTGTGAAAAGCCACAGTTGTTAGATTAAAAACAAAACAAGCAAGTCTTCAAAATTCAGGCATAAGCAAGAAATTTTTTTGCATCCTCTGTTGCAAGTGAAAATATTCTCTGTGATTCTTTCCGTTTCTATTTGTCAGACAAGATGGGTTTAACCGCAACAATTATAATTAAAAAAATAAGTCAAAGACTTTGAGGTAGACTTAGAAGGAAAAAGAGTCGGATACAACAAAAAAATAAATAGTTGAAGAATTGATTTCGAATACAAAGAACAAGTTATTTATTTATTTCTCTTGCTGAGTGCTTTCCTTAAAAAAAAAAATCTGCTTTTGCAGTAAGTTAAAGTCCCAGGTGAGCCAGGCCTATTTCCCTTTCTGTTACTATGACAACGATTTTTTACCGCAGTCCCTAAGTCCCTTCAGAACTCACACATTCATGCCTTGAATTAGAACTTTAAAGGAGAAAGATGGATATTTCTTGGGTTTACCAACAACACCCTCCAAACCAGCCCCAGCACAAGACAATAACACAGAAATCTGCTCTCCCTTATTAGTGCCCCTTTCTCTGCACCACTCCCACCACGAGATTTCTCCTCCATCTGCCCCAAAAAACAAAGAAAAAGCCACGGGCTGGATCCATTTTTGTGTTGCTCGAACAAACAAAACCCCTCCGAAAACCTCACCCACAAAAAAGACCCAGACTGTGGCATATAAAACCACTGCCACAAAATCCACCCTGCCAGGGACCCTTTTCTATTAAAATGTCCTATTTTTTAATTATTATTTCCTTAAATCTCTCACAAATCTATTAGATATTTTTAAAATGTTTATTTTCTTGAGGTGAGAGTGTTATTTTCTCCATTTTTCCTTCTTATTTCAGATCTCCCTTCAGCAGGACATTGAGGTTCAGCAGGAAAGAGGTGTCAGTGCTCGGCTCTCGGAGGGCAACTTCTGCCAACAGAGCCCTGGGCACCTCCGTGGCTTCCAAACTAAAAATCCTACAGAATTTCATGCCCTGGGAGCAGCACTGAATATATTTTATTAAGTAAGTCCTGTCAAGTCCATGCTAAAACCTGTGACCTCTTTTGTAGAAAAGATTTGGTGAGATTGTTTCCCCAAAAATGTTTTCAGAAGGAAAAATCCCCTGCATGCCGGCACCCTCGGAGATTCACAGGAGAATTTGAGGCACAAGTCTTACCCACAAACACTCCTTTTTATCTTTCCCTCTTCTTACAGATATATAAAAGAATATTTGCAGATATATAAACAGCTTATAGGAGATGTGCCTGTGCAAAGGGGAACTCCAGCATGGAATGAAACTGTAAAACCAAGGCAAGGAACTTTTACATGAAAATCAATGAGCTGCTGGCTGATCATTCTGCAGGAAAACTGCAACAAAAAAAAAAATCCACAAGTTGTTACTTCTAAGGAAAAATAAAACAAATTAAGCGGGGAAATGTCAGCTTATTTTTTTATTTTTTTAATGCTTGCATCCCTTTTGATTGAGATGAGAAAAATGATCAACACGAACTGAAGAATGAAGAAAATGAGCAGGGAAAGGTGTCTGGGAGAGAACTTGCTGTGTCAGCTGGGCTGATCTTGGGAAGAGCACAGATCCTGGGAGATTGGGAGTGACACAACCCCTAAAAGGCAGATACTGAGAGGCAAAAATTCCAAATGTACATTTAACAGCATCCACGAGCAAACTGCAACACCACGTGGCAAGGAACTAAAATCCCCTTTTTCTCCTAAATGCCTGCAGAAAATCAGGGTTCAGACCCCCAGCAAACAGAAACCAACAGCACATGTGAAAATGAAGCTGGATTCCAATTAAATCCGGGCTGATTCGTGCCAAGGGGTGCAGTGGCCACTAAAAACAGAAAACAAAACTTCCCCTCTCCCTGAGCAGCCACAGCGCTGAACATTCCCAATCCTCCCCGACTGCTGTGCACCAAACACATCCAAACACATGGAGCCTGGGATGCTCAGCCTGGATATTTAACCCCAGCAATCTGGGGGATCCCACTGAGGTGTCTCAGAGGTGCCTGGACTTCCTGGAATTGCTGAGCAGCTCAAAACCCTGAAAATTTTGCTGCTTTAAGATATTACAAAATTGCCTCGCTCGCTTCTGAAAGTGCTGGGTTTGGTTTTAGTACTGAAACATCACACCAGAATTCAGATTTATTTTGCTAAGATGTTTGTTGGAGATCACTGGATGTGCTGCACGATGACAATTTCCCTCCTATCACCCCAAAATTTAGATTTCATTTCATTTAGCTACACACAGAGGGATTTTTATCTTTTTTTTTTCCAGCTGAACCACATCTTTCTTTTTCTCCTTTTCAGAGTTCCTCCAGTCAAATTTGAGCTGCAACTGGGCACCTGCAGGAAGCATTTGGTAGGTTGTTATATACACATACATATATATATATGCACATATATATATATACGTGTGTGTGTATGTGTGTGTGTGTGTATATATATATATTTTAAGTGGTTGCATCTGGGAAAGGCATTAATATTTACGGCAGCATTAGAATAAAAATGACTTGGGGGGAGCAAGGAGGGAAAGTTTAGTACTAAATGAGGCTGATTTAAGGGTAACAGGAGAATTGCAGAAAGATTTTATTAATTTCTTTAAATGAGACACTTTAGCCAATTTTTGGCCTTATCCTATATATACATCAAAAAATAATAATAATTTTTTAAAAACAGAATTATAAAAAATTAGCTGATTTTGATGTTTCTTGGCCAGTCTTTGGCCTTGCTAAGGACAGAATTAGGTGGGAGTTTAGCAGCTGACTGTGGCTCCAGCCAAGCAGAGGGACCTTGGCCCATCCTCTCAATATTTCAGGGTGCTGGGGGAAAACCTAAACACATTTCAATAACTACCCCTGAAAACACTGGCATTGCTATAGAAAACTTGACTGACTTCTTGCACAGACATAAAATGAATCAAGGTGTAAGTACAGACTTCTGTTCTTGTTGTGCCTCGTTGTTGAGCTCACTGGGTACAGACTGATGCACCTGAGAGGTCTCCAAAACACCACCTTAAAGCTGCCTCCCTCTTTTTAGAGCTATTGTAAAAGTTACTGCTCCTCCTGCTGGGAGTTCCCACCAAGCCCAGGAGTCCAGCTGATGAATCATTTGAGTGCCCCTTTTCCACTTCAGGACAAAGTCAGCTATGTTATCTCAACTGTTTTTTAGCAGTACTTCGAGCAATCCTTAGTGGGGAAGCATCGGGAGAACTCCTAACACAGCTGAGGGATGCAGAGGGCTCTCCATGGACCTGGAGAAAGGGCGAGGGCAAATCAAGCCAGATCTTGCATCAGTTAAGCTTTTTCCCAAGTAGTTTTTGACCCACACTCCCATCTTGCCCATCTATGCCCAAATTATCAGGTTCTGTACCTGGCTAGAACTGGAGCCTATGTTCCACACCTCTGAGAATGTTTATCCACCTCAGATGAGTGAGAAGAATCAAATCTACCTTTATCAAATCCTGCTGGAGTCAGAAAAATCTTCCTGGTGACTTTGGCAGGACTAGGCAGAAGCCCTAAAACTCAGTCCCATGCACACCAGAAGGTGTAGTTTAAAAAAAAAAATAATAATTTTATCCCCCATCCACCTTTTGTGCTTCCTTAAAATAAAGGTACAGAATCAAGAGGTCCAACATTGGCTGTACAATGGGAACAGCCTCTGGATACACCTAAAAATTCTGGATACACCTAAAAGTTATCCCTTGTAAAGCAAATACTGAGATAATTCTGGCTTTTTGGGGTTGCTGTGGAATTTGGAGTTGTGGCCACAGTCATTTTTTGGCATGAGAACACACCTACCATCTAGGATAATTCTGATTATACTTACCGGCAAATCCTGCGATCCCAAAATCTAATGAAAATATAAAGATACAGTGCAATTCTGCTTAAATAATTCAGTGATTCCAAAAAGTCACAAAGGGAACAAAGCCAAAAAAGAGAAGTTGTTTCTATGAGTATCAGTTAAACAATATTAAATTTAAATATACTGTGAACCGTGAAAGTGCTATTATTGCAGTGAGGGCCTGACTCCAGCTCCGTCAGAGCAAGGGAATTCTGGATCAGGGTGTCCCATCCTCCTCTCAGGTCTGAGATAAGTGTGGCAAGTAACCCTACCTAGCGCCCCACACAACTTCAAATTCCTTCCTTTCAAAGGGCCAGATTTGCAGGTCGCTGTTTCAAATCAATTAATTGCATTTATTTGATATCACCATCCTGATTTTAATGAATATCACAGTAGAAGACTTCTTTGTAATCTGAATATTTATCTCTGGAGTAATTTTGATCTATTATGTCAGGGTGTATTATTAGGGAGCTGATTAGAAAATTTCTATTTTTTTTGCAGCAGTTACAGTCAGTGTGGGATCAGGCCGTGCACAAAGGCACTTTAAATGAACGTACACTTTCCACTGTGTGAGAAATGAGTGGGGTTATTGCAGTGAGCCAAAGTATTTATATGATCCTCCACAAACAGCAGCTAATTAATCTTCACAAAACTCCTGTGCATAAAGTGTGAACCCAGTTTAACAAACGTGAAAACCAACATATGTAGGTCAGAAGACTTTTCTGAGACTGTCAGAGATTCACTGGGAGAGAAGGGAGCAGGAGTCAGATGATGAGATCCCAACCTAGACCAGAAGAGGAGTTGGCTGCTCGTTTGTCTCTTGGGGTTTTTTTAATAGAAAGACTCCAGTTGCAGAAAAAACCAACCAACCAAAAAAACCCAACTAAAAACACACACACAAAGACCCCAAACAAAACAAACAAACAAAACCAAAACCAAACAAAAACAAACAAATAACCCGAAAAGCAGATTAACATATGCCTGTTATTCTTACACCCAACAAAATCCTCATTTCCTGATGGGACAAACCAGAAACACTTCTTCATCCTCTTGCCTTAATTCAAAGTAATTTCTTCTGTCTGGTTAGACTTTTTTCTGCATGCAGTCACTCACTCCAATTTAGATTTTAGGTCTAAAGTTTAAATTTTGATGTGGTAACATTATTTAGAGCCTAATCCCTGAAATGCCACCTGGAGGAAGGCAGAAGTGTCTGATTTCCTCTGGCCCTGAGTTCAAAAAAGCCAATGTTGGAGATAGGTGTGAAAAAAGAACAAAAACAGGGTTAGGGAGTCAGCTAAGAGAGCCCAAGAGATCAACCTTAAAATTACAGCAAGGCAGAACCCATCTTAAAACTGCCTCTAATTATAATTTTTTTGCCATGCCAAGAGGTCCTGCTCACACTTGGGTAGGTAACACTCTCTACAATGGGTTAGAGAAGACATGGGGTGAAAATGTCCTGTATTTCAGATGGATCAAGAGAGAACATTGCACACAAGTCCACAGCAATGGTTGGATTTGATCCATGTCCAACTCCCAGTCTTTTTCCTCAGCCACAGAACAATTCCCCCTCAAATATCCCCTCTCTCTGCAGCCTGGAACAACATCTTTCTCTCCACCCTTTATCTAGTGGGTTTTTTTTAAAAAAAAAGCTTCGTTTCAAACCAATAATAACAACTGAATATAAACCTGCAATGTGTCACCCAACCTCCAAATGTGTCAGGAAACTTGATATTTATTTTCTGTGGATTTTCTGTACATTTTGCAGTTTTCATCTCTGGAGCAGACTGTGTCCCCCTCGTTCTTAGCAGGGACACACCCCCACAACTGCAATTCACACTCTTTGGGGTAAATACATGCTTCTTCTGTTGCAAAATGATCCCATTTTCAAGAAACAAGGTTGGGGGAGAGTGCCCTGCTGGGTAGCCAGGCAGTCGTTTCTCAGTGCTCAATGTACTTATTTGCCATGGCCACATTTGCTAGGGGGAAAAAAACTCAAAATCTCCAAGGAAAACCTCCTTGTTTGTGCACTCTGATGAAAACCTGACACCATTAATGAAAATAATAATTGAACTCTATGGGCTCGAATTGAAAATGAAACACAACACTAACAGCGTGTTTGTAATTGCAATTGTTCTCCAAAAAGTCTTTGGAGGACTCTTTGCAATTTGAGCAGTTTCCCCTTCATCCTTTGGGCTTTCCCCTTTCCTCCCACACCAAAACTTTCCAGTAACTTCCAAAACAACGGCTAAAAGCTTATTTATCCTGTAAGATCCATATTATTCATGCCATTTGGCATGGGCCCAAATGCCAGAGCATAATCAAAAGTCAATAGGCAGGGAGGTAATAGAGGAGAGGATTGGGCTGACGAGCTGTTGAAAGGGACCTTCAGATAATACTCCCTGGTTTATTATGGTGTCTGTGAGCTCCAACTGTGCTGGGCACAGCCCAGCCACGTTGTGAAATTGTTATTGGGGAAGGGAGGCACAAAGGACAGCAGGGAGGAACGGCTTTCGTGAATCTCAGGGACGGGGAAGTCGAGGCACAGAGAAATTCGGTGCCTGCCCCATCGCACAGAGCCAGTTGCTTTGCCAGGCAACAACCACATCCCATTCCTGCAAGTCCACGCTTGGGATTTTACTGGTTCTTTTTAATAGTGAGGCAAATTTCATAGAGCTCATTGCCTCCACACAGAACACCCAGCAGGATTTGGAAAACATGGCCAAATTGTTGTTCTTTACATTCCTGTCAGCCTCAGCAGCACATACAAGACTTGGAGCTGGGCTGTGTCACCAAGCACAGGCCCAAGGATGCTCTGCAGTCCTGCTTAATCGTCATTTTTGGTACCACTTCATCCTCAGAGCTCTACACAGGTGCAAATTTACCTCAGGATCTACTCTGCAAACTCTGCAGATGCCAGAAAGGCTGACAGAGGTGTTAAACGAGCACAGACCCCAATCCCCGCTCATTTTTTTTTCCATACCAAGAGAAACCTACAATTCCTTTCTCTTGTGCCTCTTCTGTCCTCCCAGCCTATCCCTCAAAAACCTCAGTGTGTTGAGCCATGCTAGGCTGAACAGTGAGCACCAATTACACCGGCGGCCTCTCTCTGCTGGCTCTGCTGGTTTTTACTGTCGCTGCCAGATGGCAGAGCCCGGCACACAAAAACTCCCAACCCTGCAGTTAATGCAGAACTTGGAAATAACTTCCCAGCCACTCCAGGAGATCACAGAGCTGCACTGATGTGAACATCAGGGATGGAACCAAGGTTAGGCTCCCATTTTACACCTGCCAGAGTGGATATCACTCAGCTCAGAGCTCTCACTCATTTGTTAAGGGATCTGTCCCCAAACTGGGGTTGTGTGGAATAAATGTACATTCATTTGCTAAAGAGGCAGATTTACATCCCAGCAGCCCAGGGTCCAGGCACATTCTGCCTCCTCCCTTCTCCAGGGCTATTCAGAGGGTAGATTTGCACCTCTTGCACTTCTGGGTCTAGGCACAAATGACCTTGAATCCGAACACTGGTGTAACATTGTATTCCTATGACAGATTTATGGATTGGCAGATAGGGGTGCATTCAGCGCATTCCTTCCCTAAGACAGGACAGCATCCAATGTTTGTTAGCATCATTAAACTAAAACTGACTTTTCACCTGCTCCCATACCATATGCAGCTGCAAATTTTTAAATTAAACTATGAAGCCATGCATAAATTTACATATATTACAGACTAGCCTCTCCATTTAACATGCAAATGTACTCCAATGTTTCAGAACACCTTCTGTCGCTAATTAATTTGCTGAATTATAATTAGACTAATCCTGCATAATTAATAAGCACAGATTTTTTTTTAATTTCTAAGCAGCTTGATGAGATCATTCACTTCCTTCTATAAACTGCTAAGTAACTGTTAAAAAAAATCTGGAAAGAACATATGTGAAAAGGTATGTTTGATGTCGCATACAAATTCAAACTAGCGGGCAGGCTTCAAGAAAGTCAAGATTAATAGAGGTGTGTGCTTGAAGAGACCGTCAGCACATTATTTTCAGGGGCATGGACCAAGATTTTCTGTGTCTGTTTTATTCCTTTTTTTTTTTTTTTTTTTTCTTTTACACCTCAGACCTTCCAAGATCACAGAGTGAGGCAAGGCAGGACGACAGACCCTCGTGTAGGATCAGGAGATGCTCTGATGCCACCCCAGCACTGTCTCTCAACCCCTCACCCTGGGCATGCTGGGTGTGGATCAGCTCCTTTGATGGGATTTGGAATTGTTTTCATCCCGGCTGCCAAAACCAACCGAGAGCGTTCTAGAGAAACAATTAAGTGCTATTAGCACTGGTTTCATTCTCTACTGATTAAAATGAAGGGTTCTGCTTTCATGTTGGAGAGCTGGGCTGCAGAGAAGGGCACATGCCAGAGCAGCTTTAAATGGGCTGGGTTAGAGGCCACAAACTGATGCACAAAGAGCCCTCGTACTTAAAACAGCCCAGTCTTAAGATCTAAAATATCTCTCTCTAAAATAATCATGCAGGGAAACAGGGAGATCCAAAACATCACAGGATATTGTGCAAATAAGGATGCCCACAATAACATGAGTATTATATTTACAAACATTTTCTGGAGCCTCACTCTCTGTATTTATTTACCTACTTTGGGACGTAGCATTTCAGCTCTACTGCTCCTTGTTTTGTCTTCCCCTCAATCCTCCTCAAATTCAGCACCACCAACATCAAACTGTGTTTGCCTGAACTGTAAGAAAAATCTGTGACAAGACCTCCTGATTCCCAACAAAGGAAGCAAAAAAAAAAATTAATTCCTATCTGAGGAAATTGCTGAACCACTTCAAGTCTTTGAGTGTGGCTTGTCTGCTCCAAACAATGTGTGTAACATCCTCATCAGGCACTTCTGCTTGAAGTTTCTGTTATTTTTTATTAACTTGGACAAGTG
The DNA here is from genome assembly GCA_013397845.1 of Melanocharis versteri. NCBI lineage: Eukaryota > Metazoa > Chordata > Aves > Passeriformes > Melanocharitidae > Melanocharis > Melanocharis versteri. The sequence continues at coordinate 191,964 of VZTG01005276.1, read as the reverse complement.
CCCTTCTTCAGATGAATATATCATTTAAATTGACTTGGGTTCTGCATAAACAGAAAACATAAAAGCTTAAACAGGACAAGTTCTTGGCACTGTGTGCCAACCAAGCCTCTTTCTAGTATTTCCTACTGGACAGTCCATAGGAAATAATTCCTTTTTTAAAATAAAAATCAAACCTAACAACTTTTTGGCCCAAGGAAGACAGGAAATTATTCTGCTGTGCTTGAACTCATCTGAACCTCCTCAGAGCAGAGAGGTGCTTTGAACAGCACGTGTTGAACAAAGGTCTCTCTTTGGGGGAAGAAATATCATCCTGAAATTAAAAATACAGAAAAATTGCACTTTTGGAATCCTGTCCCCTCCCAAAGCACAGCAATATCATGAGATCACCACAGGACTGAAGGACTGAACGTGGAATAGCTCTAACAATTCTGTGTTATAAATTTACAGACAGCCCCAATAACACTGGTTTCTTAACAGCCACTGGACACATCACCAGGTGACAAAGGAAAAGGAAGAGGAACAAAGAAAACATCTCTCTGCCTCATTCATCTCCATTTCCTGCCTTCCAATATCCCAACTCAGCAGACAGAAAAGATGTAATAAGTTAAAAAAAAAATAATCAGGATTAGGTCTGTATTTTTTCCCTCCACGTTTCTGCCTGCACTTATTTTTTTTTTAAACCATGGATGAATTGGCCCAAAGATATATAGGTCACACAGCTGAGGCAGAAATAGAATCTGTATCTCCAGAGCCATGGTTCTGGTACACGAGCAAGTCCCTGACATTCTTTAAAGCTATTCCAGTTTTGTCAGAAGAAGAGGTTCTGCAGCCACAGCGTGAGGCCAACCCCAAATATCAACACCCACATCTTTCAGATTTCTGATGCCCAGGGCTTCCAACCATTTCCCAGTTCTTTGGCCATGGAATCTGCCACAGCTGAAATGATTTTTCACTTTTTTGTTGTTTCAACTCCTGATAAAGATTGTGTGTGTGCACATCTGTCTGTGTATGGAGATGCAGTTTTGCTTTAAAGAGAAAAATTCTGAACTCTGAACTCATTTTCCTGGTACTTAATATTTTAGACACATATGCACCATCCTGAGTTTTATGAGGAACAAGAAAATACTTTACATGCTGAAAAAAAATTACTATATTTAACCGATCCCACCTTGTACTGCAATCATTTCATTCATCCCTGGGTACTGGTCTCCAAATTTAATTAACCTTTTCAGTGCCCTTTGATGTAGCACATACAGAGACCAAAAAACCAGCAGGATTTTAGGGTACAAACTCTGTTAATTGGCAAAGAGGTGAGATATCAGTGAAGAAAGTTGATATGGTTTTTTCAGGATCTTAATATGGGGCTGTAGAAAAGGGCAGGAGGTTGTGGGAAGGACCAGGACAAGCTCTAAGAACAGGTTTCATGCAAGAAGAGCAACTACAAGTGCAAAGTCTCAGCTCCAAAACAGCCCAAATATTCCTGAAATACATCACCAAAACCACACTCCTTAAAAGCGCTTGAAACTGGGCACCCAGAAATCCCAGCGAGGTAAAATCCAAGCACTTGGGCAGTCCCTTTGCTGGAAACTTGTGGCTGCAGGAAGTTATTTTGCCCCTGGCCAATATTTTATGCAAGAGGAGAAATTGCTTCTCTTCACTCCATCCCTCTCCCTCACGTGTGCACACACCCACACGCACCCCAAGTTGTGCAGTGATGTTAACAGCAGAGGAAAATTGCTTCCTGACCTTGCCAGTGATCAATTTACACCCTGAAGCATGGGATTGCTTTCATTTTGGTGTGTATATGTAACATCTATTCCCACATCGCTGCAGACAATGCAGAACCTGCCGCTCACCTGAGCGAACAGAGTTCATGTGTTCAGAGCTGGGTTTAGCAGGAATCCTCCTCCAGGACACGAATTCTGGTGAGGGAACTGCTCCTTCAGCACAGGCTTTGTGGGGAAGGTCACAGTTTTGATTTCCCCCTTGATCATCCCAGCATATCTGTGTGTATATTCATGAAGGTTTTGTGTTCAGCTACGGAGCCTTTCCCTCTGGCTGGAGCCAAGAGCCTTCCCAGGGCTAATGAGAGACCCTAAGTTAACACTTGGTAATTTCAGCTCCTGATCTTCCACCCACTGAAAGTGCAGATGCTTTTTTTTTGCACCAAATGCAAAAATATCCCATTCCTGGGCCTCTTTCCATGGTGGTTACAGACCTGGCTTTAGACTCAAAATGTCCAAAGGGGGCTACAAGGTTGGGGAAGGGTCTGGAGAGGCCACAGGTTGAGCAGCTGAGGGCATTGGAATGTTCAGCTCAAGAAGAGGAGGCTGAGGGGGGACTCATCAGGGTCAGCAGCTCCTCTCTGCTCTCTGTGAGCAGGGGCAGGACCCAGGGAACGGCTGGAGCTGTGTCAGGGAGGGTCAAGTTGGATTTTAGGGAAATGTCCTTCCCCCAGAGGGTGCTGGCACTGCCCAGGCTCCCCAGGGAACGGGCCCGGCCCCGAGGCTGCCAGAGCTCCGGGAGCGTTTGGACACTGCTCCCAGGGATGCACAGGGTGGGATTTTGGGGTGTCTGTGCAGGGCTAAAGGCTGGACTGGATGATCCCTGCAGGTCCCTTCCAGCTCAGGATATTCCATGATTCTGCACCTCCTCGAGGGGAATTGCAGGAGGCTGAACACTGTAGTTTGGTAGTTTGGGACAAACTGAGTGACCAAACTTTCTATCCCCACCCAGTTTCTGATCACACAACTCCATCCAGTGATGGACAAAGACCCCAAGTCCCCAACAGCCTCCCAAAGTAACCAAGAGCCCACCCAGAGCTGGTCATTCCCACATGGAGTTGTTTGGGGTTGGTTTTAATTCCATTAAGGGAGGACTTCTGCAAGGCTCTGCTTTATGACCAGACTAATGAGCTCGTGTGAGGGCTCCAGATGTTTCCAAACACATTCTTCACTCACTTCAATCCTGATATTCCTCCCCAGTTTGTGGAGATCCCAGGGATTGAGGCTGGTGCTGAAGGAGGTGTTGCAAAAGTCAGAATGAGGCTCTGTCGAGAGTCTGGCAGTGACAAAGCGGGACACAAACCCACACTTCACTGAGCTTGAAAGATTTCTCAGGGAGAAAATCCAACCTACTTTATCTCTTGGAGATGTCCAACATATTTCTGTGCACACGTACTACATGTTTTATGTGCAGGCACACACACATCCACAAGAGCACAGATTGCCAACTGACAGTTGGCTTCTTGACTGGAAAATCCTCTTGTTTGGATGCCTTAAATAACAAGGTACCGTTCCAGATGCATCATCACGATGTGCTCTCCACTGAAAAAAGGTCTCTTGGCAGTTCCCAACTTCAGGACTTCCTGCCCACATCCCTGGTGCACTGAGAGCCTGATGCGTGCAGTGAATTTTGGATTTTTTTTTTTTCTTTCCCAAGTTCTACTGCAACCATAATTCCTGGAGAAAAGTTTTCAAGTGCCTGCAACATTTGCTGGATGTTTTCTTCATGTATTTAATCCAGATGTTTACAGTTTAAATAATTGAGAAGCTGCTATGGTAAATAGACATCAAGGAAGGCTAATGGGAGTCGCGCTGTCGTTAGGGAGAACTTGTAGGATGAGACACTGGATAAGGACTTGGTCCCTGCAGTGTCAGGATGGCTTAGGGGAAGGAAGGAGTGCAGCTTGTTGGAAAACATTAAATCAGTGCAATCCCTGACACTCAGAGAGATGCTGAGCAAGGTTTGACACAAACTGCACAGAACTTGTAAGGAAAAATAGATCTTGAGCTTTGCCATTGTAGAAGCTTCTGTTTCTTCATATGGTTTGATTAAAAAAAAAAAAAACAAACTAATTTTTCCCATTTCTCCACTTTGTAGAGCTCTCACTAAGCTCATCTAACAGCAAGGGTGGTTTCTGAGGCTCCCAAATGAAAATCTGCAGTTGTTGTTTGACTTAAGCCTAAGTAGGGTTGTTTTGATTTAAGGTTTCAGGACTCACGGTGAAATTTTCAGTCTGAGGGAACATGGGATCTGCTCAAAGCACTGGAAATTTGCCATCCAAATTTTTGCCTCCATTGTTAAACTCTCATTTTGTTTTAATTTGAACCTCCTAAAAACCAACCTTAACCTCACTGAAGTCAAGTCAGTGTAAGAGGAAGTAACACAACATGCAGGTCTGAAGTAGTTTTGATAAATTGATTTTTAAAAATCACTTCTTAAATTCCACTGCTGTAACTGAGGATGGTGACAGCCATGTGATGGCTGAACTTTCTACTATTTCTTACAAGTTTTTTCCCTGATTTTCTCAAATACTCTTAGCTATGTAAAGTCACACAGAAATTGGTAAGTTATAATGATTTGGAGCAGGTAAAGACTTTTCTCCATGAAATCAACTCCTGTCTATTCCCTCCCCACTCCATTGCACAACTGAGTTTTCCCCCAATATGCAGACAGATTTCAATGACTCCACATCATGATGTAATCCCTTTTAAAGGCTCCTTTGGAGCTGTTAGGAAGTATCTCCTGAAATATCTGTGGAACAGCAATTTTACAGGAGTTATGGTCCACTGGGCCCAAAATCCATCTTAAAAGGAGCCAGCAGGAGAGGGGAAAATGCTCCATAAAAGATCAGAAGATTTTCAAAGGTGTTTTTTTGCTACCAAGAAGATTAACTCTGAGAAGTTTCTTCATGCCTAAGTGTACAATTCCAGCTCTGGTGAAAGCTGTGAACTGAAACAGCCCCCAAAAACCCCTGCCTGAGTTGGGCTTGCCCTGGGAGTGCTGGGAGATGCTTCTAAATAGTCTCTATAGGAAATTGTGCATCACTTTTTAGCAGGACAATTACAGCAACATTTGCCTTGTGAGACCTTACAGCCAAAAATTCCGTTCAGTACAGAAATTTAGGGTTAAGTGACTTTACAGACATTAATTTTGGCAAAATGTGTTTTCTTAGGGACCCAGAAACAAAATCTGACATCTCTTTCTAGAAGATGAGGATTCACTATAGACGAACTAAAAGATTTGCACGTCTTAATACATGTCCTACAAGGACATGCCACAGCTCTGAAGCTCTTGGGGTTTAAATCTATTGATCACACTCATAAGGAATCATCAAACCAAGGAATGTCAAGGCAGAAACTCTGATCTCTGCCAGGACACTTAAAAATTTTTAGACAATTAATCAGTTCCTCTAATAATTGATCCCAAATCCCTCCCTTCTCCATTCCTCTTTTTCCTCTTAACTTCCACCAAAAAAAATTATTGAACAGTTTCAGTCTAAATTCTGGTTTTGTAATAATTCAGTGAATGCCAACATAATTTTTTGCTGCTTAATTAGACTACCAATTTGGAGGACAGCTTAGGAAAACATTCACTACAATTCTCAAAATGAGGCATTAGAAACCATTTAATCTGTCGTACATAATTACTTTGTACTTATCCATTAGCAAGTAAAATATTAGGGGAAAAGTGTCTTTTACACACAATAGAGCATTTCTTTCCAATAAAATAAAAGCCTGCTCATTTTCTTTCCTTGTTGGGTAAGCTCACATTCCTGAGCACCTGAGCAAAAATAATAGGGCAGTTGTTATGCTTGGCACTGTTTGTGCTGGAGCTTAGAAAAGGATAGAACTCTGGAAAAGGTGGAATTGTTTTTCTACATGGCTTTTCCTCTCCCATTCCCTGCCATGGTTTGGTTTGGCTCCCTGTGGCTGTGACTGCCTGGGCTGGCCACGCTTGGGGACTTGTGAACATCTTTCCCTCTCAGTGACAGGAATCATTTTTACTAAAAGCCTCTCCAAAATCTTTAAAGAGGGATCAGGGCCTTGCTGTCCCAGCAGTTATAAATAGAGCAGGAGACAGAAAAGTCCCTTTCCTGAGCCTCTAAGGATCCAACAATGAGGGGAAATCAGCTCCAAAGCCTTGCTTGGATCCAGCAGAAGTTTTCTTTTACCAATGACTGCTCCCACCTCGAAGTGTCTGAAGTGGGAGGTGAAGCTGACAATAAGAAATGATTCAAAACTGTGACTCTCCTGGTTAATAAACCCTCTTGCTTTCTCAGAACCAATCCTCCCACCGTGAGCATTTTGTTCCTTTTCTGGGTGGGAGCGTGATTTTCATTTTCCTGCAGCATCCTGTGGGGAACACCCTGCTCAGGCTAAACTTTGGGCTAAATGTTTCAAACTCTGCCTGTCACAGCCCTGGTGTGAATCTACTCATTTAATTATCATCCCCTGGGGTGTTCATTTTGGTTTTGTCGTAGCTGTTTACAAGAACAAATCCTGCTCTGACAAACACAACCACTCCCGCTCCATTTCTTACTAAAAGTTAGCAGGAATTCTTTGAGGATTAAGACTTAATATTCTACTGCAGCCAGAGTTATACCTGCAAACTTCATGCCCTGCACACATATGATCACCCCAAACTCTGCTCTGCATCACATTATCCCCATTAAGCACAGCAAAATCATAGACCTGACCACAGAACAGCAGCAGACAGAAGAAAATAGAATGGCATTTATGATTCAGAGACCTTGTAACAGGAATTTTTTGACAACTTTTTGACAAAGTTCTGCCCAAACTTGAATGGTCCAGCAGCCCTCAGAACTTCCCTGAGGACAGCAAAGTTTGTGCTGTAATAACTCTTCCATGTGCATCTTACAGTCAAATAGTTACTGCCCACTGATACCCACCAAACCTTGCCCTCCTTGGCCAAGTTGAACTTTTGAACAGACAGAAAATACTCCTTCAATGGGGGAAGAATGAGATAATTTTCCTTGGGCAAAAGGAACTTGAAAAGTGACGGGTGACAACCATCGCATTCACTACAGACCAAGAATTGCCACCTCAGGGGAGAAATGTGCCAGTCAGCAGAATACTCCTGATTAATGCACACCAATAAACACATGGGAGGGAATTTTGGGGTTTTTTAGGTCCTATGACAGACTGTACACACGTGAGTGAGACACTGGAGACGGCTCATACAAGCCCTGAACCACGCTCTGCTTCCTGCTGCTCATCAGGAGCTCAGAGCTTCCCTTTAATTTACAGTTCAGGCTCAAGACCCTGGGAAGTTGGGTTTCCAAAGAGCTCAGCATCTGTAAAATCTCCAGAAAATAAACTACTGCAGTCCCTGGCATCCCCCAGCATTGCCCATGTCCCTCTGAGCTAAGCACAGTGTGGCCCAGGTCTGCACAAGTGCCCAGAGATTCTCTATCAAGTGCCCACTTTGAGACATCTTCAGATGAGCCTATATTTTACCAAGGGCCGCTCACCAGCCTCTTCAGCATCCTAAATTTAAAATCCAACATTTCCAGAAGCTTTTACCCAATATTTTCATTGCTGTCACCAAAAGAGTTTTGTTTTCTTACTCAAAGACACAGAATTTTGGTGTGTGTGCATATGCAGAGAGGCTCAGAGGGGCGAGAGGCATAAATCATTTCAAACTGCTGCTGTAATAAATGTGGACAAATGAATAAAATTTGTCACCAGCCTAATATCACCATCAATGTTTTGTCTAGCTATATTCCTTCCAATTTGAAAACAGTTCAATACCCCTTTTACCTTCAAGTAGCAGCACTTAATAAACAGTGATGGATGCTTTTTATTCCCTTCCCCCCCCTTTCTCCCATTCCAGGCTTTCCTATGTCTTTTACACGGGGATTGTTTAGCTTGGGGGAGATGTAGATCCTCCATCCTTCTTGCATTGACATGCATCCCTCAAGGAATGACGACCATATTTAATTCATAACCCCCGTTGGCTACACAAACATACAACTTCCCATCAATTAGGCAACACAGAGATGCTGTTAAAAATCAATGAGCTTATTATTAAATATATTTTCTTTTCATGTAACAATAATAGTTATTGCCGTTTCATTGTTAGGGCTGTGATATCAGCTGGTTAAGCAGCTCTCAAAAAAAAAGGGGGTTGATTGCTTTTTGATCAGCTAGGGTAATATCAGAGAGTGTCAGGACATTGTGTGACAGACACCGATGGATAAAGGTGATAAAAAGTGACCAAATAGATGTTTCTTGAATGAAATCATCTGGTGTGAGTGGAACACAGCAGAGACGGATATTTACCTGATTTTCATAGCTGTACAGAGATATGTGTCAGTACAAGGCACCGAGCATCCATCACACCCCATCAAAGCATGGCTAGGCTGGTATTTGTGTTCTCACTGTGCTGTGTTTATCAGGAATTATTGGGATATTTTGACACATGCCACTACTGAGGGAGCTCCCTGCCTATGACAGAGATGTAAAGTCTGTGCCAGCTCATGCAAAGGTTAAAAAAAAATTACACACACGCACTCACACACACACACACACACACACACACACACACAGTCCTACAGTGCACAGATTTTGGCAAGTGCATCAGATGCTGTCTGGCCACAGCTGATCTGAAGCGAGTCCCCTGTAATTACGAGAGAAGGTGGAACAGGTTTCCTGCTAATTGGAAAATTCTGCAAATGACACCACTGAAGTAAATTGACAGTCATTAGAATATTAGCAAAATGAGGGAACTGATTAGGAAAAAGCTCAGATGTGGATTTCTGGTTTGGAGGGTTTTTTTGGTTTTAAATAGTGCCTGAATCTACCTACAAATTGATAATAAAAGTTGAACTTAATAATAACAGCTGTTACTTGACCTGGATGCAAATAGATTTGTGCAAATATGCATTCATACACATATAGGTACTATAGACACATTTATTAAGTGTATACACACACTGTTCCTGTCACTCTTCTCACATTAAGACAAATACACGGAATGTTTGCTAACTTTTTTTTAGAAAACATCTATTTTCCCCAAATATTTACACCTAGTAGGGGAGAAAAGCTGCATTTCAGGACACCAGCAAGAGGCAGGTTCTAATGAAACTGTAATCACTTCATGCTCCAAACAAATCTTACAAGGGAATTGTTTACAACCTTAAATTTTTCAGTGGTTTGTTCTGAGGGAAAGCCGAATTTTCCATTGTAAATGTGGTCTTGATTGACTGCTGGGGAGAATTCCAGTAGCAACTGCTCTTTGTGATTGAGTCTGAGCTTGAGCTGTACAGGAAGCACAAAGCAGGATTTGGCCACAACTTCGGCCATCCATCAACGCCCCTGGTGTTTGTATTCCTGATTTTCCACTACCAGGAGCAAGGGGAAAGCAGAAGTAAGGGGGAAAATGAGATATTCTAATTAGAGACACTCCTACAAATACCATCAAACCCACCTCCCTGTAACTTCATTAGGAGTCTCCTGTTTCTTTCCCTACCATCCTGGTTTAATCTCAAAATAATCTCCAGGGCCTGATCCTGCTCTAACTCTTTTGGGAGCTCTGCCTCTCTTTGCTAAGGACTTGTGCTGGCACTGGATGATCCCTCTGGTCACTGAGACCCCTCCTTTCACAGAATCCCAGACTGGTTTCGGTTGGAAGTAGCTTAAAGATCACCTTTTCCAAGCCACATTTCCTATCAGCTCCATAAAAAGATGCTCAGCTGGCCACAGGCTTTGAGAGAGGGAGGAGGTTTCTGGATTTTTCTCCTTTTAAACAAGCTCAGACATTTACCCCCCTTCTTGGAAAGAATTCCAAAAGGCACTAATATAACGTAGCCAGAGATTCCTAAAAGAATTTCCTCTACCATCCTTCCAATTTAAATTTAATTTTAATTAAAAAATGAAATGCTATCAGTAGATTTGCAGTGGTTTTTAAACAATCCAATGGAATTACAGAATAAAAACACAACTAACTGTGAAATCCTATAGACAATCCAATAAAACTTCACATTGTCATTTCATTAAGACTTTTCCTCATAACAACCACCTCAGAAATTTTTATTAATCCAAACCAATGCAGACTATGCATTTCTGCTATGAGTTTGAGATTACTTTATTCATCCCAGTGATGCCATAAACCTAATAAAAACTGCAGCCTGGAAGATTATATCCCAGGAAGAACCAGAATAACTACAGAGTATTCTCCATGCCTAACATAGTCTAACCTTGAATTGATTTTAAGTATAACATTTTCAGACTTCAGAGATTTCTCTTTAATGTAGCCCTTCTTCCTGTTCCTTAAACATTTATAACATTTTATTTCCTTCTGTGTAGTTTTTAGTGTAGGTTTGGTGTCTCTTATTGCACTTCACTGTTCGAGGGTTTGTTCTTCTACCTGTGTGTCATCCAATAACAGAAATGTTTATACCTAACACACAACTTAAAAAGATAAAATATGCCAGAATCGAACAAAGAATGAGGATTTATAGGCCAGATCCAGAGTTAATTTAAATAACCATATGTTTGGGCTTGGGGGACCTCAGCTGGACCTCCAGCCCGAGACACGATGGTTTATAGAGCAATTCCAACAGAATAATATCAGTTTATATCCTGTTAAAATTCTACAGGACTTTTGTAGCATGATTTTTTTTTTCCAGTACATTTTTGCTTGATCTGATTAGCAGAAAACCTCCTGTTTGCATTTCAAGCATCCCCGTTTATTTTCACATATTTATTTAAACAAATCAGGCAGCCCAAACACTGCCAGCTCTGGTCTCCTTGTGGTGCTCCCTGGATGAGGAGAACACACAGCAATTCCCAGCCCCTCGTGCTGTTCTGGCCACCTCAGCATCCGTTATCCTGCCCCAGAGCCAATTCCAGTCAATGGGCTGATCCTCATCAGCTGTTATGGATTTTGGATCAGGTGTTTGGGTGCCAAAATCCTGTGGAATATTTTCCACAGGAGCAGATCTGCTGCTGCTCGCGGGGAAAACCAAGGCACAATGGAAGCACATAGGATTCCCTTTTAAAAATACCGGGAGAAAGGACAGGAATAAAGAGGTTTTATGGCTCAGTACATTATTTTCCTTCCTGTTACTGTGGAAGTTGAACGTTCTGTCCCAGTTTCCAGCCCCCTCAGAAGGAATTCTCAGTAGAGACACAAAGATCTTCAAGCCATTTTTTGTCAGTCCTAGGAGTAGGTGGGCTTTGACAGCTTTTAGAGGAGTAGCCAGACTCCTCTCCACACAAACCAGGTTTTTCTCTCCCACCTTTGCAATTTTTTTGCTTCGGTTTTTTTTTCTGGTGTTCTCCCTTCCCTAGTTTTCATTCATCCTGACAATGAAACAAAAGAAGGGAGGAGGGGGAGAAAGGAAGAGGAGGAGGAGAAATCCTACCCAAAATTAAAAATTAAAAAAAAAAAAAATTTGAAAAATAAGTCAACCTAGACATTTTGTACCAAATACAGTTAAAGGTGGTTGGGGAGAGGAGGAGAGAGAGAGAAAAAAAAATTCAAGTCACTCTCAATCAAGTGTCACACCTTTAAATAGTGGTTAAATCTTTGCATTATGCAGCTCATCCCTTTTACAACACGGGGTTCCCGTGGAGAATTCCCTGTTTACACTGGGAATTCCTCCAGGAGAGCATCAATAAAGCTGAACAGATGTCGGGGTGGGATGCCAGCGGCAGTGGCTGTTGTCGGGCGGCGCGGAGCGGCGCGGGGAACAATGAGCGGCGGCAGCTGCCGCACAAAGCCGCGCGTGGGCCGGGCTCTGCCCTCGCCGGGGCCCCGCTGCCTTGTTCCGCCCTGGCGGGGCTGCCACATGTCACCCCACCCGCGGAAAGGCCGTTTGTTCGGCTGCTGCGTGTGCGCCGGTGTCTGTGACCTCCTCCGCTCGCGAGGGATGGAGCAGCCCTGGCAGGGGGAGAAGGGGAACCTGGAGAGGAGGGGGAAAAGAAATAAAACACAATAAAAGAAAGCCACCCGCAACCTCGCAGGTCCTCCCTGAGACACGATTTGGTGATGCACTTTGTGCTCAGTTCCGTGGTGCACTTTGTGGCCGAAGTGGGAATGGAGACGCCCTGCTTGTAATGAAAAGTGTGGTTGGTGAAATTTAACTCACAGGAAAAATACCTAGAATGGGAAATACTTCTTAAAGGTAAGTTCACACGTTTGAAAATTTGATTCAAATGCCTGAATCAAATTTTGGGTTGTAATGAAACGTATTAAAAAAATGAAAGTTACCGTTCTCTAAAAAAATTATCATACTAACTGTCAGGAATAAATGAAAATATTTACAAGCTGAGCTCTATTTTGACTGCAAATTTCATCAACTAAAATTTCATTAACTAAAAACTTGCAATAATACTCTCATTAATAAGCTCATACAGGATTGGAACCTCAGCATGACTTTGTATTCAGATTTCCTGATGGCTTAAATGACTAAAAACATTGAGAACTAAATAATAATGTAAAAGCATAAAAATAATAGAGAAATAAGGAGAGAGAAATAAGAAAGCAGGAGATGGTTGTGTGGTAGACGAGCAGGTTGCATACTGGGGGCCCCTCATTCAAAACTGGATAATTGGGTATATCCGAAGATCCATAATGGAATTTTGGCAAAGTCTTTATCCTTACTCTTGAGAAATAATAATAAGAAAATAAGGACAATTTGGATAACTTTTCCCCTTTACAAAGAACTTGTTATCACATTATCCTTCCCCTCAATCAATATTTAAAAGACATTTTAAGATAATCTCCACTCAAAATCTAAAGCTGCCCAAAAGAATGCTTAGTTCTGATTGCCTCTAAAACTGTCATTTCCCTGCAAACAATAAATACAGCCCATAACTAAAAATGGATTAATTTTAAAGAGTGCAAGAGTGAAAAGTAACCCCCAAGTAGTGGTATTTGCGTTGAATAGGAAACCTTCAGGTCGGGAGCTGCACTCAGAGCTCCCCAGCTGGCAGAATTCCCTCCTTGAGTGCCACGAAGATATGCCACCGATGCTCCAGACGGGAATTCTGCAGGATGGGAAACTCATTGCAAGGGGGAGCAGCGCCGCAGAGAGCGTTGGACAGGCTAAAATGAAATTTTCACCGAAATAAAACGGCCTGAGCTGAGACTTCCCCATCATCTTTTGTCTCCTACCAACATCCTCGCTGTGAAAGGGAGGGTTTTTAGCAAGCGGCATCTCGAGTTACCAGGAAGGGGAGCCTGAGCCCTCATCCGAAGGGATTTAGGGACGTTCTGGGCTGGCCCTCTGCAACGAGCAGAGTCAAACCTTTGCACCTTCCCTGCTCCAAATTTCTTCATTATTTTCAGAAGTTCAAAAAAGAAACCCACGCACGCAGAGTTTAGAATTCCTCTTTGATTAAATGCTTGCAAAATAAGAGAGAAATCTCACTTTTTAAAATCTTTACATGTTTCAGATGCGCAGTGTTTGAGATGGAGTTTTTTCCCCTTTTGACAATTAGAAATTATTTTTGGCTGGTATGTATCTAGCAAAGGTTAATTGGGTTTGCTGCTGTAAAATACTGAATTCTGATCACTTGATTAATGAGGTGTCAGAAGCCACAAGTAACCAACGCTTTTTTGAAGGGAAAACACTGAAATAAAATGTAGTTTTAAAGATTTTATGTTTCTCCCACTTCTCTTCCCACCCTACGACAGGCAGCTGTTTCAAAGGCAGTTGAGTTTTCAGTCAAAAAATAGAATATAATAAAAAAAAAATCAATACTCCAGTTAAGATTAGAGTAGCCACAAATTTTTAGGGGGTGTAACCCCTTTAATCATGACTATGAAATGGGATTTTTGGGCCATGTAAAGTGATGGAGCCTTACAGAAGCTGCCTAAATTCCCTACCTGCTTTCTTCCCTCCTATTCTCACCATCAATAACAGCATAGAAAACACAAATTTGGATGAATCCTCAGCTAAAAAAAAGAAATTCCTTTGGAGAATTTCGATAGACTCCATGCAATTTAAGGAACATAAGTTTCATGTATATTTGTCTTATGCTTGCAATGAAAAAAAAAAAAAACAACAACCCCATGGTAAATCATATTCTGCTCCCATTTGACTCCGCTCAAGAGCAAAGCGATCCCTCTCTGGTTGTGGTATAGATGCACTTTGTCACAATAAACCACTGTATATTATGTTTATATATGTCCTTCAGGCATGTCACAACAGTTTGGCATTCGGGGCTGCTCTACCACTGTGTACATTAAATAGTCATGTAGTTACATTAAACAGTGGGGAGTTCACACTTCACAACCACTCAGTGTTTTAAAACAGATGTGGGCTGTCTGCTGTCAGCCTGCGAGAGGGAGACTTAGGAGGATCTTGGTGGGAATTTAACCTCCAGATGATTGAGGGCTCCCCCATTCTCTCCCCACCCCCAGAAACCGGTTCCAAAGGAGGAGGATGGAAGTAAACAAACAAACAAACAAACAAACGGGCCCTACAACTTTGGGAGCAGTGAGAGCAGAGCTGGGAAGGGAGGGGGCCACGGGGGCCATTCAGAATTCGGAGGACTCTGTGGCTCAGAATATTTTTAAGTGGGGTGGGCTGGAGAGAGAGTACCCAGGGATTTACTGACAGGAGAATTTTTGACAGTTGATGGACAGATGAATTCCGTCATGGAAGCGTTAGTCGAAAGCAGCAAGGCCAGATGGAAACTCACAGCTTGTCTTTAATATTAATTTTCTCCCCCCCTCCTCTCCTTTTTTTTCTTTTGCAGGAGATCAGAATTCCCTAATTCCCTAAAATGTTTCAATGCATCTTGAGGTATTATTTTTCCAATGCCTTTACCCACCTACTCTTAATAAGAAGTGCTCCTTTGTGTTAATGTTATTTTTTTTCGCTTTCCTCTCTGCTTATTCCCTTGCCCCCCCAAGAGTCAAAAGAAATCAAGGAGAAAGCAAAAAAATAAATCAGTTTAGCTACATGGCTGTTAAAAAGTCTGCCTGGCTTAAAATATACCGAGATGCCTCATATCTTAACCTTGTGTAGGATTTTACAGATCCAGATATATCTTGGAGAGCATTAGCTAAAAAGAGACAAATAAATACCTGAAAGAAATGAAAATTAGGAAGGAAGCCCTAATGACATCATCTGGTTTTTAATAGAGGAAAAAGCCACAGGAGTGGGAGTGCAACTGTGTCACCATCCAGAGATGATTTTTCAGCGGCTGCACAGAAAGAAGTCTCTTGATTATAAAAAAAAATTAGATATGACAGCAAATCAAATATCAGGCAACAAAATAAAAAGGTCAGACATTTCTAGATTTTTCTTCCATATTTGTTCACAGGCTTGACTGTCAGAAACATCTCTCTTAAAATCAAAATCAACTCCCACCATCCCACAGTGGCCCTTCAAAATAACCCAGAAAATAGAATATTTTAACAGCTTCATTTCCCTAATATGTACTTGTGAAACTGATGTAAATAGACAATGATGGTTGTACTGAAAAAAATATATGCCACCATCCTCCTTTTCAGAAGTCCTATATTCAGTTGGGAATAAACCATATGGTTCTATCATAATTTAGCATGTAGGATCCTATGGATATTTACTCAGTAGAATTCCAAGAGGGAAGAAATAAGGTTTTTTTCCAGCTACTACTCTGGTGAATTAAATCACATTGATGCAAAATTTAGAGATACGTTCACAGAAGTGTCGAAGTACTTGGAGAAAGGAGCTTTTTCTTCAAAAAACTCATGGAACTCATACTTAACATTCCTAACAAAAAGATGCTCATCCCAGCTTGGAGCTCTCAGCCAGTTCAGAGGGATTCTCTGTAAGTGTTGCTCCAATCTTGCTGCACATTAACAGGCTCCAAGATTAGTATTTCACATTGAAATTAGAACATATGCACATCCTGTATATTTGTTTTCTTCTCAATCTTGGTTATGTGCAAACATTTGCCATGCAGGATGATTGACATGCAGCATGATGCCCTTTTGTAATTGCAGTAATTAAACATTTGGCCAAACTGCTGAAATCAGGAGGATGTGATGGAGCTGTAGTTTGGGGGAAGAACCAAATCCCACCTTCCTGCTGCAGGCAGGCTCATTTCCAGGGATCTGTTTGGGGCAGTAATGGTTTGCACAGAACTTCAGCCTCAGAGCTTCCCTGCAGCAGGAATTGCAATTTGCACACTGCAATCCAAAATTTGGGAAATGTGCAAGGATCACGCAGAGATGAGGCACAGAGCAATTATTCCAATTTTAATGCAAGCCCCATGCCCAGGCAAAGCATTGCTGCTTTAAAACCAACCTACAAATATTTCATCAGGCGTGTGAGATCTCCACATTTCTGCTGGACCCAGACCCCTCCTCGGAAGGACATTTATGATTCCTTCACTCCAGCACAATTCTGCCCTCCCTGACAACACACTGGGAATTCAAGGGCTGCAAACCTCCACCAGCTTAGGCTGCAAACTGAAGGGAACAAAACAAGCTCAAAAAGAAAAACAAGGATCTAAACTGGATCCAACCCAAGGAGTAGCTCAGACTGCAATCTCACATCCCAACGCCCATGCCTGTGAATCTGGAAATGAATCCAAACCTTGTGGCTCAGACACATCCTTATTCACAGCTGCAGTTTTCACATAGTTCCGACACAAAAACAGCCCCATTAGCCACCCCCGCAGGTCAGGAAGTCCTCTAAACCTTATTTGCAAATCTGGTCCTATTTTTGAGTGTGGCAATGTACCATCTTCCTTCTCCACTCATCTCCCTGTCACTCTCTCATCTTACACAAAATACAGGATTTAAAGTATTTTACATGTACCTTAAAGCAGAGGTTAGGAATTTCGCCCTCCCTCCATTGTTAATAAAACTGCCCAGAACCTCAATTAGAGGTGAGTCCCATCGTGTCCCATTTGTCCCGTGGGCAACAATCTCACAGATAGATTTAAATCAGGAAAGTGGGATGTCCCCAGAAACTGGGTACACACCAAACCAGTGAATGATTCAGACTTATACGGGAATCCCGTCACACACAAAGACAGCACAGACTGACAACTGCCCACACTCAATCAGATCACTTTAAGCACGTTGCAAAGATCTGGAGTTTTAAAACTGAGATCAATTTTGTCACAGTCAGAGTTGCACATGTCCTGGATAATAGAGCAAGATCTGAGCTGTGGAAACATTTCTGATTCCAGTGGATGATAAAACCTTTCAGTCACTGATGTAGATCCCATCCAGCATTCTCAGATAAATCAACAGGCTGATTCTTGACAAACCACTGCTTGGCAGCAAAGAGGTTTTTTATTGTAAAGTGTGTGATTAGGAAGAGGTGTCTGACTCATCTTTGGTGTGGGATACAGTCTGTGGAAAGGGAATGAGTCAGGAATTCACTGGAGCAGGGCTTTAAGATGGGAACATAACCCAACCTCATCACAGTGGGCACAGAGAGGCATGAGAGAGCCATGGGCACTGAGGAGGGGATTCCCAGAAGAGATGTCAGTGCCAACCATGTCCAACAGCAGCCCCATCCCACACCAGTTCCCTGCCAGCATGAATCAGAAGGTGGATTTTTCCAAGCCTATTCTATCTGCAAAGACTATTCCTCTTTCCTTTTTATTTTTCTTTTCAATAAATTGCTGCTTCTCTTCACTCACCGTCCCCTTCCTTTGACCTGCTCTCCTGTGCTCCATGCAGGGTGTGGACACAGCACACAGGGGTGGAAAGGCTGGGTGGAATCGTGGAATCATCAAATATCCTGAGTTGGAAGGATCATCAAAGTCCTGCACAAGACACCACCAACAATCCCACCACGTTCCATGTGGATGGAAAGACATGGAAAGGCAGCTTCCTGTCTGCCCAGCATTAACTTTGGTATTTGTGGGGTGAATTTTTGGTGGAACTGGGAGGGGTTTGGTGCTCTCCTGAGGAATTACTTTTGCCCTCACATGACAGCTCTTGCCTGCCTGATTGCTGTCCCCCACCCTTGGGCTGGCTGCACTTCAATGGGCCTGCGACTCTCCTGGAAAACATTTTTGGGGTGACATGTGCCAAATACTATAATCTATACGTTATTATTAGTGTGGTTATATGTTCTTAGCAGCAGGAATGTGTCTTCAGATGCAGGTTTTCAAAGCATTTGATAAACAGCCACTAAACATCAACCCTCTACACCTCTCGTTTCTCACCTTTTTGTGTCTTGCTTTGTTGAGCTTTTTTTTCAATGATGTTTCTATACATCAAGATCATCTCATCAACCCCAGCCTCAGGGTTTGAGGGGGTTTAAGCATTAATTTTACATCTTCTGGCATCTCTGCCTTGTGTTCACATCTTCTGGCATCTCTGCCTTGTGTTCACACAGGGTTTTGTCATTCATAATCCTCTAGGATTTCTCCTATGTTACTTTCACCTGGTCCAAATTTTAACCCAGAACTAAGATCAAACCCTGTCATAGAATCCTGAAGTGTCCAAAGCCAGGTTGCACGGGGCTTGGAGCACCCTGGGATAGTGGGAGGTGTCCCTGTCCACAGCAGGGGGTGGGACTGGATGGGCTTTGAGGGCCCTTCCAACCTGAACTATTCCATGATTCCATGAGGATACATCCCCTTCCCAGTCTACCCAGTGAAAACCCTCAGCGAGAGGAGCTAAGCCTTGGAGCAGAGCCCTTTTTCACTCTGCCCTCCCTGTGAGGGGAGAAGGTGCAGGGTCCAGGCTCCCATGTGGTGACAGTGCTGCCCAGATGTGTATCCTGCCCCTGCACATCTGTTCAGCATTTCCAGGGAGTTTGCACTGGTAGTTTTACAGATGTTTAGGCATGTAAGTAGCATCTACACTTAAAAGATTCCATATAGGGAAGGGTGGGGGGAGAGGGGATGAGATATGAAGCAGAAATGGAGAAATAGAAGAAGGAAGGTGGCCAGATGCTGCTTAAAAACCTGGGATAACACTCCTTTAAATTTTGTGTCTCTTAAAAACACATTTCATTTTGCAGGTTTATTTTTTCAACAATACCCTGAAACATAAAGGAAATGTTGTGCAACCACTACTCATGGTTAAGAGCAAAACAACAGCTGTGAAAAAGCTACAAATTCCTTCTAGAGCTCAGAAGACAATAAAGACTTTCTGGAGTGGAGACATTTTATACTTGAGCTAAATATCAAATGATGTTTAGATGCCAAAATATCATTTATTTTCCATCTTAATGAAAAATAAAATCCAGAGTCAGATGGCCAAGTCCTAAACTGCAAAAATTAGAAGTAAAATAGCAAACAACCTACAATGAGTTTATTAATAGACAAAGTTAATTTCTTATAAGTAATATGGAAGTTTTTATTTATTCTTTTTGGTTTAGATTGCTTAAGGTCTTCCTTTGTGTTAAGCCAAGCTCATTAATTGCTATGATCATGGGATCTAAGCTCTCATGAAGTCTCAGATAACAATATCTATTGGAATATTTTGTAGAAACTGATATCACAAAGCATAAAGGTCTAGGAAAGAGCTCAGAGACAATCCAATTGGCCATATTTTGGCCTCACTTCCCTGATCCAAGACTTTGAGGCTGACAGCACCTGCCAGTTTTCATTAGGACAATCCAGCAACAGATATTCAATGGTCAGTCCAAAAAAATCCAGGAAGGTTGGGCTGGTTTCACTGAGCACCAGTAAGATACCCAGAGGTTTAATCATAAAATTGTCCAGTGGTTACATTAAAACACAGATAATGAGGAAACACAAGGATTGGCACATCACATCAAATCCTGCGTTGTTCCATGTTCTTTTATAGTAACACTGGGCCCTTTAACCTCAAACTTGGCCTCTGACCTGAGCCAGCATCAGGCAACATTTCAGAAGAAAGTCAGCAAGAAAGCTCATCATAAAGCCTTGAAGAAGTTGGCTTTAGCCCTGAAATGGGAGCTTTAATGTCTCTCCACAGCTTTCCTTTTATTAATCAATATAACTTTGATGAATTGCATCTTTCCTGGTAGAAGGGCCAGGAGAAGGGAACAGGTTTAAATCCATATAAGTAGTTCTCTTATTAAATCCCTGTTTTTCCATTAAACTTCCTGTCATCTTTGTCAAAGCAGTTGTTTAACCTCTTCGTGTTTTGTTTTCCTTTCAACTTCCCCATGTCTTGTTTTTTACTCAATCTCTCTGTATCTTTTTTTCCCTCACCTGTGTTGAGCCACAATGATACACGAAGTCCTCTTTGTGAGCTTTACACTGAATTTAAAAGTCAAATAACCAGTCCTTTTTTAGGGGGTTACCCACCTTTACACATGGGAAGGCCTAAAACACCAATAGCTGGTTTTTTGCAACTGCCTTGGGTAGGGAAACAATTTTCCTGGACAGGCTCTTAAAAAAGTCAACAGAGCCTGGGACAGATTGACTTACAAGATGAGGGTCTAACACCACAAATCCATAAGCCACAGAATGATTTGGTCCAACATTACTCAAAGGCTGCCATTCATTTTGGCTGCTGTTTGCAGGGAGCTCTGGCCTCATGCAGCCCTGCAGGCAATTTATTAACATTAACTGTGGAGCAGACACAAATTGCCAACTTTGCTGCTTGGCAAATGACACAAGGACAGGGGTCAGCAGAGAATCAGGCCCTTAAGAAACCCACCAAGACATTTGTAACAGCTTTTATATTTATACAGATTTAAACTTGTGAGTTCAAGGCATTAGGCATCAACGAAAAGTAATTATGTTTGTAGGATCTCCAGGGTGAGGCAGCTCCACTGCAAAGAGGACATTGCCTGATCCCTGAACTGGTTATTCTCTGAGCTCCAGTTCTGTGAGCATAGCTTTGAAGGAATTGGTTCAATAGCTGAAGCCCAGCCTAAGTTTAGAAAGCCCAGATCCTATCCTGAGCTCTGCTCCAGGCTATGGGATTATTTGGCAAGTTGCTGAGACCATATTTCTTATTTTATGGTCTTAGATCAATAGGAGACAAATGGCTGAATGCCTCGAAAGCTCCCAGCTTTGGGTTTACTGGGTGTTCAGCAGGAGTGACAGGACTTCCCCTCGTCACTGGGGCAGTGGGAAGCCAGATCTCCACACAAGAAATCGGAAGCAACTGCAGTGGGGGCCATAAAAGGACTTAAGGGAAAGAACACAACAGCATCACTCATCAGATGAAGTGCAGAAAGGGAAACAAAACTGTCATTATCCTGCCCAAGTGCAGGGGAAAATGGGCTCATATTCACAACAGTTTAAGGAAATCAGCCTACTTTGTAATTAGCAAGAACATACCCACTGTCAATTGCCACAATGTGGGCTTATTTAAATAATACATGATAAATTTTGATTGTGCTGCCATATGCCTGGAGTTAGGCATAAATACTCCACTGTAGAATGGTAGGAAGGAATAAAAACAATTTAGAAAATGATAACCAATAAAAACCTGCACAGAAGACTTTACATCCCAGGCTCTTTATGAGAGGTCCAGAACATAAACCGTGTAGTCCCAGCAATGACATCAGCTCCTCTTCCTGAAGAGATTCTGCCAGATGATAAATGAACAGATCCCCAATCCCACCTCACACCTCGATGTGGAACAGTGCACAATCCAAAGGAATGTGTGGCCAAAACACACAAGGGGCAAGAACAAGTTAAATGCAAAACCTGCTCCCTGCAGAATGCAATGAACAAGCTAAACCCAGACCTGTGGTTCTCTATGGACTCACAGAGAAAAATAGTTCCAAAAAAACATTAAACATGAATGCACCTACTTTCAGCATTATTTCCCCTCAGTTTTTTTTCTTTTTTTTCATTTTCTTTATTCCTCTTTCCCCATCAGCCCCCCTCTCCCTGTTTCTACATCTGTACTTTATTCAGTGAACACATCTGCATTCTTTCTTTCTGTTTTTGGCCAGAAACTCTATCCAACCTTTATCACTGACACCTCTCTGCAGTTTCAAATTCCAACCTTGTGCCAAATCCCCATTTCCTGCTGCTTAATTTCCATTCATTTACTCTTGTTTTTGCTTCTTCTGCCATTCCCAGCATGGACCAGCTCCAACCCAGCTTCTTCTAATTTTTTAAGGAAGGCTCCCTATTGAGTGCTATTGGAACTTGATCCTCTGCTCCAAGCCAATGGCTGGCTATTGTTTATACTACCTAACAACAGTTGCCAATATTACTGCTTTTTTCCTTTTCTTTACTTCACTCTCTAAGTGTATATCCTAAGACCCAAGAGAACTCCTCTCCACATATGGTGACCCATTAGGTCTGGTTTTATTATTACTTCTGCAGAATCTGAAGTAGCCTCTTTATACATTTTTTTTTTTAATGGTTGAAAATTTAAAAAAAATCAAGTAGAGAGTCTGCGGTGTCTTATTTACACAGGTCTGTTGATCTGGCTCTGGACATGTGGAGTAATCTGGCATCAGGATTGTGGTCTTTAAAGAAAAATCATCCTCTCAGTGGCTCATTTAAGGGTGTGTTTCATGCAGGTGGAGCCCAAAAGCTGAGCTGCAGCAGAACTGAAGTTCTCACTAAAACTGGCCAGAGTAAAAGAACTTTCCAGGTTCTAAATTATGCAGAACTGTTTGAGGGGGGGTTGCAATAAGTCTCTCCCATTTTCACACATAAAGGAAATGCTGTTAATAAATGGGAAGCAGAGTCCCAGTGCTGCCACTCACCCTCAGCAGGTGTCAGGCACCAACAGATCGCAGAGGATGAGGGAAAGGACCAGAAACTGAGGTAAAAGTAGCCCTAAACAAACCAGGGTTACAGGGGAAATGTTTCCCTCAAGCTGCAAATGGAAAGGGCTGGATCTCCCCTTCATGACTGCTGGGTTTGGTGCCTTTCTTCCATAATCATCAAGTGTTCTTCCAGATCAGCTTCTCCTTAACACCTCCTTCCTCCAGGTCAGGTCATTCCAGCCATCCCAATACATTTTCTTGGACCTTCACTTCAAAGCATCCTCGCAAATCTCTCTACCTCTCCTTAAGTCTTTTCCACTCTTATGGGAACTGACCACTTCATGAGCAATTTTATTCAGGACTTTTCAACTTAAAGGAATATTCCTGGCATCACTATTTGCAGCACCCATACCTTACCCCCTCTCCAAAATAACTCCTGCACCCAAGGAGTAATGGCAGAATCAGGCCCTTTTGTTCTTTCCCCTCTGGTATAATTCATGATTTCAACCCGCAGCATTCAAAACCTTCACCCCTTCTTAGATTTGGGCCTTTGCCTTCAACCTAACCACTGTAGATCTGAACATTGGACAGTGAACCACCATATTCAAATATTTCTTCTCCTTTTCAGATAGGAGAGGACCTACTTCTGAGGGGGAGCTTCATGTATTTCACTTTGGTGGGAGCTGCTGGTTTTTCAGCTGCCAGAATCCCACTCTCTCCCTTAAGCTTCTCACTGACCTCCCTGTGAGAGAGAGAGAACTCAAGCAACACTTAGGTTCGAAATACTCCCAGACACAGATAAAAATTTCAGGCCCAGAGTGTGCATTGTGCTCCAACACATTCCCTGTCCCTGGCTGGAGCTGCACTGCTGTTAAAGCTCAGCCTTTCAAAGTCAGTCGTGCCTCCTTGGAAGCTTTTATGGCACAAACGTGTTGCAAACTTCACTATATTGCCTTTCTATTTATTTATTTATTTGCTCTATTCAAACTAATGATAGTAAATTTTAAAAGCAACGTGGTTTTTCACAGTTCTGTTCCTGTTTCCATGTTTTCAGCGGTGCTGGGGGCTGACACTGCTGCTCACAGATCTTCCACGAGCTCTGCCCAAAGGCAACAGTCGTGTGGCCAAGTCCACCTGCCAGAGACAAGTTGTAATTATGAGCAGAATAAAGTGAGGTTTCAGCTTCCAGACAGGGAGTGACACAGCCTGGCAGGCATGGGATAAGGGTTAGCCTTGGAAAAACTGTTTTCTCTGTGTGTCTCTGAACCAGACAGTCAAACAGGGTGTGAAGTGCAGTTTCATGAATCACAGCAACACTCCAGGACTGGTTTGAGCTCTCCTGTTCATCTCTCCTGCAATGCTGCCACCTGCTCCTCAAGGTTCTTCTCTCTGTTTGGACTGGGAACTCATCAGAGCAATTATTCTATTCCTAAATCCCAAAACCCAGAGTTTTTCACCCACATTGGTGTGTCAAAGGCACTCTGACAGAGCTTCCAACCCCACATTCCAGACCAAGTCAGCCAAGGTCAGTGAAAGGCTTCCATTGACATCAGCTTTCTTTTCAGAAGTCACAATTCCAGTTAAGTGCATCCTTATTCCTTGTTTATTAAGACACAGAGTGAAGATCCCAGCAAAGACAATGAAGTTTTGTATGAATGAGCTCCACTGACTCTAAATAAAGCTTCATCCCCTCTCCTGTTATCTTGACCTGCTAACAAGAGCGAACATTAAACCCGAGCTTCCTCTCCACTCAATTTATCCTGCCCCTTGCAATCTATGCATCTGTCTCCCATTTATTCTTATGAAGATATTGTCCCCAGTTTAGAACATTCCTCTAACATGAGGGATTTTCTCTAACCCCCGTGTTTAATATTTCTTTACACGCTTCATTTGTCACACAGCACGGCCCGAGCCCGGCCCAGCCCCACCCTAGCGGCACCTCCTGGTGTGGGGCATTGAGATATGGGGTGCAAGCACAAATATTCTTTTATTGTCTCCTTTTATTGATTACCAGCATTTAAATGGCACAGAAAGAGCCAGTCCCTGCCATCAAACTGGAGCAGCAGCCAGGCAAGGATAACACAGGCGTGTTCACACAGCCACATGACTGGAGAGAAAGTGATTTACTGGTGATCAAGATCACGTGTAAACTCGTGTCTGCTAAAACAACCAGCAAGCTTTTAAAAAAACCTCTAGTATTAACCTGAAGCTAAGGTGTTATACTAGTCTTTTCCTCATTAGAAGGGTATTCCTACTGGAATTCTGGTCATTCCTGCTGACCCAGATGTAAGGATCACAAAAGTGATACATATTTATCCTCAAAAATTTTGCACTTTCAATCTTCTAGCCACATGGCTTAGAAAAAAGCCAAAAACGTCATCATCATGATTAACAGCATTTTTACAAATACAGAATCACACCTCAAGTTTCAGTGTGCAATGCAAAAAGCAAAAGGAGATTTACAGTTTGTTACACTTTTCACAGGGAGCAAAGGCATTAAGAGTGCAAAAATATTTTATTATCACCTTTTAAAATAAGGAGTTTGATTTTAATACAGAATTCAGTTTTTAGACTCAAAATCATGAAAAATTCTAATCTTAATTCAGCTTGAAATTTCCTGGTTTTAGTATTTCAAAACTTTTCATTTAGGTTCTCTGAAATATTTTAGTGAATAAACTAAGAAGTTGATTAACAGCACAGGTCTGTTGAAAACACCAAGTTCTGCTTAATGTAAGAGCCATTCAGCAAAATGAGAAAACTTTGCTGTCAGAGACGAAAGAGCCTGAGGAGGACAAGACGTGCACAAGAGAATCTGCAGCACATTTAACAGATTACTCACATCTCTCCCACCCTTCACTGAAACCCTCACTCCCAGCCCAGCCAGCCCCTGTAACCTTGCAGAGATGACACACGAAGCCCAGCACAGCAGGTATCAAGATTTTGGCAATAATTTTTGCAATTTTAATGCTGGCCAATGCTCGGCACCGTCATTGTTGGCCGCAAGCTCAGAATTACAAATGTGAGATTATTCACTTGGAGACAGAGGGGCTGAGCCAGCCCCAAGCCAACGCTGCACCCAAGGACCTGCTGAGGGACTGGAGCTTGTCCCCAACAACAAAAAAAATTCCAGCTGGACACTCCATACCTCAGTTTGCCCACTTGAAAAATAAATAAATAAATAAAAACATGGTAAAATGCTGTTGTAACAGACTGGGATTTAGGGAATATGCTCTAATCCTGGTGCTGCCACTGCCCCGCTGTGAAATCCTCAGGAAGTTGTTCCACAGGCTGCTGTGGTTTCTGGGCTCTGTGTTTGCACAATCTGGTTTAAAAGCAAGTTATCACTCTGGCAGGGACTGTGGTGAGCAGCACCCAACAGAGCCAGGCCAGCTCCCAGCTCTGCTGGGACACAGATTGGTAAATTTTGATGCAAATAACTGTAAATACCACAGTAAATTATCAGAAGGTGGGGAAGGCACAATCCAAATAAATGTAACAATGTGAATAAACCCAGACAAATAGATGCCACATATTTTGCTGATGACTCATGTGTCAGAACAAATTCCTGTTTTGTAAGAAACCTCTAAGTTATGACATCATTTTGAAAGTATTTTGGTGTTTCTTCCCACCTCCTAGATCAAGTCTGCTTCCCTCTTGGTAGCTCTGCACCCCCTGCAGCCTGGAAATCTTGCTAAGGATAAAAACCAGGGGTATCAGCACGAGGCACAAATTCCCCCAGTGCATTTAAGCCCTTCTTAAACCTCCGAGAGGAAGCAGCTTTTAGCTCACTCCAGCACACGACTGCAACACAGGATATTTTTCCAGCTCACTGATATTTCATAAATACCATTTGTTGTCATGTGGTTAAATTAAAAACTCAGGATATCAAACATCAAACAGTATGTTAATGTCAAGTATGCTTGAATAAATACTAAAGAGTTCAACTGACTGAAATATGTGGACTACGAGCTAATTAAGAAAGAAGCAGGTGTGAAAAAAAACCTAATTTAAGCAATTTTTTTTTTTTTTATAATTAATAATGTTTACTTGTAGTTCCCCTTATAATAAGGCCCCGGTTTAACCTCCAGAGAATTTGTAGCTGTAATCCAGCATTTTAAAAATAATAATTGAACACTGGGTTTTTCAAAGGAGATTGGTTTCCAAACCTGGATAATCTGCCTGGCATATACTCAGAGAGGGTTTTTATTTTAAATAATGGTGCATCTTTGTATCTACTGGATCAGTTACCAAATTATTCCAGCAAATCTACAAAACAAGCCCAGTTCAGTGTCCGCCATGCTAATTCCTGCAGGGGTTAGAGCAGGAACAAGGTGGAAAAGGCTCGGTGTGGTTGCTGCAAACCCCAACCACTTAGCAAAACAAACACAGGTAATTTGGAGGGTGAGTTTTCTCCAGCTTCTCAGAGGAGCAGTGTCTCTGTGACATTATGGTCTAGTTTTACATAGACAAAAAAAAACCCAAAAACCAACATTAAGGTTTTTATTTGAACTCTTCTGGCAGCACACACACACAGCAAATCAACTAATCCAAGGCTGTATTTAATGGAGAGTTTCTTTCCAAGAAGGCAAATGGAAGTACAGGAGGAGAAAATGGCTACAGATGTAAAAACAGACCTGGAATATTTCATTGACATGACATATCTACTGCATTTAATTAAAAGAAGAATGTATGGGAACAATGCATCCTACTCAATTCGGGTCGGGGGAAAAAAATAGGACTGGATTAGATAGGACAACCCTAATCCCGAGGGAGATTCCCATATTTAATGGGAGCGCCACATGTTTGATATGTAGGGAAGCAAGTGGGTGTTCCTGGACTTGATCCACTATTCATCATAATACCACAGCCTTGTTCATTCCCAGTGAGGAGGCTTAAAACCATGAAACCATATGTGGAATATTAAAAATCATTTAAAGTTAAAACGAACATCATGAAGCCGAGCACTGGGGCTGAGGCTGCTGTCCAAGAGCCCTCAGAGTCTCGTTGTTCCTGGGGAAGGCAGAGGGAATTCACACTTTTGTGCTCCCTCACACATCCCCTCAGAGTGGGATCTTCACTGCAAAGAATTCCTCCCTAATACTGCAGTGAGCTCATTATCAATAATTGATGCCCCTTTAATACCTACAGCATCAATGCTTTCATTTATAATTAAAGATCAGAAACGCCACTTCTATTTTTCCCCTCCTACTATCTGGTGTTTGAACTTTTTATTTTTCCCCCCTTTTTCTCCCTGACATTAAATTGTTTCTCAGACACAGTCAATAACTTTACTATATTCTCATTGCCTCTGAATTAATCATGGCTCTGCACTAACCACATGGAATTTAATTTCCCATAAGAGAAATGTTTACTTTGGTTTACTTTGTTGGAACTCAACATACTTATACAGTCTATAAAGATTTACTGTAACATATTGTGTTGAGCAACATTAAAGCCTGTGCTGACAGATCTTGTCTTGCATTACTTCACTTATATTCAGGTCTTTAATGCTTTTGCTCTTCACCAGTGGGGCAGCAGGACCAGCTTAGAAAGGCAGGTTTTAAAAGTACATGAAATGCAGGAATCTTGGGGCCATGTTCTGTCCTGAGTTTATTCAGAGCAAATCACTCCTTCTTTTGCATAAATTTTTATTGCACTCATTACAGCCACGGGGATGAATGAACAGAAGACAAGAACTTTGCTATTTAATTCCTTGTTACGCATTAATTGGATCTAAATTTATTGCATACGAGAAGCGAAAGGAAGTTTAAAGTAAAGATAAGATAACACCAGATAAAGCAGTCCAGGGAGAGGAAAATTTGAGGATTGCAGCCTTGTGGTGCAGCGTGATTAGATATTGGGAAGGAATTCCTCCCTGTGAGGGGCTGGGATGGAATTCCCAGAGAAACTGTGGCTGCCCCATCCCTGGAAATGTCCAAAGCCAGGTTGGAGTAACCTGGGATAGTGGAAGGAAAGCAGAAATCCCTGTTCTCCAGTGCTCCACTGAAATATTCAGAGATTCTGTGCTGTAAGTGTCCCCGAAATCCATGGGAATTGCCATAGATCAGTGCCAATGGAAATTGAATTTGAGGTCTCAGAAGCAGAAAATTCCTATAAATATCCAAGCACTGGAAAGCAGAGCTGCACACACACATCAGGCAGTCCCACTGCTTTCAAGCATCCTGCTGCTGAATGTTAAGCAACAAGAACTAAAATATTTACTGTACCACTGAGCAAATTTGGTTAGGGAATTTGGGGAATTCTACTTAGTGCCAGCAGGTTTTGGCAAAAGAATCAGCACAGTATCTGGTGGTAACTGTGACCTGGTAACCCTGATTTTCCCTTTCTCCACAGTCTAATATTTAATTCACATTCTAACTGTGAGATGGACTTTTACCTCAGATCCAAAATACACAGGCAGTGGGAGAAGGGAAAAAAAGGAATAAAAAAGGAACTAGTTTAAAATAAAAAGTCCTGATTGTCTTAAGTTCTGGTGAAATCAGAGCTATCAGTGCCTGCGGATGTGAATTCAGTTCACATTCAGATGCACATTCTGGGGGTGGGAGTTGGCAGCTGGGTGGAGGAGAAAGGAAAAAGTGATTTTGAAATGTATTTATTAAATCACTGCTGAGAACAGAGGGGAAAAGAGGAGCCTGGGAATCTGCTGCGGAGGCTGAACGGATGAGAAGACAAAGAGGCCATAGCACTATAGGAAAGGAACTTTAAAAAAAAAACAGAAAGAAATCGCCCCAAATTTTCACAGATCCCCCAAGCAAGAGAAACATTTGCCTTAAAGATACAGGACAGGAACCAGAGAGACAATTTGATATCAGGACACTGCCTTGCAAATATTTCGCACTAAGGCAGCATTTGGGGTGTCACCACCAGCTTTACATGGAACTCCTCACGTTAATGAGCTTTTAGAGTAATTAACAGTTTGTTGCAGGGCGTGGTAATGCTGCAGATAACGGGGCTCCATCAAAGTCAGAGCAGCTCACCCTGGGTGCTGGTTTGGCTGGTGACCAACCCTATAAATCCTCAGGGATCGTGCCAGAGGGGCTGGACCAGTTTCCAAGGGTCCCAAAGCAGCATCTCCTCACCCACAGATCCTCTGGGAAATCCTTTCCTTCCTGGAGTCAAGCCAGACTCTGGGGAGTGAACCCAGAACTTCCTTCCTCTTCCCCCCAAGCTGGGAATGGGAAGAGCAGACCAAGGACAGCCCTTTCCTCCACCTCTCCAGCAGAATTCCATGATTTCCTGGGAGTCACCAGGATACTGAGGATCAGGATCACACCGGTGCAGTTCCTCAGCATTGCACCAGGTGGCTTCAATCACCTGTGCCAGACACTCCCCAAATTATTATTATGTCCATTATAATAAATAAATATTATACGATGCTTATTTATAATGCTTATCAGGTTGCATCATGACACGGAAATTCCGTTAGAAGATTGGGCTGTACAAGGAATAATTTCTTCTAAAATCAGAGCTGGTGAAATACTATTTTTTTTTAATTTAAATGAACAAAACTTGCCATTGAGAATGCCCTCTCTTACACATTTTTCCTATGGTTGGGCAAGAGGGAGAAAGACAGTGCTTTATTAAATTTTTATTCCTTTTGCTATCTTCTTCCCCAGCCTCAATTTTCTATATAAAGACCCCAGAACAAAAAAAAAAATTTAAGAAAAAAAGAAAAAGAAAGAAAAATAATTGTCTAAAAACTATTTTTAAAGGCTGTGAACAACTAAACAATAAACAGAGCATTTTGAAAAATCTAAAGTGTGTTATTGGATAAGAAATAAGATTTTCAAACATATACAGAGTTTGCCATAATTTGGGGATTTTCCCCATGAAAGTCACCTAAATTCCACTTTTATTTCTGTATATTTAAATCCAAACACAACATCTGAAGACTCAGGAGCCTGGATGAATAAAAACCAAATCTGACTCTCTCCTCCCAGTTCCCCCCATCTGCTCAGGCCTTCTGGGAGCAGGAGCCTCTCCAAGCCCCACAGAAGCAGGTGGAGGGGTATTTTAAGTAACAGAAAACCAGTTTAATTAAGCTCTCCTCAGACTTGCAAACTGGAAGGGTTGCTTTCCTTCCCCCAGTAAAAGAGCTCACAACAAACAGAGCCACTCGTGGGTCACTTCTCCCACACTTTCACACCTCCATGGAAAGCACAGACTGGGAACGCTTTTGGAGCATTTCCATTCTCAGGAAAGGTTTGGGGGAATTGGTTTTGCCCCCTCTGAGTTTGTGGCTTGGAAAATCCCTCATCGGAGGGCAGGATCCTGCTGTGAATCCCTGAATCCTGCAAACTCCAGAGGAAGCAGAGTCCCCACTGCCACAACCCTTCCAGCCAGAATGGAGTGTTGGGAGCACCGCAGTGGAAAGAATACCATTAATCCACTAAAAAAC
The DNA here is from genome assembly GCA_013397845.1 of Melanocharis versteri. Classification (NCBI taxonomy): domain Eukaryota; kingdom Metazoa; phylum Chordata; class Aves; order Passeriformes; family Melanocharitidae; genus Melanocharis; species Melanocharis versteri. Next base: position 161,152 of record VZTG01005276.1, on the reverse strand, counting down.
AATCATCATTTGTCCATTTCTCCTCAAAATCTGTAGGAATATTTGTATTTCTCCTCAGTATCTGCAGGAATGTTTGTATTTCTCCATTCCAAGGTGGTAGGACCCATATGTGGGGAACTGAGGTGCATGAGGCAAAGGCTTGGCTTTTCTAACCCAGCTTATTTAGTTATTTTTATAAAAAAATTTTCTGGACTCTACACACATCCTTAGATACCTCAGATTTTCAAAGCCACAAAAATAACCTACAAAATGCCCCTGAACCCAGAGCTGTCTCCAATATTGAGCTGTCCCCATGGCTGCTCTTCCAATTCTTTATTCCAAGAACTCCTGGCAATTACAGTCCGTGTATAATCAGGATTTTTTTCACCACAGACATTCTCCCTCACCAGCATGAGCACGTTCCGCTGGTGTAAAAACTGCTCCATGCCCACAACTGATTTAATTTGCCATTTCCCCAGATTTACCAAGATTTATGGAAAGCTGATAGGAAGCCTCTGGCTCATACTTCAGATCAGCTGTACCCGCAGTGGTCAGGACGGAGCAGCCTGGGCTAGTGGAAGGTGTCCCTGCCCATGGCAAGGGGTGGAGAAAGAGGGACTTTATGATCTTTTCCAACCCAAATTATTCCATGATTCCATAACTTACTGGCTGCATTCTCTTGGGGTGTTTGTAACGCAGGAAGAGCTGGGGAGTAGAAACCTCACACCCCCCCAAAAAAAGGGTTCCTGAGAGAAAACCCCCAGGAACATCCCAGGGCAGGATGCAAACACCACTGCTGGCTCTGGGTGTTGATTTATGAACCCTCAATGATATTGTAGCAAAGTCCAGAAGGAGCAGTTTGCAAGAAAAATGATTGCAGGCAAATGGTGGTTGGGATTTTAAATCTCTCACTAAAATTGGTAAGTTTGTGTGTGTGTCACACTTGCTGAAGATTCCTGAACCAAAAAAAATCCCCTCATCTTGTCTTTGTTGCTGCCTCTGAGCCCCAGATAAACACCCTTCGTGTTGCTGAAGTCTGCTGCAATATTTACAGTTTTCTGACTCACTGACTTTAATTATACATCTGGATTTTGGAATTGTGTTTGCAAAGTCAAACACAGCCAGGCCATTTTCCTGCCTCAACCTCCTCTTTTTCTCTGGGGGAGTAGGGGTAAAAAAATCAGCATTTTTCACCTTCCCTTTGTTTCAAGAAAGAGAAAAATAACTTTACTCTTCAATATTATTTGAGCCAAGTCTTTTTTTTCAAATTTTCATAAAATCTGAAAAAAGTTAAATAAACAGAAAAGTTTTTGAATGAGAATAAGTGTCTGGCTCAAGCTGACAAAGCCCAGGAAATTGAAAGTTAAGGCTGATAGTAACAAATTCTGGCTTGTATGGAAAAGAAAAGGCAAAGCCAAAATTATCTGAGCTGAATAATTCCTGCCAGAAGTTTTCATATTTAGGTTCAGGCCCACTTGTGCACAGACAGGAGTGCAAGGACACTCTCATAACCCTCCCTATGTTATTTAAATGTTGGTTTGTGTGTTTAATTCTTACCAGCCTCATAAAACACAGAATTTACACTGGGGAACCAGGAGGGACCTTGGCTAAGGATGTTAAGTAAGCACTTCTGTAAAGGGTTCATTATTTACCTTGAAGACCAGAAAATCACCACCAGAGATGTTTGGTCTCTCAGGTAAATAAGGTATTAGTCTGCAGGAATTAAGAATTGTTCAATTTTTATTTTTTTTTAAGGCTCATTTGATAAAATACTGAATGTATTTTGTTATTTTTCTAGTGGAGCACAATAAACTTGATTTTTCTCTGTAAGGGTCTTGTTGCATTGACAATGCTGAAGTGGCTGAAAAACAGAGGCAGTTTTGATTTGAACTTTCACAAAGGTCTAACGTGACCACGGTAAAGAAAGAAGCCCCTTTGATTTTCCTGTATCCCTTAAAAAGGTCTTACTCCAGCACCCTTCTGTATTTTTATTTTCAAGTAGCAGACCAGACACAGTAAGAATTATTCCTGTTTCAAGAGTATAAGATCAGAATTTCGCATATACAGTACATATATTTTTAGCTATATTAGTTACGTCTGCTGATTTCTTCTGTTAATTAAGAATTTTTTGGCATGTCTAAACAATTACACCTCATCAAGAACAGCATCTTAAAAAAACCAAACCCCATCATCCATGTCAAGAGCATTCAAATTAAAAAAACAGTGCACCTCCTCTATTAAGATGCTCCGAGACCCACCAATGAAATCCCATCAAGAACCAGGGAATGTTGATAATAATTTAGCAAATCCAGAACAATGGCTGGCCTGTGCTGCTACCTCAGCATCTGTGCTGAGATAAGGGGCTCATTTGCAACAGCAAATCATTTAAACTCCTTCAAAATCCTGTCTCAGTTCCTCCTAAACGTCTGGGGGTTTTCCTTCAAGATACAGAAATCAAAGCATAGACAGTGAAAAGTTAATTTATTCAAGCCAGCCTAAGCCGAACTTTTATTCTTAACTCCTAAATCCATGCCCAGCATTATGCATCACGTTGGGAAAAAGGGGAGAATACACTTGCAGTGAATTAAGAGGGAGGGCAGGTGTGTTCACTAAAAAAAAAATATGATTAGATAAATAAAAACCCAAGAAAAACACAAACCCAAGCCCCGAAGAGGCCCCTATAGAAACTGTAAATCAAATACACCCTTCTGTCCTCTAAGAAGGAGGGGGAGAGAAAAAAATTAAACCTTGGCTCAGGAACTGAAATCTTAAACTGTTGACTAAACTTTCTGCAAGTTGTCTGTTCACCATACACATCTCAGATATTGGCAGAAAAGATCTGGAAGTGCTTATGAACCCAGAAATTGCACCATCGGTGCCGAGCAGCCCCTCCGCAGTCAGCCCTGTGATTGTCCGGCCCCAGCCCGGGCTCCCCCAGCAGAAACAATGCCTGGGAATTCAGAGCAGCAAGTGAAGGATCCATAACCTGCCCTGTGTCCAAATGAAAAAAAACTGTTGCCAAGGAAACACCCAAATATCAAAATTGAAATATAGCTCAGCCCTTAATGAGCCCAAAAGGAGCTGTAGGAAGTTTACTCAAGTTCAGCAGAGATTTTTGGCTGAATGTGGGGTGAGATTATTAAAAGAGATCTCAGTCCTGTGGTGGAGGTGGGAGAAGGAGCACACATAATTTTGCGATGTAACTGTGTTTAAAAATCCTTTCTCACATTTTTTTCTTCTCTTGAGACTGCTGCAAACACCCAAAAATGCAATAAAAACGAACATTACTGAAAGGATACAAAACAAAAAAGAAAAAAAAATGAAAACATGCATTTGGGGACAAAACCAAACAAAAAGGAGGAAAACTTGTAATGTTAGCACAATGATGCAACCTTAAAAAAAAATGGTACAGTTTTCCAAGAACTGCATTTTTCTGACATCTTGTGCATATTGAGGTCCATGGAGACTTCCCATTTTCCACACTCAGCACTTTGAGGGTCAGGGAGGTCAAGGTACCAGAATTCCCGGTGGATGGCTGAGAGTTCATCCAGAACAATTGAGCTCCTGGCTGTGCCTCCCCCCTCGTTACCGGGCTGCCACTGGGGGAGAGGAATGGCCACAGCCACGAGCAGTGGGAACCCCAGAGGCACAAGATTAATTGGGGATGGCCCCTTCCTTCAGTGCTTTAATTCTTTTAAGTCATAACCCAACATGTACCCCCTAAAAAATACAAATAAAAGTTTACATACAGCTCGAAGTAACTCCAGGCCAAAGTGGCACCTCTGGGAGCTGAGCTAGGGGAGAATTTCTACATTTTTTAGGGGTTTATATCATGTAAAATTAGAAACTCTTGGAGGTGCCGTGAGACAGGAAGGGCCTTTTCTCTGGACCATTCTGAAAACACCTGGAACAAAGACACTCATGTTTGGGAAATCCAGTAGTAGCTAAATTAACCTCTGGTCCTGTGAAAAATCCAAATCACCAAGCCCAATATCATAATCATCATCATCATTATTATCATTACAATTATCATCATTATTATCATTATTCGAATTGACTCCCTCATTCCTGGCTATCAACTAACACTGTTTGCTTGATAAATTAGGCAGCAAAATAATTTGCTGGGGAAAAAAAATATTTAAGCAAATAGGTAGAAGAACAAATTTTCCTCCTTTTTTTTCCAAGGAATTGTTTGCACACCTCAACTAAGAATCTCGATCAGATTCAGTGTTTCCATTTTCTAACACATGTATTTGTGTGTTCATTCAATATGTTTCCTAATTAAATCATGTGTTTTAAATATTCCATCTCTGTCTGCACTTTAAACTTCCAATGCAAAATAACTGAGAAGGGGCACACAATGCATGCTTTTATATTTATCGAAATAGTAGTTTTCAAAATATGTTGCTACTTTTGTCTCAAAATAATATCCAAAATAATTAAAAAGCACCCCAAACATTCGACTACTTCACATCAATGTTACTTTTCAAAACAGAGAATTAGGCACCTTAACAAAATTAATGTGTATTTGAAAAATACCAACAAGCCATGGAATTGTATTTAAATAGTAATGGTTTCTCAGAAATGTTTGTCTGAGTTTATGTAGCTACCAATGAAAAGTAAAAATTTAAAGCCAGAAAATGAAGTTATGCTACTGGCTTAAATCTTTACAAGACTCTTAAATAATGCTTAAACCAATATCCAATTAAAAAATAGATAACCGTGAACACATATATAAATAATATAAATTATGGGTGATTTCTGATTCTGATGGAGATGTTCAGGAGATGAAACATTGCATCATGTGCTTCATAAAAAGAAATTAATTGTTTTTTTAAATAGGATGTGGTTAAAATGGTTAAATCATTATTGAACAGAGCTCTTCCAAACCGCAGGCACTTTTTCCATGTTATTTCCCCACTTCAGACTCAAAATCAGGATAATTTGGCCAATTTGGCAATCTCCCATCACAGGCTGCTCTTAAAGCCCAGCCAAGTGCTGAACTTGCTGACTTCCATAAAGGTTTGTGGGCCCCGGTAGGTGCTGAGTGGTCACTTGACATCTTTAGGAGCTCTCATAACATTCTGGGCATGAGATTTTGGAAAATGACTCCAAGTGGAAGTGAGTTGCAAAAAATACCCTCTGAGCACAGTGATTACTTGAGTATGATTCCCCATATTTTCTTGCATTTATTAAAGTTTACAGGGAAAAAAATTCAATTTCTCCTAGGAAATGTCTCTGCTAAAAATTTAAAGCCCAGATTTCATTCCTACAGTTCTGAGAAGAGAGAAGAAAAAGAAAGGAAGAAAAAAAACCCTCAAAATGATTGTTGCTTTCTCTGCAGTTACTGTAAATATTTTATGAATGGATACCTCAGAGCAAAGAATCCAGATAAAAATTCCCTATAATTATTTGTCTAATGCACCGAGGAAGGATTTGGACTTTGCCATAAGTCCTTAATGCAAAGAACTTGTCAACATCAGCTTGTTGAGACATTAAGAGGATTTCTTTAGGTGCCACCTTTTAAACTCCAGTATTAAGCATAGCTTCTAGTAAATTTACTCCATGGTAAGCAATTCCAGATGAGTTCTAGTGACAGGCTTCAGTCTCAAGGTACTTTTTCACCGCACATTAAAATCTCATGTTCCCAAGGCTGGGTTGTTTTCTGACTGATATCCAATTAGGGAATAGAGAAAAGAGGCATTTCCAAAGCTGGAGCTGAACAAAACAACCCAGAGCAGTAACTCACTGATAACCACCAGCAGCAGTCGATACTCTCTGTTTACTAACAAGAAGTTACAATGGAAAGAGGAGAGATCCTAAACAGCAACAGCTCCGAAATAATTGCCCAACAGAGCAGGAGCAGCATTCCAGCCACTGAACCGTCTTCAAAGCAACTTGTGAGAAATATTTCCACTAAACCATCAACCTTCAGCCCATTTAGGATCTTCGTTATACATGAAGCACTGTGAGTACTGAACCCCAAAATCTCAGACAAGGAGGAGTTGTAAGAAAATGCTACAATAACCATTTCCTGGACAGGAAAACCAAGGTTTTGTGGAACTGAGTAACCCCAAGTCACCGAAGAAGCTTGTGGTAAAATTCGCAATTGAAAGCAGGCCACTTTTAAGCATTAGGTTTTAACTTCACCCCTCTTTTCCTCTTCCACACCAGATACAAATAAGGGTCCCACTAGAACAAGTGTTGACCTCTGATAACCACTGGAATACAATGTTTCTCCACAATCAATTAATACAACACACAGGGACAGATGTCACAACACCGGCAGTGCTTTCCTGTCACCCACCAGCAATTTTAGCAATAAAGAGCCCATTAACTTATGCGGATATAATGATTTATAATTCCTGTAGAATGGGAGAAGGGTGTAGAAGGGACACAAACCCTTTGTGAGGGGCTGGGGAAGCAAGGCAGGTGTCTGGTTTTGCTTAGTGCCTCACTGCCACCAAACCGAATGGGAGCTGTACCTGCAGAATCAGAGCTGATCAAAACGTGAAGAATTGTTCATGCCCCTTAATTGGATGAGTACTTTGCTACCAGTTTTGCTAAGATTATGAAGGGTTTCCTAAGTGCTGGGATAGGAATGGGGAATTTTAGTTCTTGCTTTGGAAACTGAATGTCAAATCCATTTGGCAGTTGCCAAGGTCCCTATACTTGTGGCACTTCGTCTCCATGAGTGATGGGTTAAGGAGGAATCCACCAGAAAACAACCAAGGAGAGAGGAACCAGGAGTGAATCTGCCTCTCTCCCCTCATCCCCATTGACCTGCCCTTTTCCTGGTCGTTTCCGAAAAATGACCCTTGTCACTTTAGAAGGAGCAGATGAAACACCACAAACCAAACTCAGCAGCCAAGTCCATTGTCACAGGCTGATGACATCACAAGTGTCACTGAAGTCTTGTCACACCATGGAAACCAGAGTGAGGAGCTGCACTCCTTGAAAGGAACACTGACAGACAGACAGACAGATGTGCCAGCAAAGCTGAGACAGGTTTACCTGCAGCTCAGCAAGAGGCAGGGCTGCTGCAGGAGCATAGAAGCGGAGCATGGGGAGCAGCAAACCCTTCCCAGCAGCAGCAGGAAGCCTTTTCTTTTACGACTGCTAAATGCCTGGCTTTTTCCCCAAGCAATTTACGGTGCAGCCACATGTCAAGATGGCTGTTGGGAGCCAAGATGCTCCAAGTTACTCAAAATAGATCAGGGATTCTACTGACAGATGCCTGTGGTATTTGCCTGGTTAATTTGCTTTTATTATGGTGAGCAAGGCTCCTGTGAAATGCTGGCTGTCTGCTGCACGTTTGTGGGGATGGGGAGGTTCCTACAGGGGTTTGCAGGACTCTCTGCTTGTGTGACAGTGGGGGCTGTACCAATGTTTGCATTAGCCCACTTTCATCATGATGGGAATGGATGTTTTTAACAGCCTCCTTCACTCTAATTATATTAGAGGCTTTATTTAAGAGGTCCTAACAGCCTCCTTTTAACATATTTGTGTGAAGTCTTTTTATATTCTGCTGCTTTAACAAGATAGGAGAGTTGTTGTCCCTGTCCCTCCTGATACTAAAAGCTTTCCACATCCATAGAGCTGTTCCCAACAAGACTTCCACGTAAGGCAACAAATATTTGCAAAGAACTGGCAGAAGTTTCAGCAAGTTTGGAATGTCCTGCACAAACACTGCCGGTCCATTGGGTTTCCTCCACAAACTCCAACACACTCCAGAAGAAAGACGGAAGGCAAAGTCAACCAAGATGGCAAAGTGGATCATCACAAAAGTTAGTGTTAAAGAATATTTTATAGAAGAGTCTGGGAGATCTTCTCTAAGTTCCCAAAGGTTTTTAACAAGTTTGGAACAGGGGAAAAAAAAACCCTCATTAAGAGGTCTGGAATGGACAACAACAGGGAAGAGGTAAGAAATGGGTCCTGGTGCAGCAAAAAGGAATGATGAGATTAAGATTCCCCTTGAGCCTGTGATTCTTGAAGATAATGGAGTACTAAAGCTTCTTAGAAAAGAATCTGACATTATTATCAGAATAAAAGTTAAATTTACCTTGCAAGGTTGCTGCAAAGCATTGGCCATGAAGGAGAACAGGGAGCATGAGAAACATGACAGAAGAAAAATATCTAAGGATTGGTTTAGAGAAGGAAAATATTGAAACAAAGTCAAATTGTGGAGGACCAGTCTGAGAAGAGAAAACAAATTCAGAAATAAAGTTTTCCTGACTTTGCAGAAAGCAACGATGATAAAGATTTCACAGAAGGGAACACAGCATCCACCAGGCTTGAAAATACAGCACTTAACAGGTTCCATCAAAAAGCAGCCAATCTAATCTATTAAGTTTTACATCCTGATGGGAGGCAGAGAAAGTATCTTAATCCTTATTGAACAGATGAGGAAATCCAAGGCAAAGATCCAAACCTCTTTTTTTCTCTCTTTTTTTTCTTCTTTTTTTTTTTTTTGACTCCTCTGAAGTCACAAACAGAGCAGACCTTCTGTGTTGCCCGATGCCCTTTTCTTCATCCCACTCCCAGACAATCCCCACCCCCCAGAGCAGGGCAGGACACCAACAGCTCTGATTCCCGCTTTCCTGATCTAACAGACCAAGACCCCCAAAGTCCAGGCCCTGGCTTATTCCCCAGGACTGCTCACCAGAGCAAAGCTAAACACGTGTTTTCAGTGTCTCCAGCATCAAGGCTACATTGGGAATTGCCTCTGCTTTCACATTGTTTTGGGAGTCAATCAATAGGAAAAGCAAAACATGGCAGATGTTGCATTTATTACCTGCCCCACCCAAAGTAAAAAAGCCCATAATAATATCAAAATCTCAATAATAATCTCAAAATCTCAATGTCCTGCTGGCATTTGGAGTTTCCTGACTGATCAGAGCAGTGTTTGCGTCACCTTGCTCTGGGAAGGAGGCTCAGCTCACCGCCATGCAAAGCTTTTGACAGAGAGCTCTGTAACATCATTTTACATCATCTCAGAGGCTTCACAGCTCATGGAGGGCAGCTCTGATTCTTATTAAAGGAAGAAGAAAGTGGATAAACGTTCTGGGAACAGAAATAGGGCTCTCAAGCACACACAAAACCCTAACTCAAGGTAGGAAGAGGCAGAATGTGAGTGAAAGCAGAACACAAAATAAACGAGAATGAGCAGCCAGCTCCAAATGGGGAGGAGAGGGTTTCTTTTGCCTTTTTATTTGATGTAACATTTGAATTCTACCATGAAGAGTTTTGTGTAATCCAAACTGCTCAGGCCCCAGTGAAACCACACAGCCAGGTATTCCCCAGGTGAACTGTGCTGTTAAAAAGCAGCTCTACCTGCTAACCTGCTGCACCCAAAAAAGCATCACACAAACTGCCCTGCCTGACACCCTGCCCTCAGAACAGGAAGGGAGAGGGGGAAACACAACTTACAGAGGCCAAACTGCCCTCAGGCTGAATGTGAAGCCAACCCAGGTGAAGGGACTGCAGGAGAGGTGACAGAGGCAGAGCATATCCAGTGTCCCTGCAGCCTCCCAGGGAGCAGAGATGCTGCTGTGCCTATTCCTAAAACTTGGTCCTGGCCCTGCATCTTGCAGTGCCATCTATCACAGATCCTTATTTTCACAGGAGTGAAAGGAGTGCATCAATATTTGGCCTGAAGGTCATAGTCCAAAATCCCCCTGATTTCAGCTGAGCACAGTGCCCATGGCTCTGAGAGTGCTGATTGTGCTGCAACAGCAGCAGGAGGTCCCAGCCAAAGCCAGGGCACTTCACCACACACCCGCTGAAAACCCCACAGGGGAGAGAAAGATGGAAGGAGGAAATGTGTCCTGGCCACTCAGACAGGCAGCTGGTCACAGAATCAGGGATACAGCATTTTTTTCATCCATTCCCTGCCTCTACAAGGATATGGCACCTATGGAAAATCATGTCAAACCTCCTTTCTGATGCACACACTTTTCAGCTAAAAATCAAAGATATTCTTTCCCCAAAAATCACCATCTGAACACCTGTGTCACCATTTCCCTTCTTTCACCACATCTAATTCTGTCTTTTCTTATAAATGAAACTTTGGACCCATTTGCCCTGTTTGACCCTTGTCTGATGATCCCTTACAAAAATTAAACATCACTGGTTCCTCTTTGTTACAATATGGGCCCTGCATTACTCTAAGCCGAAGAAAGTTATAATTAAATACAAAACCAAAATCAGCAGAGAAAGGCACAAAATCAGATTTACTTCTGCAAAGCTTTGTTTAAATTACAAACAAGAAAAAAGGAAAGACACCAAAAAACCACCCCACAAAAAACCCCGCAAGACTCCCTCTGAGATTAGAGCTGTGGTTAAGGTCACACTGAGGGAACATTTCACCTGCAAATAGAAGCCAGGGGTGAACATTTGTTTGTGTTGATGATGGGAAGAAGAAAAATTACATTTGAGTAATGTGCATTCATACACTCTAATAAAAGCAAACCCTTCATTTCCTCCTCGGCACTGAAACACAGTCAGACACTCCCAGTCCCAGGAGTGCCACCCCCATGGACCACCAAAATAAAGCTGAACAAAGGAGGCTCATTTAAAGCATATTCAAGGAAAATATCCTGTTTACTGAGCATCTTGAATTTTTGGAGGAGGAGAGCAGCTGAAAATTCTGTGATTACTGAAGTTGTGGAGTGGAAATGAGAGTTCCTGGCTATTGTTTCTTGCTTTGCAGTCAGGAAGGGGAGAACTGAAGAGAAGGGACATTCAGGGAAGTTTATCCTAGTAAACATAATCAGAGGGGATGTTCACAGCAACGCTAAAAAAGAAAAAAAATTAACATTTCACAAGTTCCCCCTGTGGCCTCCCTTGCTCCTCCTCCCCCATCAAAAATTCATAAAGGGAATCAGCATTCTTTCCCCAATGGGTCCCCGAGGTGCCATAGACCTTGTTGGAGAGAAGGGCTATAAATACCGAATTATCCGCCTCAGGGGAGGGCAGGGCTGCGGATCCAGCTCCAAACCCCCTGTCCTGCCCCCTCGGGAATTTCCTCCCGGCCCGGCCCGGGAAGGGCAGGGAAATGGGTCAAGTGTGGCAATTCTGGGATCGCCGACCTCTGACACCTCTAATGACGCGCGCGGTCCTCCTCCTCCTCCAGGTCCTGCTGCCCCCCGCGAGCGCCACAAACTTTCCAAAGCCTCTCCAAGTGCAAAAATAAACAGGGCAGCACCGAGGAGCCTCTCCAAAAGCTGCTCCTGGCCCCTCAAAGGGACATCGGGGCTCAGATGCTCAGGTCTCGTCGCTCATCTCCAAACCACAGCAACTCTGTTTAGGTTTTGCTCCAGATAAAAAAGCCAACTCCATATTATTAGACAGCACAAAGCTCAAAAACAAACACCTGGCTTTTAATTTTTTTTCTTATCTTCTAAAAGCATTTCCAGTTCAAGCTGCAATAGGAGGTAACAGGTGTTATACAGTTAAAAAGATGAATGAGCTCCCTTGCAAAGAAAAAAATAAAAAATTAAATCAGTAAAAGTCCTCTCTGTAGGCACAACCCAGCAAATGTTTGCTACAGGGCTGCAGGAAGTCAGAGGACCTGCCCAGAGCTCAGCAAGGAGCACCTCCAAGTCTGGCCTCTCCCCACATTTTTGTCATCTTTGGCTTGGGCTGGTAGAAGCCAAAGCCACCAAGAGCAAAAAACAGAAAGAAAAACAGATTCTAATCCTCTTCCCATGCCAAGCCCAGCACACAACACTTTCTATCACAGGTTTTAAAGAAATTATGATGGAAAGAATACATCCAAGCAGTGTCAGCAGGAATTATGGCCTTGTATAGTCACAGCATGGAGGACAAATGTGAGTGAAGAACCTCATCATGAATCACAGGTAGAATGGGATGACCCAGTACCAAAACTGGGATCTGCCCCAAGGACATTAGGGCCAACAATTCCCCTTCCAAAACAAACCATCACAGTATTGTGATGCCACAATGTATTTTCATCACAAAATAGAAATAAAATAGGGTTTAACACACTGTGGTCCTCTGGAAAGGTACGAAAAAGATCCAATACGCTCGAAATCTATCCTCCATCAAGTCAGCCAACTCCACCCATCAGGAACTGGGGTGGGAGCTGGTGGGATTTCTCTTTGCAGTACAAATGTGGTACATGCACAGCCTGGAAATGTCCCAGGCAGGATTGTTCCTGATGTCTGACCCTGGAATTTGCTGAAGAAAAGATTCAAGGTTCAGCTGCTGGGGCTCTGTATAGACACCACTCATAATTTGGCTGCAGCTCAGCAGCAGCACTTTCTACAGCAGGAAAAACAGGCTTAGACCGCATTAATTCTAATTTACAGCTGCTACCACAAGGATGAAGTACAAGGGAGAAGATGCCACAGTGAGATGGTTGAAGGAAAATATTACAGGTCGGAAATGCCAGGTTCCATTCCCAGCTCAGCCACAGAGCCCCAGCCTGGCCAAGGGAACCAAACCCACAGCTCAGATCCTCAAAATCCTGATCCCAATCACAGCTGGCTGTGCCAATGCCAGTGTCGCATGAGCAATCAAAGTCACAAGCAACAGCATTTTGTTGTCATAATATATAAATTATATAATTATGGAATGGTTTAGGTGGGAAGGGACCTTAAAATCATCTAATTCCACCCCCTGCCATGGGCAGGGACACCTTCCACTATCGCAGGCTGCTCCAAGCCCCGTCCAACCTGGCCTTGTACACTTCTAGGGATGGGGTATAAATATATGTAAAGATATTTTGTTAAATTTTTGAAAATCTGTGCTTGCTTTTCTGTCACATCTTCCCCAGCCCAGCTCTTCTCCTGTGAATGGGTTTGTCCCATAGGTGAGAAAATTCTGAGCCTGAAACCAAAGTAATTCCATGCTGAAGGAAGGAAATTCACCTTTCTGTTGGGTTATGTTGGGTGGCAGGAGGACAGACTTGACTCCCCAAGAAGGATAAATTACAATTGTAATAATTTAAAAAATACTTTAAACACCAAGAAACAGATTCAGCTAGAAAGAGCCCTTCATCCCCAACTTGGACAGATTCTCTCATTAAATCCCATTGAAAACTCTCTTCCAGGTGATCTCATATAAAAGGATAAATCTGACTTATCCACCATCCCAAGGGAAGCAGGTTCCTGTGGATAAGCAGGGTTAGAAATGATGGGAACTGGGAGCTTCCCAGCGCAGAGGAGGCCATGCTCCTGGTCCCTTCCCATGAGGCACAACAAAGACAAGACCAAAAGGTTTTGCTGGCTGGCCAAAAATTGTAAGGGATTGTGCTCCAAACAAATAAAAAATATGTAGCTGGTGCACAATCACACAGACACTTGCTCTGCAGCCCCAGGATGCAGCCAAACCTCTGTAAACCCTCTTGCTCCCAGATTTAGTGAGTGGGTGAAATGCTGAGAGAAATCAGATGGTGGTTGGTCCTTGTTTATTCTGAATTACTGGGTACAGGAGAGGCCACAGCCAGACAAATGCAGTGTCACACCAAGGTTCTCTGTCACTGCATTTCTGCACATCAACTGATGGTTTACAAGTCATTTCTGGGGTGTCTTACAGGTGCTTTTTCCAGGGGAGAGGAGAAGGGGAATCTTGTGGGGTCCCCATCCCAGGAGGTATCGGAGGAAGGCCTGGATGTGGCACCTGGGCTGGAGACAAGGTGGGGATCAGGCACAGCTTGGACACTCTATGGTCTGGGAGGTTTTTTCCAGCCTTAAAGATTCTGGGTGTGGCTGCAAACATCAAATTATCGGCACATATGAGCATGAAATCGCCTCTCTACACAAGAGGGAAATCAACTTCCAAACTCATCACCACCCTTCTCCTGCCACCTCTCAGTCTGAAAGCACTGGAATATTTAGCCCACATCCAACATTTCACAGAATCCCAGAATGGTTTAGGTTGGAAGGGACCTTAAAATTCATCTAATTCCACCCCTTGCCATGGGCAGGGATACCTTCCACTAGCCCAGGTTGCTCCAAGCCCCATTCAGCTTGGCCTTGGACACTTCCAGGGATGAGGCAGGCAGTGATTTGAGTGATTTTGGGGCAAATGTTCCTATAGGCCTTTAATTTTGCTTAGTCAAAACCATTCAGAGCATTGGAACCATGTTACCTGCCTGCAACTTGAAAAGCTCTGCACTTTGATCAGCACCACATTTTCAGATCAGTCATTTATGCAAACCAATCTTCCCATGGACAATTCAGAACTGCTTTGTTTCCCTCCCCTTTGCTTATAACACTTCCCACATTGCGTTTGGGAGTGTCATTAAATGCCCTTTTATTGCTCCCTCGTTGTAAGCACCTGAGAACCAAGCAGAGCTTCAAGATTTACAGCCTATCTTAAACTCAGATAATGATGTTTAATTTGTTATTGGCTGAGTAAAGGTTAACAAAGAAATAACTCAAACTATTAGCAAAGGAATAGCGCATTACGACAGGGCAATTAAGAGCTGTAGCTGGCACTGCATGACAAGACTGATCTCGTTTCCAGAGGAGCTGATGATCCACATTCACAACTCGTGGAGCACAAGGGTGGCACAAAAGTTCATCCTCTACACGCTTTATGTGTTGTTCAGTTGGCTTTCATCACTGGACTTGCACCAGGAACAGCTGAGAGATGTCCTCACACACCCACCTGGGAGGGTTGAAAGAAGTTTCTGCCCTCAGCAGTTCATGATTCTGCTTTTTGGGGGTTACTCCTCTCAGAGCAGAGTAGCAGAGTGAAATAAACAGCATTTACCTGCCTGTAAATGGAACTAAGCTTGGCTTAAACCCAGCTCAGCTGCAGTTTGTGCTACATCTTTGTCCATAATGTGAGTACAATTCAGGCACATTTGTTGGCTGTGGCTGCCCCTGAACCCATGGAAATGTCCAAGGCCAGGTTGGATGGGGCTTGGAGCAACCTGGGATAGTGGAAGGTGTCCCTGCCCATGGCAGGGCGTGGCACTGGATGGGGTTTAAGGTCCCTCTCAACCCAAACCATTCTGGGATTCTGTGATTCACTCCACCAGCTCTGCAGTGAAGAGGCACCATCTGAGCTAATGTACTGTAAATAAACACAAATCAAAGCCCTAAGTGAGCAGATTTCAAACTGATTTTATGACACTGCTCAAACTACATGCCAAGGCCTTGCTTTTAAAACTCCATGGCTGTGAACTCCATGGATCACACATTTTCCTGGGGAGGGAGGGCTTAGCTTTTCCAATTTTATTGCACTCTTATAATCAATCAATCAATCAACCAATCATTCTCATGCAGATAACCCTTTTTTTTTCTCATCCTTATTCAGGCCCTTGGGCAATTGCCGGAATCAACTTTTGGAAGAGCTGGGGAGTGGTTATTGGATGTAGGCCCAGCAGCTTTTGGAAAAACAGAGCAGAAAATATGCAGAATTCATGGAAGAAAGACAAGCAGATGCTGCTGAAAATATGGTTCCATTCTTATGTCAACAAATTAGTGCACGGGCAGCCAAAAAGCCCACACAGAGGTAACGCAACAAATGTGGCCTTAAGATACTCCAGGAAAACACAAACTCTCCCTGTAGGATCTGCAGTAAGACACGACTGAAGAGTAATTCCCAAAATTTGGGATCAAGGTAGTGGGAAGGCTGGGCACAAAGCAAACCCAGGCCTGAGACTCCTGAAGCTGAGCCACAAATCTTTTCTTGAACAAATCTTTTCACTCAGAAATTATTCCAAATCGCCTTCCGTGGGGATGAAAAAAATATGGATGGGATTAAGGGAACATGGATTCTGCAACTTTGTCTTGAACAGCATCCATTTTATTTCCTTAAACACTCACCCAACACTCCAGCCAAGGGCGAGTTCCCTCAGTGCTTCCCAAACATTCTCTGGGAGAAGAACAGACCCTGAGCTGGTACCCAATGGAGTGGGAATTCAACAGCTTTAGGACTATTTCCACCAAGCCCAGAGTCTAACTTCACGTTCATTTTAACACTTCTCCCATTTTTTTCTCCCTGCAAGCCCTGTGTCTTTTCTGAACCCCTCTACCCAAATTTTACATTTCTTGTCTCTAAACTTGCACAAACATTGTGTGTGTTTGTGTGTATAGTTTCCCTGTAGGATTTTAGCATAAATTCTAAGGACTCTTACTAAATTCAGTGGAACCTTCTCATCCTACCCTTCCCTCACTTTTTTTTCCCCCCCTTTTTTCCTTTCTCTTAACTCTTACCACATGTTGTAGAGGCCAGACATGAGTCAGACCAAGCTCCTTGAGCAGTGGGGAGGGGGAGAGGGGAAGGTTCCTTTATCAGCTAAGAGGGGTCAGTTCCTAGTCTGCCCATTCCACACCCCCAGCACAGATACCACCCTCAAAAATTTGCACCAGGCAGCTGAAGACGGAGGACCATTAAGAAATTCATGAAATCAGCATGAAAATGGTGGAGTTCATTCTTTCATTGACCAGAAACTTTCTAGTGGGTGCCCAAGTCCTCAGGGTCAGTACCTGGGGTCTCCTGTTCAGTGGAGCCTGAGGAGAAGATAAATCTTCGCTGATGCTTTTATACTGAGGCAAGGTAAAATCCAAGGCTCCCAGCTCTGGACTGGTTTATCCACTCCTATCTACTCTTTATCTATTGTGTCCCATTGCATTCTTTTCCAGAATCTGCTCTTAAAAGGACTTCCAGAAGCTTTCAGAAATTTTCACCAGTTTGATTTGATTTTGTTGTTGGGTTATCAGTCTTTCATTTCAACAAATCTCTATTCCATTCCCATCAGACCCACTAAGGCAAACAGGCAGCTTAAAAGTCCACGGAGAAGTGATGATTTTGGGGCAGATTAAAGGACCTTAGGAAAGTGCAAGTGGTGATTTTGGGGCAGATTAGAGGTCCATGGGTAAGTGCAAGTGGTGATTTTTGGATTATAAAGTGCCGTTCAGGGTATGGCAGTGGCATGAAAATCACCAGGAAATGGAATCATCCAGCTGGATTTCCTGCAGAGTCAGCTCAGACGTCTCTCCACAGCACATTTCCAAGCTTTTCTGGATCCATGAAGATTTGCTAACTTGGTTGTGCTCGACACAGAAGACACAGAACAGGCTCAGGCCTAAAGGCTGGACCCTTCCAAGCCCTTCCAAACCCAGCAGAGCTGGAAAATAATGATGCAGGAGCACAAGGGGCTCTACCTGGAATGCATTTAATGCGTCCAGGTCAGCACAGCCCTTGGCCCAGCAGCATTTGTGAGCTCTGTGCCAACGCAACCAGCAGCCCAGGGAATCCCACCTGGTTACAAGAATGACCCACAGAAAGGGATATTAAAGGACAAACTGCCAATTCCTTGATTAAAGAACAGGCTTTCAGCACCCAGCAGCAGCATCTCTATTACTATTGAGTTTCCCCCTAAGGCTACAGCACAGGAACAACACAGGAGATTTTTGCTGCTTCTGGGATATTGGTGTTAAAAAAAAGAAAATAAATACATTGATGAACTACTTTGTCATTGTTAACAGCACTGCTGACAAACTCACAGCAGGCCCACTGCGAGGAAGACAGCAGCATGTCTACTGAATGCCTCTTGTAGCTGAGACATGTGCTCTGAATTAGGCAAGGTGTGTAAATTATGACAGCCAGAGCTCTTTGGAGAATGCCCAGGTCTGAGGGATTCTGGTGCACTTTTGTTGTTGCTGCTGCATTTCCCTGTGGTTCTCCTCTCAAAAGAAACCTTGCTCCTTGGAGAGAGCTTTAACAGGCTCCAGCTCCTCAAGTGTCATTTGAAAGAAATAAAATTGAAATGCTAAAAAGAAACCCCAGCTTCTTTTCCTCATTGCATTCATAATTTTATTCTCTCCAACTGTAGCTTAACCTCAGAGGAGAAAGAACCACATGAGGATGGGGGAGGAGAGAGGATGAGACACAGCCTAAAAACATGGTTTGCCTTACACAAAATCATGCATGAAACTACCACACATCTGGGAATATCTGGGAGGACCTTGCCTGGAACACAGGCTGGCAGATAGATCCCCAAACCTTCATTTCCAGGAATGCCCTTACCAGGGCAGGAACACTCAGAGTTGTTGTTTTTTGAAGGAAATTAGGCTACACCCCTCTCAATCTTTAAAAATAACACTGAGAGAGACCTTGAAGGGACATCAGTTTGTTCTTCTGCCTTCAGACCTGGGCTCAGACAACAACATTGTCCAAACTTCCTATCAAAAATTTTGTAACCCTTTCAAGATGGGATTATTGACCTTTCCCTAAACATCAACCTCATCGTCGAGTCTTATATTCCACATACTCATATTCTAAACACAGAACAAAGTCCCAGTCACAGATTTATTTGGACACTTGGAGCTGGCTATGTTACACTTTCAAAGGCAAAATCCATAACTCAATTTGAAAGTTGCAAAGAAGGTAGATCTTAGTAAGAAAATTGTCATGAAATTAGCACACAATCACCAATATGGGAAGTTGATAATGGAAAAATTAACTGAAAAATATTTTTATTACTACAGAAGATATCAACTTAATTCATTGAGAAATACTGCTAAAAAATCCTATCTCACATCCTGCAACTTTATCTTTGAAAAGGGTTTGGAGATCTGGAGGGAAAAACAAATTCCCCACCAAAAATAATCTTAAACAGTCATAATAAATTATCTCCATTATTAGTTATGCTCCTTTCAGGATTCAAGAAGTATTGCAGTGCAACTCTTCATCACATTTATTGGGCATTTACTGGTTGAAAAAGTTTATTTTTTTTTCTCAGCAGTATGTGAAAAAGTGAAAATACACTTACAACTTCCAAGAGCTTCTTGCTAAGAGAGGAAAACTGTCACTATTAATTTTTAGAATTATTATGCAAACACAAAGTCCCAACCAGCTTCCAACCCATTTTAATAATTAACCATCTGAATGGAAGTTTCCTCCTGTCAGCTGAAGCAGAGAGATACTGAGCTGTGTGCTGAAACAAGAGAGATTCAGTGAAAGATTTGACCACCAGAACCTGCCACTTCCTCCTCTACTTCATCCCTTGGCTCTGGAATTGTTGTGCTCTTCCCGACACTGCAGCAGAGCGTGGGTGGCTTTGCACTCATAGCCATCACAGCCATTTCAACCCCATCCTGCTGCAGTGCTCAGAAAACATTCCCATTCTGACATAATTAGTGGTTTATTGCAGGGAAAATGAACCAAATGAAACTTTATCAGCTGTTTAATTAATACGCAGTTTGCCAGTGCTTTTTTGCCAGACATGGCTGTGTTGGACTTGTTCATCCCACAGCTCCTGCAGGGAATGAGCCCAAATGCCAACTGGCCACTGGTGCCTCCAGTGCAGCACAGAGCAACTCACAGCTTTTCCAGTGCAAAGCACAGAATTTAGGAGTTGCTGTGACAAATGAATCATTTCTGGTGTCAGCTCCAGCTACAGAACCAGCTACAAATCCACCTTCCCTCAGGAAAACAAGTGCAAATTAGAAACCAGAGGGACAGCAAGGGAAGCTGTATCTTCTGTTTGATAAGGCAAAGCCACCATTATCATGTTCCCCTAACCAACTTGACACTGTATTACTTTTTTTTAAACTTATTTATGGTTACGTTACTCTGGTAAAAGAAATTTGGACATCAGTTGCCTGTCAGTCCTATTTGGACTATTTCCCATGCAGAGATATACCAGCTGGACAAATTCTAGGCTGAGATCCAAAGTATGGGAGAGTATTTTGATGGAGCAGAAATAAGATTTGTATTAGCTCAGTTTAGGGATTTTCGTTCCTTGTTTAAGAGGCATGAAAGGCACCACTGAATTTCCGACACTGTCACTTTCTATCTAAACAGATACTTTGTTCTAGTTCCCCTTAACTTCCAGCTTTCCTCTCTCTATTCCAGTCCTAAACCCATCAGGTGTCTGGGAACAAGGGGCAGATTGAGTCATTTGTCCTTTGGAAGAGAGAGCAGACACATCCCTGATATCCATCCCCGGCTTCCCAGTCACAGCCAAGCGCTGGGTGATGACATTTTACACTGGGAGGTCACAGTGCATTCACATCCTTCCTCCTCAGATCACATCCTGCCTCCCCTACCACAGCATTCCCACCTGCTCCAAGCACTCTGCAAGTCCCAGACAGGATCACACAGCACATTTCCAGACTTTCTTTACTGTCACTTTGAGCTGTGATACCACAGCTCTGCTTTAACAATCCCAAATGTCATTGGTAACAAGCCAGGCTGATGTTTGTGATGACCTAGACCAGGCTGAAAAGCTGCAAGTCACAGTTTTCCCATACCAGAGCTGAAACTGAAAAAATATTAACTTTTTTATTATTTTTCTTTCACAGTTTTCTCCCTCTTATTTATGGAATCTAACTGAGGACTTCCAACCCAAACCAGTCAGATCTGACTACTGAAATTGAAGCAAAGACATCAAATTACTTGGTTAAGGGGAAGTGTATCAATATTAATCAAAACTGGAGTCCCTGGCTTCTGCTTTTCTGGTAATTCCATATCCTTTCCTGCATTGGAATTACCAGGGCTGTCTCATCTATTCAGATCCTACAGGATAGATTTTCTTAATGGCTGGAGTGATGGTGCAACATTTTCCCATTTCGATCCTTAAGATTATTGTTCAAAATAGAAGGCCAACCCCCAAGTCTGAGAAGAGCCAAAGAATTCAACAATCTCAAGCTCCTTTTAGTACAAGAGATGAGCACAGGGAGAAGCACACAGGAATAATGGGAAAGCTGATCTCTGTGAGAAAATCATTGCAACAGGTAAAGGGAGGTGTAATATTATTATGGTCGAGCCATAACTCTATAAATACATCCCGGCTTGACAAATTCTTGAAGAAAAAGCCAGTGGGTGTCTGCTGTTATTGGTCTAATGAGCTAACTCTGAAATCCGAGCTAAAGACAGCTCCCTAGTGGCTGCGGCTGCTCCGGGAGCCGGGGGAAACCTCTCCAAAGCCCATCACTGCAAAGCGCTGCTGACAGCTTGGGACTGCACAACACGCGGATTTATTTCACAGACAGGAATTTAGCACCCCGAGCCGGCCTCCTGCTTAGCAGGGAAGGTGTTAAAATGCAGAGCCCTCCCCGCACACTTTTTTTTCTCTCTCTGACCCCTCCTCGAGCAAAACACAGAAGCAACTCATCGATTTGGTCACCTGCTCCTGGCTGCAAAACACTCACCAGGTTCCTTCTTCCCCGTCCCTTTCCCCCCCAAACATCCCTCAAAATAACACAGCAACATCTTGAGGAGGGAATCCAGGCAGCTGCTCCCGGTGCCAGCTGCAGAACTCCCAAATATTTTGTGTGACCTTTCATCCTACAAATTTATTTATTTCCAAACAGCAGCCACCTCCTTCTGTACATGACAGCTTACAAGTGCTGAGCTCATCCAAGGAGATTTACAGGGGGAAAATTGAGAAGTCAAACACCCTGCTGATGGCATCTAACCTGTAGGATTCCTGTCTTATTTTAAACTTCGCCTTCAACTTTGAACATGTAAACCTTTATTATTATTATTGTTTCCTCCAAATTTGCTTTTAAAGATTAAAAAGGAATTTACAGAGTTTTGCATCGTTTCAGTTTAATAATGTGTTGATAAATCTGGGGTTGGAAAAACAGCTCAAAACTGATCACTGCTGGTTCTCAAACACAAATATTCAGATGTTCAGGCAGAGAAACTTCATTTCTATGAACACAACTGCAAAAGCCCTGGAGATCCCCCCAAAATAGAGGAAATTCTATACAGTTGGCAGTGCAGCAGATTACACACACAAACCTTGCCTGCTCACACATCATGCTTCTATTTTTAGATTTTTAGGAAACAAAGAGCCCTTCCTAATGGCTATATTCTTGTTTGGGGTAAAGGGAAGGGAATAATTTTGTTTATATTTCTCCATCAGCCTGCTGGCTTTCACACAAAGCTCTGAGGCAATGACACTGGCTGGTGCACTGGATGAGAGATTAGCAAATATCATTAATGTGATTATTCATTTACTTCATGGAGCTCTTTCTTCTCCCATTCCTGAGGACAGCACACCAAGGGTCTGACACATCCCTGTGCCAGTGGATCTAACTCCCATCAACGTTGGACACCTGCCTTCAGGGAAGAAACTCTCCAAGTTACAGCAGGAAATTAATTAATAAAATACAGCAAGAGATTCTTGAGCAAGGCCAAGCCAGGGAGAGCATGGGATGACCTAATCCAGACGGAAAAGACCCAACTTTTGTAACTCTGATTCCACTCACAAAGCCACCCAAAACTGAAGGATTCACAGAAAAAGACACCACAAGCACATTCTGGACACTGCAGGTTAAATTTTCTCTTTGGACACTGATAAAAGGTGCATCTCGTTCTCTCTCCTGAAACAAGGTCACTCATGTTATGTACATTAGATACAATGATCTAGAACAGAATCCTTAAATTCAAAAGCAATAGGCTGGAAAGGGCTTCATTTTCAAAAGTACTTAAGAGCCAGCAATTTCTGTATCATCGACTGCTGCCTTTAGGCTGATTTTTCCAAGACAGCCACTAGATTTGGATTATAATTAAAGTTATAAACTCCTAGGCAGCACGGCAGATCTGGTCTAAATAGTGATGGGCAAGCTAGAGATTCAGTTTTTGAAGTCCAAGACCTTGGTGAATAAGCAGGTGAGCTTCAGAGAAGGTTTCCAATTGCTGGTTAAGAAACAGTCTGCCACCACCAATGGTATAATTCAGCCCATCAGTGCTGTCACCAAAACCTGCCCTGACGTCACTATGAGAAGATCTCCTGCCACTCCATTATAAGTTTCTACAGCCTTTTAGAACTCTTAAATGATGGATGGTTATAAAGTCTTGCTGGCCCACAGTAACCAGGCTCTGTGTAACCCAGTTTACCCACCAGTGACAAAGTGTATTTGCATTCCAAGGAGAAATCTACTAAGGGGAAAGGATGAAGTGTGAGATTGCAGTGCAGACAAGTTGATCAGATGATGACATCATCCTGCACAACACAGGGCATGGTTATGTTAAACGGAATTGTCTGGTGACTTTCTCCTCCACCCACCTACCCAGTACATGAGGATCCAGATTTTAACAGGAGATACAGGGGTGAACATCTGGGAAAATTTCTGCTGCTCAGGATTTAGCTTAGATGAGCATCCAGCTAAGTAGAAGAGCTTGAAAAATCTCATTAAAAGTCTCCTCAGTATAGACTCTTCCTCCTTTTAAATCAGATTTATACTCCCTCCCCATTTCTCAGAGCACATTTACAGCCATTCATGTGTAGGACTTAATGTACAAAGAGGCCATTCTTATCTAGACAGCTCAGCCCAAGAACAAGTCTCCTGGCTGAGACAAAACCTTGGAAAAAGGACACCCCACAGTTCTTGTCAGCACAGGTGAGCAGCTGCTTCGCCTGCTCACAGCAGGAGCTCTGAAATCTGCTGGGCACAGCATCCACTGAGGGGCTTCTCTCGATTCTGCTCTCCCCAAGTGGAGTTTTGACCCTCACAAAAATTTGTCCCTTTTTTTATTGCTCTCCTTTTTAGCTCTAGTAATTTGAGGAGATAACTTCTACCAGTACAGTCTGATACAAAGTTCTGAGCAATAAATGGGAATACTTTGAGTTATGTCAGATTCTGCTCTCACAGACTGAGGAGGGAGATGAGCAAGGCTGGTTCTGTGCACTGGCAGAGGGAGTGAATTCCATTATATCTGTGTCCTGCTTTGCTTTCTTTACATCCAACCCCTTCCTCCCACTCCTTAAAACAACCTCTCACTTCTTCCTTGCTGCCTCAGCTCCCCAAGGTATTTCAACCCCCTATTTTTCTAAGCCTGTTCATATACCAATATAAGGCAACTGGAGATTAAAAAAACTCCAACAGAATGGGGAGAGATGAAGTTCATTAGAGTAAACAATATTAAATTGAGCAAGTGTGAATCTATTGCGTACTTGCAAACATTAGAACTTGTACCAACACAGCATAGGAGAGCTCTGCTTCTCTCCAGCCTTTCCAGGCTGGGGAATTTGGGTTGAGCCCTCCTTTGGGGTCCCAGCAGGTCCCTGCCAAGGCCTGGAGAGCATCATTAAGGTGCATTGCAGAAAAGCTCAGAATAACACCCAGATTCAGACATGAAGTGTGGCAGTTTTAGAGGTTTTTTTATCCAGCTCTTCACTTTCCCCAGCAGGATGCGAATCTTCCTCCAATTCCACCCTTCATTGCAATCTTGCCAAGGGCAATGTTGCCTCTTGATAATACCAGCCTTTGTGTGCACCTCCAGAATGAAGAGACATGCAGGGGAATTTGGGGACTGCAGGGAGATGGTTTCAAACTAAACTTTAAAAAAAGGAGAACATGCAGAGTGTGAGGTAAGAAAAAAATCCTCTCCCCTCTGATCCACACTATAGATCTCCCCTCCTCGTGTCCCACTTCCCCCCCACACACATCACTCTCCCTTCATTCAGCACTGGGTCTGAGGCGGGGCTTGAGGGAGGATCAGCTGGAGTCCAGCAATTTTAGAAAGGTCCACTGTGCCGCAACATTGGCTGCAGGACCATTTTTGACTCAAGGAGCCCACAAACCAAACAAATCACAGCTGAACAGCAAGACTTTCCTTCTGTGAAATTTAAATCAAAAGGTGTTAGGAGCAGTCATTTCACTCCCAGAGTCTTTACCAATTAAGCCAAGTGTTCAATATGGTCAGGTCACCCTCTAATTTGGATTTTTCACCCACCCACATGTCAACTCCAAAAAAAATTGATTTTAAAAATTAAAATCGTTGTTGCAATTTGCTCAGCTTAACATAAAGCAAGAGCATAATGAAGGCTACTGGTGAATGCTACTGCAAGGGGCTGCACAGCCTGACCCTTACTCCTAATCCCCTGTAAATTCACCCAAAAAGTCATGAACTACATAATATTAGTTCTCACAGGCTGACATATTTCCCTGATCTTTCATGGGCCACATGGGGAAACAGTTTTCGCCTGATCTGAATGAAGAAGAAAAACAGTGATCCTAATCAACCATTTACCCTTAGTGGCTTCCCTAAACAAATCTGGGAAAGAGCTTAAAGGCTTGGGAATATCCTCGACCCTGCTCGATGCACTGTAATAACCCTACCTAATTATACTGATATAAAAACTAATTGGAAAGATAGCAAATGTCAGGGTAAGATGCAAATTGTAGGGTGTTAATTGCTGAACAGGTGCTGGAATAGAATTAAATGAGCATCTTGATTAGGAGAGTGGAAAAAACAAATGTGGACCCCGAAATCAAGTTGGCCATGTGAATTATTTAGCAGCCTCCTCGTACCAGCAAAGAGGTCGTGTTGATGTGACCTCTGCTTTGTGAGGGGTGGGCTGGCAAAACAATGGTGAACTCCAGGAGAAAACATGGCTTAGGAGATAGAGATGGGACTATGGAACAGGGAAAATGTTCAGTGGGATGAGGATTTTTTATGGGTGAACTATTGGGTAACAAGATAAGGGGAAGTTTTCCATGTGGATTATTGGGGTGATACAGAATCATTGATCTCGAAGAATCCCTGAGTGCAGGAGAACACTCAGGTGTCCCACCTGGTCCCTCTGCAATGAGGTTACTGCCGTTTACAGCAAATATTTGGGCATGTGAGAGCTGGGCCAAACAAAAATGGACTAAAAAGCCAGTTTTCGTATCTGCTCACAAGAGGAATTCCCTCCACAGCCAGGAGTTCTGCAGTGACACCACCATGGCAGTAAATTTTTTTCACACAGACCCTTCAAAAGCCATCTCATGTTTCAGTTGCCACTCAGTGCCCAGCAAACAGATCAGATCAAATGACATCAATTAGAACCAGCAGTCTGGAAACAAGAGACCCCATCATTAGCAGGGATTATTTGGGGCATAAGGGTAGAATAATTTTCATGAAGGATTTTATCCTTAATTTTTAATCTGAGATTACTTTTTCTTGGTGAAACAATTAGAATGCTGCATGAGCATGTGGAGTGTAGAACCAGGTCTTATAAAGAAAAGCTTCTTATTTTCAAAGAGTTTCAACAAGTGACAAAACCTACTGAAACATTTTGCCAGTTATGCAAAAAAAATTATGAAGAATTCTAGAAGACAATTTTTATGAAACTACCAAAAATATTTAAATGGTTATTTAGTTTTATGAATTACTTTACACACAATGGTTCAAACAACTGTGGTGTGGGAAGAAAATAAACATTTCATTTGAGACCGTTTAATAAACAAACACATTTCCACGTCCAGCAGCAATCACTATTAGGGGCAAGTTGAAATTATTGCATTATTTTAGAAGCAGCTACAGACTCAGCCTAGAGCAGGACCCCAATTCTTTAGGCACAGTACAAACCCCCTGCACTCCAGAGCTTCCCAGAGAGAAAGGATAGAGAAGGAATAGCTGAAACACAAAAAAAAAAACAGGACGGGTGTCCTGGACAGCCTAAAAATATGAGGAGCCTAAAAGAGATATTTAAATTAATATAAGCAAGAGCCCAGTTTGAGGCTTTTAATGCAGTCAATGAAGTGTAGAGGACCCACAGCATAAAAGCTGGATCTTGGGGTTTTTTGTCACACACCAGCAAACTACACTTTCCTTTTAAATGTTGTATTCCAAAATATTTCTGCAGCACAGTGCCCTGCAGTTGTCTCCAGACTAATTCTCCATTAAATAAAGTTTTACATGTCAGACCCTTTTTTGCAGGAGGCAGCACAAAGCAGAGTTTCTACAGACAATAGGACATGACTTCCAATATTCCTCTGACAACAGGCGCTGGATGGGGCTCAGGCAGAGGTGGGAAGACAGCCCTTCGTGCTCCTGACAATTCCTCCAGAGAAAAAAAACAACCTGCACAAGGTGACAGCCCGAGTCAGTGACACAAAGAGACACAGGGCATGAGAGTGCAGAGCTCTTTTCCCCACCCAAACACAAAAATCTCAATAAAAAACATCTGCAACAGTGCCAAACCTTCAAAAAGGGACATTTTTACACTAGGAAATGCAAGAAAAGGACAAGAAAGTGTCTAAGAAATGCAAGAAAGGGACGATGTTCTGCTCCAAGCTGGGTTTGGACACAGGTGGAGGATGTGCTGCCACTACCCCGTGTCAAAGGGACAGGGACTGTGGCAGGGATGAAATATCTCCCACAGACCTTTGGGGACAAAAGAGGATGAATCCTTAAGACTGAAAACTGAAGATTTATGTCACTGAGAGCTGCCTGCCCTTTGTATCCAGGGGATTTGACATACCACATGTGACAGGAGAAGGGCGTGGGCGCCACTTCCCATTCCCAGTCCCCAGGGGTGGGCACACCAATCCATTATCCTGCGCTGCTCCAGCAGGGAGCTGCGAATCTCTCTGCCTGCTGCAGGCTCCTGTCCAGTGCTTCAACGTGGGCTGGAAGCAGCTGCAGGGAGAAACTGGCTCAGGGGATTTTCCAAGTTCAGCTCCATGTCTCGGAGAGGCAGGGGCTGAACCTCAAATCCAGCCGTGTCTTGGTTTAACTTCACTGTTCAGGGGCACGATGGACCTGCAATATTGTGTCTTGGGAAGGAGGTGATGGTGGCAGAGAGTCTTGGTTCACGAGCTGAGCAAAACCGTGGGAGTTTGGTGCAGTCCTGGAGGTTTAGTACCTGGAATGAACTCGGTTGTGCTGCAGGATCTTATGCTGGGATGTAGAACTGATGTGTTAAAACCCACACTGTGCTGCTCTGCCAATGCTGGCACTGCCCCAAAACAGCTCTGAAACAGTTCTGGGTTTCTTATATAGAGAGAAAAGTAAAGTACATGGAGGATACAGGAAAGAATTATTATTATTATTATTATTATTATTACTATTGTTATTATTAACACTCTTATTAAAGCTTGCAGAAAGATCAAACCTCACACCCTCCTGCAGCTACAGCAATGTTAAAGAGAAATCTTTAACACACCAAAGATCTGAAGTACAGGAATACGCCTCATAAAAACTCATTCGGGGGTTACAGAATGCTAGAATTAAGATGAAAGAAGTAACTCTAAATTAAATCCTCTTTGATATATCCAGTACAATCTTTAACTCTATTATTATATTTTATTATTATAAAGAACCATCAGTTTATGAGTGCAGAAAAAGACTGAACTTCACCTATCTTCATGTAAAACAAAGATGTTATATTTGCCTGTAAAAGATATAATATCTAATAATTTAATATATAATAACAACACATAATATATAAGGTGTATTATTTTAAATGTATTGTATTGTATGTATATATAAAAATATATATTTCCCTGTTAAAAAAAAAAAAAAAAAAAGGGGTACACACTCCCCATCCCAGAAATGGTTGCAGTCTCTGCTTCTGAAGGGCAACTACATTTTAGGCAAATTACTGGGCAGGACCAGTGTCCTGCCTCTGCTGTTTGGCTGAAGAAAAAGAACTGACAGTGACACTTTTTGAAAGCACCAAAGGAAAGCTGGAAAATGAGAGAACCAGATGTCCCATACGGAATGCTGGAAAATGTTTCAGATAATAGCAAGGGGACAGAGGGGAATCTTTAACCAAAACATCCCGGAGGATGGGGGTTTTTTTGAGGTTCTGTGTGACCAAGTGACACTGACACAACACTGTACAGCTTTTTCCCCCCTCTTTAGCAGAGGAATTTTGACTGAGCAGATACTTTGTCAGCAACAAGGGGAAGGCTTTACACTGACAGCGATTCAGCTGGGAAAATTTTTACTTTTCTTCCAGGCCCTGAGCACCCACGTTCCCAAAGAGAGCAGAAAATTTGGAAAACCAAATTCAAGCACTCCTAATCCAAATTACTATTTATATTTAAGCACTCCTAATCGAGAATACAGTCTAGCACACACAAGTTTGAAGACCCAGGGAACTTTCTAGCAGCCATAAATTCCAAGATCATTTCCACAATAAAAACTGAAGGTAAATGGGTGTAGAAGGAGGCAGAACTCTCAGCTTTATCAGCCACCCAAAACCGCACTTTGTGGTGTAGAGTCATGTAAACATGAGAACCTCAAGTTTCATCTTTTCAAAAAAAGGCAACTTCAAGATCTGAATTTTCTTACAGAAAGTTTGTGACTGTGAAAGGAAGCAGGAGCCCAGATATCAATCATTGCATTTTCACTTTTCTTTTCAGGACTTACTTTTTAAACTATTTACATACACCCTTCTTGATGTTGATGCTAAATAATACAGAGTGTTAATTGTTTTGCTGAACCAGGATCCATTTAAAATAACTTTTTATCATAAGAAAACCTAAGCACGCCTCTTAAAAATTAATTAAATATGATTTGTAAGACATCAGCACCCAGCTTTAATTTTTTTATCCCATGAGCTGGTTTCATGTGTTTGCTGTGTCCTGGATTTCAACTGCTTTAAGCACCTCTGGAATTCCTGTCCCTCTTCCCAAACACTCCAGGATCTTCCTCTCAGGTTTGGTTGGGAAAAAAAACTTGTATGTTGTTCCTGGTTAATGCAAATCCACCTCCTGTTTCTGTGCCCTCACAACAGCTCTGGGATACAGGGCTAGCCAATTATTTTTTCCCTTTCTGATACGAACCTCTCCCACTGAGCTGCAGAGATCCAAGACAAGGACCCAGCAGGGAAATGAGGAAGTGGAAAACTTTTCCCCTGGAGCTAAGGAAGAGACCTAAGCAGAGAGCAAGGGAACACCTGCAATAATCAGGCTGAAAAGCAGCCTGGTGGTACAATCAGAACACAGAATGTGCAGAACTCCCAGCACATTCCATGGAGAAAGTTTCCTGGTTCTTTGAGGGAAGCATTGGGAATGCAAGGGAAGGACAGTCAGAGGAGCAGCTTCCTACAGGCTACACCCAAAACTGCTGTTTTCTCTTTTTTTCTGTTTATATAGATATAAAACCACTTCCAGAATACTTGAATACAACCTTCCTGCTGCTTCCACTGAAATTAAAAAATGGATTTGCACAATATAAATACCTAAACCCATAACACACCACACAAACAGGAGCTTTGGTGGTTGTTCTCTGCTAGAATAAATTTTTTAAAATCTCATTCAGTGTGAGAAATGCCATTTTCTGGTGAAGCCAGCCTTATGCCAACTCCTGTCAATGACAGCCACTGAGAAGGGCAAGGGCTTAAAAGCCACCACAGGGCAACCAGTTTCCACTTGATTTGATTTTATTTTATTGAAACAGCCTTTGTAAGAGGACACAAACTCACAGAGGGAAGAGCTGTTTTCCTAATGGGTTCACAGCCACTGAGACTAAATAAACTGACTGCTTAAAAACAACTTGGGAGCCACAGTAAAAGATAGAAAATTATTGCTTCCTGTCATGACCAAATATTAAACACAGCACACACCTAATGGCTCTATCCCTCCCCAGGGAAGGAGCTTTATTAACAATAAAATCCCAGCAGACTTGCACTGTTTGGACTTAGAAGCCTCATTATGGGCTCACTGACCCAACACAATTTACAAGCTCGATGGACTCCACTTGGAGGAAAAGCCACCAAATGTGGAGCTGTAGGTGGGATGCCCGTGGAGACATTAGCATTTATTTGTGAGGAAAAGTAGCAGAGGAGATGGAGAGAAAAAGGAAAAATAATGAGGAAAAAGAAGGATGGGGCAGATGACAGCAGTGTATTAAAGATCCAAAGCAGGGAGAAAGATGGGAATGTGCATCACAGCTGCAGAGGGGAAATGTTGTTCCAGGACATGCTTACATGATCCAGCCTGGAATACAAGACTTAGGTTCCACTCCTTTATGTGGAGTGTGCCCTACAACCTGTCTCCTACATCATCTTGGGCAACTCATATAAGCTCTTAATAGCTTTAAAACTACATCTCCAACTGATTTAAGCTTCAGATGCGCATTATGTACTTTCAGTCTCAATCTTGTCTTCACTTCATAAGGATTTGGGGTGATGTTCCAAGCAGGACAAATTGTCTCATACCTCATCTGAAAACAGGAACACATTAATTGAGAGAACTTTTTCAGATGTGAAGCAATCAGTTCAGAGAGGCTGAAACCCTGGGATGTTTACAGGGCAGAAAATATGGGAGATCCCACCAGAAACAGATGGTGAAAGGAACACACAGGGAAGGGATGAAGAGAAACAAAAGGTTCAAAAGGAAAGCAAGAGGCAGTAACTAAAAAGCTTAGGGCAGATGAAGTGACAAGTCCATAAAACCAGGTCTAGACAGGGACCCAGAGGAGTGCAAAAGTGAGAAGGAAGAGAATTTCAGGTCATAAATACACAGAGGATGCTTTCATTAGGATGCAAATACTCTGAAATATTGGCATTTTTATTGATGGGCACAGATGGAGCCAGGCAAATGCAGACTCAAAGAGTGGAGCTGTGGCAATCCCATGTCACACACTCCTGCTCTACATACCCAGAAATTCTTCTGCGCTGTTTGCACAGTGAATTTATCCTCAGCTTCTATTCCCAGAGGTGCTTTAGTCCATGGGAAACTTGTTTTCCATTCCCCTTTCCACTACTACCAACCTCCTTGATTCCAATGGCTCCTTACTCTGCTCTCTGTCCTTCTGAAGTCAGCAGCCCCTTAACCTCCTCACTCACTGTTTATGAGCACAAACTGGACCAAATTCTCCCTATTTCCAGGAAAAAGCCTCAATTCAAAAAGAGACAAGGGTTCTCCTACATCGCATGTAAACTTCGCTCCCAACTTTGCATTGCTCAGGCAGGATTTAGCCCGAGTGCCCATCAGTGTCTTTATCTCAACTAATCTAACAAGATTGGAATCCATCCACATTTGTGTCCAAGCTGCTATAAAGCATCAGGGAAGCTTATCTGATTTATGCAGAACTGCTAAAATCCTTTGGATCTTGTCTTCATCGGACTTATTTTCTTAAGGCTTTCAGGCAGTAATAGCAATAGTCAGATTTTATTTCTTTAAATTATATAATGTGCTCTTGCTTAGGCTCAGCCATGTTTCCCTTGCAGTTCTCAGATCAGGACATGAGCTAACCATTCCCAGTTATAGATTTAATGGAACTGAAGTGATCAATATTTGTGGGCACTTCCACACATGTGCTCCCTCTAACACATCCCAAAAGGCATCTCTCTGTTTGGAGAGCAGAGATGCCCACAGTGACAGGACATGGCCAGGAGAAAATCTGCACAAAACACTGGTGGAAATAAGGTTCCAGCCCTGTTTAATTCCCCAATAATCTGTGCTTGAAACTAGCAGTGATTTAAACCCATCTCATTTCTTGCTCCATTCCAGAAGCAGCAGCACCTCCAGCCCAGGCAGCAGCAACCAACAGTCCTGGCAGAGAGAAACTTTACAAATTGCTCCAAAAGCATCTCCACTGTTACAGCAACACTCTTTCACATCACCACAGTATTTCCATACGTCAGTTCTCAGCAAATGTGTCTGCGTGTTATCAGGGAAAGTCAGAAAATCACATATGTGGTTTATAGTTAAACACAGACCCTGTGAATGGCTTCAAAAATACAGAGACTGTGATGGGGAGAAAGGAGCAGAACTCAGGACTTCCACAGATTGAACCAGTGAATTCTTCATTTTTCCAGCACACTCAAAAAGATATTTAAGCTTCTTCTGACTCACCAGCTTGCTGGAAAATCTGTTGTCTGTCAATATTAAATGAAAAAGATTAAGTGACACAAGCTACTCTCCAGTTTAGTCCATTTACAAGCTTTAAGTGTTTGCACACATCAAAGATTTCAAGATGTTTTGGACAGCAAACTAGTAAAGAATTTTCTTTTTGTGTAAAAGAGAGGGGAAAATAAAAAGAACCAAACAAATTAGGCACTAAGAGAACCACTTGTCAAATGGCTGGGATTGTGCACTTTAAGTTACTGACTCCCCACAAACATCCAGTCTACTAAAAAATTCATAAAGAGACAGATGGCACAACAGCAGCTCTTTGCAGGAGAGCAGGGTTTAGCAGTGAACAAAGGACTTTGACTCCCTAGGACAAGGGGAGAGATCATTGTAGGTTTTGGGGGCTTGGAAGGGGGGACTGGGGCACACAGGGAGCTGAGAAGAGCTCCTGGTTTCACCCCACAGCAGCGACAGATCCCAGACATTCATTTTGCCTTGGTAAACTCACAAGGGCCGCAGAGAACAGGGCAGAACAGGAACAATAAAATTCTGCCACGTAGATTAAATCTTCCTGGCAGCAGGAATGTGAAAAATAAACCCCAAAAACTCCTATTCAGGGATCTGAAACCACTTTCCACAGCCACGCAGTTGCTAATGCTTTGTATTAAGTGGGAAACTGAGGCACAGACTTATGTCACTTAAGGTGACAGGGCAACCCAGTGTCAGTGGGAATTTAATCCAGGCCTCTCCAGTCTTGCTGTTCTGCCTCTGAGCAAAAGGAAATATCCTTGTGTTACCCAGTGGGTTTTGGGATCACCCCAAAAGGGAGGTGTAAGGGATAAAGTCCTTTTCAGATGTCTGAGATTAAGAGAAAAGGAAGAAAAAGAAAAAAGGAAGAAAAAAAAAAAAAAAGGAAAAGAAACAGCCAGAAGTCTGCACTTATTTGAAGTTAGATCCTTCAAAATGAAATTCATCTACGTGTTCTTTTGCATTTTTCAAGGGAGAGGGAAGTGGGGAGGGGGACACACACACACACACAGAGAAGACAGAAAGCCCAGCCCTATTAATCCTGAAGTGAGTTTTAGTGCCTGTAAGATGTGTGGGGCAGCCAGGGAGAGCTCAGCCCTCTGTCCCTGCAGCAGGGAGGGCAGGGAACCACCAGGGATGGAAATCTCCATCCCTGCACCTCAATTCCATGCGAAGGGATGGACCCCCACGGCACAGGGATGTAATCCAGGCTCTTCTGCTCCTTCCCAGAGAGGCTGACAAGTTGCCAGCTGTGCTCAGGCTTTGGGTTGATGTGGTTTTTTGTTAAATAATAACTACAAAAGCCTCAATTTTGCTTTTGCAGCATGCAGCAGCCGATTGATGCTGCCCTTCGCCACCCACCCAAACCAGTGTACCCAGTACTCAGCTGGTGCCACTGGGTGCTGACCCAGCTGGAGACACTGGACACTGGTCTCCATCCCAACGATACACTCCAATCCCCTCCATTCCCTCCCCAGCAACAATCACAATAAATAAATTAATAAAATGTGGTGGCAACACACACTAGACTCTTCGAGGACAATTAGGAAGAGTTTAGGGAAAGTAGTTTAGTTAAAAGTAGAAGGAATTGGACCCAATGTCTTAGATTCTGAAAGAACCTGAGCTAAAAGACCTGGTTCCATGAGCCCAAAGCGAGCAGAGGACCATGGAGGCAGCAGCTACAAACAGCACAGGGTTTGTGCTCCCATGTTTTTGTGCTGTTCCAAGGAGTTTCCCTTGTAGGAACAAAAAACACCCCAGTGACGCTGCATTTATAATTGAATTAATATGTTTTGTTTGAATGACATAGACATTTCTTTTGACTGTTTAAGAGGTTTCATTTGAATTACATGTAAATTTCATTTGACTGTTTCTCTCTATTAGAAAAGGGGGGAAAAAGTTAAAAAACAAAAAAAGTAAATTTTTCAACTAAAAAAGTCACACCAATTCTCCCCTATACCACAGAGGTTTCAATTAAATCACAGTTTCAGTAAATACAGTAAAGCATTAAGAGTAACAAGTACACAAAATAACCTCCTCTAAAGAGCTTGAATCTTCAAGGAACATAAAGAAAATTTAAAACTTAAAAGACTGTTGCCATTTGATTAATTTATATCCAAAACTACACAACTCACCTACCATGAGAGAGAAAATCTGCAGTAAAGTGATTAATTAAATTAATTTTCATCTTCCACAACCTGTTAATCCTAACACCAAGTTTCTTTTTATTTGCATAAGCAGGGTAAGAAAGGCAATAAACTGAGTAATTCTAACACAGGTGTAACAAAATACAGTCTTCAGTTGGAAGTGCCATCTTCAATGAAATAAGCTTCCACCCTTACATAGCCCCCCCAGCCCCCACACCTCATATCCCTGCCTGTTATTTCCATAAAGGAAACAGAAAGTTCACTCTCCAATTTCAAGGAACTACCAGGAACATCAAGAACCACCACTTCAGCCATGAGAGAGGAGAAAGAAAGATAATATTTACATTTTCAATGCCTCTTAAACCAATCAATTCCACAGATACCAACTTCAAAATGCAAGCAGAAATCCAGGAAGAATCCACCAGAGCTGGGATCCACCATGGGAACGCACCAGAACCAACTTAACTCTGACTAATTCTGGTTGTGCACACAAAGTTGAAGCTTGCTGTGACATTTTGAGAACTGATTATGGCTTGTGTTGTCCAAAACCTTGGAGCGCGAGTGCTTCTGGATTAAAAATGCAATCCCAGGTCCTTCCAGCCCCATGCTCCAGTGGAATTCCCAGTTTTGGACACCTGCAATAGCAGCACTGCAGGATCTGAGCTGTGCCATCCCTGTTAAATCAGCGGCATCACTCTGAAATGAAATTCTGACCAGAGTTACACTGAAATTCTGGCTCAGAACATCACAGAAACTGAAATATTCCAACGTATCCCACAGATCTCTGCCAGCAGCAGAGGGCACACGCTAAATTTCAGTGAAGAAGTTCCCTTTCATATGGAAACGTTCTCATTACCAAGAGGGAGTGGAAAAATAACTGCAAGGGCCTTCGGATCTAAATCCAGTCCCCAGAGCAAAGGTCACTGCAGAAATGTTTTATTCAGCATCAGAACTTTTGGAATTCTTTCAAGGAGAAGAAAAAGCCCAACAACAACAACAGGGCTGACATTTTTTCCCACTGAACAATTTCTTCCTTTTTAAACAGGGATACAAGTCCCCAGGATTTGGTGAATGCCAGTGAATTGTGTCTCCCTCCAGCACACAGCAGGTAAAAAAGTGGGGAGAGAAACAAATAAAAGGGAAATCACTATATTGATGATGGAATTATGGTTGAACTCAATGACCTTGGGGACCTTTCCAACCTCAAAGATTCTGGAATTTTATTCCGTGGAAATTTTGTTTGACTTTGCCCACACTGCCTAGACACAGCTCTGCATAACACAAAGGTGTTTTTGCAATGCTTCTCTCTCCATCTTCTTTTTTTCCCTTCTCCAGAGACACAAGACAATGTTACAGCTGGGTTGGTACATGGCAGATTTTTACATTTACCTATCATTTCACACCAGGGAAAAACACCTTCATTTCAATCACTATTTAAAGAAAACGTGTAGTTGATTTTAAATTAACAGCAACCCACCATGAAGGCATCACTGAGCTGAAAATATCACCATATTTATTGAACCACATGGTTGCAAGGTGCACTTCAGAAATTAAATTCCACCTGCTGCCAAGTCCCTAAGCAGAGGTGTTTTCCTTCAAAGAAGCCATAGAAAGACCCCCTAAATAAATCAAAGCACTGCTGCCCAGCTAGTCCAGAGCACACAGGACTGTTTGAAAGACAATAAAAAATTACCCCATGGAGTGGGGTGTGCAGTTAAACTCCTGAGCTGTTGAGCTTTGCTGTGGAGGTGTGTGAGGATGACAGACAAGCCAAGGATTCCTCTGTGCACAGACAGGCACAGCACAACTCTGTTATTTTATTTGCATTACATGTGTTGATGGAGATGTAGCACATGGGATTATCTCCTCACTCCTCAGGCCCTGTTTCGCTGGGTGAAGAGGTGGAATAGAAATAACTGCGCAGAAATAACTCTGCCAGAAGGAGGAGTCACTCTCTTGATGCTGCACCACTGGTTAGTGGTAGAAAAAATAAACGTCTTTAGCTTTGAATTTTGCTTCTATTCACCACACTTCTATTCACTAAGCCAAAGCCTCCTCCAGACAGCAGGGCAGAGCTGGGATATATTCCTCTCCCCAGAGCCTAAATCTGATTTAGTGACTGCCTTTAACACCGAATGGAGCAGCTTTAGCAGGCTGCACCCCTTATTTATTTTCCCCATCTACCCTCACTGACCTCCACAGCTCACCTGGAATGGAGACACACACACACAGAAAGGAAGTGCCAGACTGAACCTGGAGGATGCTTCCATGCCAAGGGAATGCCTATTGCTCTTAGCAGGGCAGGCAGGAAAAACGTTCTGGGCTCAGAACAAGTTAGGGGAGGTCTAGATGAAATTCCGAGAGGTCTTAGAGCGAATTAGGAAAGTTTGGGACTCACTGAGCACAACAGGTGACTTGTGATGCACATTTTACACAGAGTTGTTAGAAAGAAAAGCCCTATTCTTTCTCATGGTTTGCATTTAATTGTACATCAGCAGATCCCAAAGCCCCCCAGGAAGCATCAGAATCTTCATTTTGTATGAGGATAGGCAGCTGGCTCAGGATTACAAATTCGGCTGGGGTAGGAACTGCCCCTGTTGAGATCTCAACCCAGGGGCAAATCCAGGGCCTTCCATCCCAAACTGCTTCCCAGAAAATTCAGACTTCAGGCTGGAAAGTTCCCAAATGCACATTCATACCAAGCATCGACACAGCCAAAAATAAGCTCGAAATTTCTTAGGAAAGGTCAAGATGGAACATCCAGGACTTCTGCTCCCCAAAGAGCCCATTTCACTGCAACTTCCAGCTCTAGCCCCAACCACAGCTTGTGAGCACAGAATTAAAAGGGAAAGCTATGGGGTAAAAGGAGAGGGAGAACCCATCACATCATCAGAGTTCCGAAATTATTTAGATTAACTCCGTGATGGAAAAAAAAAAAAGAAGGAAATTATTGCAGATCTTTACTCAAACCAGCTTTACTGCTCTGAGTGCCAAAACAAGTCCATGAGAAATACTATGACAAATAAAGCTTATTAGAAAGGAGATAAAACAGGCCAGACACAGATAGACATAAAAACTGACTCTAAAATCAATCCACTCCAGCATCAGCTCTCTTGTAGCATCTGCTTCAGGGAAAAGGAACACTTTAACAGTTACTACAGAATAATCTGGGGGAAAACATTTTCTTCCTGGCTTTTCCTTATTTACTGTTCCCCTTCTGGAGCCCTTGAATGTGTGCTCCATACATTCCTGAAGCAGCTCTGCCTGTTCTTATTTTCCCTGTCTGAGCCTTGCTGAACTCCAGATTTCAAATCCTTCCATGTCAGTGAGTTCCACAAGGAAGTTTTCTAAGCTCCCCCAAATACACACAATTTTTATAGAGCCCCTTCATGGTTTAACAAACTACTGCTCTCCCCATTTATGTTATTGGCCTAAAAACTAGCAAAAGAACCTAAACCTGGAGCTGGAACTGAGTAATACACTAAGCTGTTCTACATAAAATTGCTCACAATCCCCAAACTGTCAGATTTA
Organism: Melanocharis versteri; assembly: GCA_013397845.1. Taxonomy (NCBI): domain Eukaryota; kingdom Metazoa; phylum Chordata; class Aves; order Passeriformes; family Melanocharitidae; genus Melanocharis; species Melanocharis versteri. The sequence continues at coordinate 122,955 of VZTG01005276.1, read as the reverse complement.
ATGTTGCATTTTTGCCTTTTTACCCCTCCCTTTCTCCCCACATTTCTAGAAAAATACTGTTCTTTTGTTAAAGAACATTGCTGAAGCTGGCAGGTTGCTCAAAGCTTTATCTGTCTCAGTAATCCACTTGGATCCCATCCCTGGTGAGGAGAGAATATTCCAGGTGCACACATGGGATATTTGGTCACAATAAAAATAGAACTTCATTTTAAAAATAAACATCAATTTTGTCAAGGTCCCCAAATGGCAGACATCGACAGACAACAAGCAAGAAACAACTTCAGATGATTCAAAGTGGAAAACAACAATTTTGGGATGCTCTTGCAGGAAAATGAGGATTCATCTCCTACCTGTCAATGATCACAGGGTCCGATGGAGTCTCATTTCTGTTGCCACAACTTTTCTTCTCACAGCACCGACTGGAGAGAGAAAGAAAACCAAAATTAAAGAACCACTGGGACAGTTGAGAGCAAAGATCCAGCTCAAAGTCTGTCAGAAAAGCTTCGGCACTTGCTATATGCCTGGAAGGGTAAAAATTCTGCTTTCCAGAAGGGAAAATTAGGGGAATTGGGTGCCCAAGTCCTGGCTGGTTCCAGCTGGAGTTTGGCACTTGGCTCCCTGTAATCCATTCTGAATTACCCAGCCAAAAATGAACAGCAATATGGCCACACTTGAGACTGAGGTGATATTTATAAGTTATTAGCAGATGTCATAATGTCATTACAGGCAGGACCAAATGGGTTATGTGGAGTTAAAAGTCCATCGAAAGGTGTTAGAACTGACTATAAGCAACCTAATGGTTTGGTATATTCCAATAATATTCTTTTATATTACTGTATTTTTTTATTATTAAATATCTAAGTTTTATATGGTAACTGAAAGCTTCAGCACCCTATGAAAAGCCAGAAACTGAACATACTTAGATCCTACAAAGAATCTGAAGAGGTGTTTTTCAGGTTGGCTTTTGCAATCTCTTTGCAATTGTTTCAGTGATAAACCCTTAATATTAAGTATTAATTTAAACACATTCTATGATAATATTAATAATAATAAATAATAGTAAAAATTAAAAAATTGAGAGACAGTTAATTATTTTATTTCCATTTATAAAATCACTGATGTGGGTGATGCTCCTTGCACACACAGCAGCTGAGTACCAGAAGTTTAATAGACTTTAAAAACAGTCCTTGCTCTGAAATCCTCACTTTTAATAATCTGAAGCAACAGAGAAGATTTAAGCTGTTTTCACACTCAAGTTTTTTGTTCCAATCAAAGCCAACATGGGATGGGGAGGATGGAGGCACCCAAAAGTTTAAAAAGTCTCTATCAGAAGTCCCACACCCCTCAAAAGTCACCAGATCGGGTTCTGATCACAAAATGCCTTTTCAGAAGATGTTTTCCACAATCTGCAGAGGTTTCTGTTCAAATTTGCACACATGAGATGGAGAAATTTTGGTGGGTTTTTGTACAAGGCTGCTGAATACATTTGCAAAATCCTCAAGCATTCTGAATCCCAGAGTTTTCCAACAGGAGACCAATTCCAAGCAGAATTAAATATACAAATATACAAATAAATAAATAAATAAATAAGTAAATAAATAAATAAATAAATAAATAAATATTAGGAGAAGAAGTAAATAAAATACTTGAATTCACTGAAGGCAGTATAAAACACTAAAGTGGGGATTTTTTTCTTGATATGCCTAATATTCAATTATAAATGCCTAAAGTGAACATTTAGACAAAAAACTCTCTTTCAGCTATGAAAAATCCCAACATTTCCTCCAGTTTCCAGGAAGTTCCTGCTCTGGAGCTGGAATTGCCTAGCCAGATGAGCTGGAAGGAGCAGATCTATTTGAATAGCAGCTCTGACTGTTTCAACATTCCTACATTCCCCTTGCCTCAAACCTGCACTTATTCATCGATGCTGCTCCTTTTAAAATAAAAGGATACACTAAATATTTAAAAATCCCTGGGGCAGCCCCTGTAGCTGCTGTAAATTGTCATGGCTCCATCGACTTCAGTGCAGCTCTGGTAATTCACACCAGCACACAACATCACCCTCCCTCCTTCTCCCAACTTTATTCTAAGTGCATCTTTTATGGATTCCACTGCCTAATCAGTGTTTAGAGAGAATGGAGTGTTTTTATACCAGGAGCCAAAATGGGAGATGCTCTCTAAATGCAAAAATTATAATAAACCCCCCAAAAAAGCAGAAAATCTTCTTAAAGGAACACAAATTTGGGATAAACTTTGACATGTCCAATATAGCAACACGTGCAAAATAACATTTGGAATAAAATCTTGGCTGCTTTACAGGCCATTATAATAAAGAAATAAAAGGAATCCAGTTTTTAAAATATTTCTGTAGTGATTCTAGGGATAGTGCTGCTTCTTGGCAGAGTGTTTTAGGATGAATTCTGTGAGATTGAGCACAACGTGGCTGGGTTCAGAAACAAGTGCATCTTGTTTTATTTCTATTTCCACAATTATTGCGGTTCTGAACTTTATATTTGTAATATTCAAATATTTTCCCTCTAAAACTGTGGCTTGCAGCTGAAGTTCTCCAAATATTTTACTGATATCTACGTTCCTATCACACCTGGGGAAAGATCTTTGTTAGTGATAGACTTTTTCCCTTTGACCATGGTACTTTCTGAGCCCAAATACATGAAAAAAAAATCTTCATGAGGGAGAAGAGCCACTTCCAGTGAAGGACTTGTTCGCACATAAATCAGAGTGGGACTGAGGATGTTTCAGCCCAATATTTTAGCAAAAATACCTCTTAAATCTTTAAATCCCCATTTCCAAGTGTTTCACCCCATATCCAAGCAGTAACATTTCCACTGGGTTGGTTTCACAAGTGCTGTCTGTAACAGAATTGACTGATTCCAATTTCAGTCCAAGACAAAACCCCCAAACTCTGGTGGTCCAGGATCAAGCCTTCAATATCCTCTTCAAGCAAATTATTGGCACGACTTCACCAATATTTACCTTTCTGCCGCAATGCTGGGCTGGGAACACACCTTTAGAGATGCTCATTTGCTTAAGACAAGAATATCAAGGCTTAAGATGATTTTCTACATCTTTTGTTGTTATACTTTCCCCTCTAATTAGATTTACTTAGGGAAAATGATGGTTTATGTTAAGAATGGTCCAGAAAAAACTAAAACCAAACCCAGAAAGCTCCCAGAGACAACCCTAGCCCTACAAACTGAGCACCCTAAAAACCTCATGTCAAAGCCAAACTTCCATCCTTTCCCCTCCACATACTTGACTAAAATGGTTTTAAAATTCATCCCTCAACTTCCCTCCGTCACCCCAACACCAAAATAAAAAAAAATTAAAACTAACAAAAAAAAAAATCTGTCTCTAATTTCAAACTCAAATAAGCTCACAGCATGGTGGCCTTTGTTTTGTTTTCTTCTGCCCAACTCCTCCCTGCAATTGCATAACAAAAGTGTCTAAATTCACACCATCTGGCCGATAAAGACACGGGCCCCAGTGGCCGCCTGGCCCAGCTGATTAGAGCTCCCGTCTAGTCTGAGCCTTGTGGCGAAAGTCACAGCTGTGGGGCTCGCTCCACTCAATACAACTCTGTTATTAGCCAGCTGTAGACCCTGAGACTACTTCTGTTCGAATTATAATACCTTTTAACCCTCTGAGCATTGAGGGTTAGGGGGTTGCTGGCAGCAGCATAACAACGAGTTTCCTCTTAGTCGATAATTGGAAGAAAAGGAAGAAGATGGGGTGGGGGGAAAGTTATTCCACAAGAGGAGGGCGTTTTACCTTGATTTCCAACCCTCAGGGTTGTGTTATTCCACAAAAACTCACCTAATAGGAACTATTAGTATTAGGCCGTAAGAAGCCAAATGGAAAAAAAAATTCAGATTGGAAATGAATAAATCGAGCCTTGCACTGGAAGCACTGAAAGCACTAATTATTGAGAGCTGCACTTTCAATGGCTATGACAGATTGGTGCAGCCGTATCAATATTTAGACAACTTTCCTGCTAAGCAGGCATCTGTCACTGTCTGAGGGAGAGACGGGCACTTTCGGAGGCACTCGTCTCCACACAGCAGAAAATATCTTTGTGTGTGGTTATGTACAGAAAAATCCCCCCCAAAAAAACCCTACCTTCAACTAGGGAGGATTGGAAGAGGAGCAGAAAAACAGACAGACCCTTCTTGTTTTCCTTTTCAAAAGCAGTAGGCATCAATTTCAACAGCAGAGTGGGTACGGTGCATTAAAATTTTATATACTGTTCCTAATGCAAACTAAACTATGGGCTTTAAAAATTGATGCTGCCACTTAAGCAGCACACAATGAGGAAGATTTGATTATTGTACTTAAAAGAAATAAAATAAAACATCAAGTTTAACTAGAGTTGGAGCCATTCCCCTGGCATTATTCAAAGTGATGTGTGTAATGCCTCTTCAGAATACACAGTATCCTACTCGGAGATACTTCAGGAAAACATGACATTTAAAATCAAATGTCTTCATTAGGTTACAGAGCGCTTTTGATTCCCTTCACTAATCTTTGTTTTACATGGAAAGGACATCCTCGAGTTGTAATTCTTCCTTGGTTAATCTATCAAGCAGCAGAGCTGAGAATAATCAGAATAATGGCTTAGATTTGTGCCACGCTACCTTAAATCAAGCACGGAGGAGGTTTGCAGGCATCACAGGAGCTCAGAAATATCAAAACTGAGCAGAGCACTTGAAACCATAAAGGCAGGGAGAGGAGGCAGGGGGAAAGCCCAAATTAATTTTAAATCAAACAAGTCCATTTGGATGAGAAGGTGCTGAAATACTTGAACTTCCAAACCAGAATTGCGCTCTGTGCACAGAGACTGGAGATAAGAAATCGGCTCACTGCTGTTATGTTATCACAAACCACAACCCAGCTGCACGAGAAATCAGATTCTTCTTCTCTAATTTTCGCCCGGTTATAGTGAAACCTTTCAACAACATGGATGTATATACACATATATATATAATTATATACACGAGTTCTAGATGTGGCAGGAAGTCACTTTTACACCTCTGATCTTTGCCACTACATCATCAGATCCTTGTAAAGCCCATCCGATGCATCCATCATATGTGATATACATTATGTTTGGGCATAAATATGGAAATATTGGTCAAAAGCTCATTTATTTAATTAATGAGAGCTACACACAACAGAGAAACAATATACTTTTTTCATACGGAATACCTGATTCATATTATATTAAAAAGTAATGGAATCGTTGACATAACTAAGTACTGAAACTAAGACTTCCCCTTGATAAAAATTCTGTCCAAATACGCTTCTCTCACTGCTACATTAACTCAAAAGGCTACTTTAATTAAAAAAAACAACAATCAAGTAGCAAGCTCCACCATTAAAAGAAGCAACGTTGAGTCCAACAGCTTAACCCTCTCCCACTGATACAATAAATCACAAACTGTGTTTAACAAAGGTCGCAAATGGGTTTTGCCTCTTGTTTTATGAAGGAAAGTTCTATGCACATTTTAGCACACTTTAATATAAGAACATTGACTGTTTGCATTATTATATGTATTGAAAAAAAAATTTAATTACCTGAGAACAGGAAAAGTAATAAGTTACCATGGAAGCACGATGTACATACGTAAGGTACATGTAAGTTCAGACTTATACAAAAGTTATTAAAAACATCCTCAAGTCATTTCATCCTCTAATTTATAAATTTAAATGCTAAAAATAGTGTCCTTTTGTTTTGTTTTAATTAAAAAGCAGAAGGCCCCTAAATATTGTTCACATGTATAGAAAGGGAGGGTTTGAGGGGTTTCTCCTTTGGGGTAGAACTGCCCAAAATTAAAGAACATTAATGATGACACTTTAATTAAGAAAATTAAAATATTTCACCAAAGGAAATTACATTAAGAACATCTTGCAGTGTCCAGGTAAAAATATATGTTAAACTGCTCATTCTCATAAGGTGAGCGGAAATTTTATGAGCAATAAGCATATAAAAGTCTTGATTTAAACAACACATGCAAAGACCTGCTTTAAACAAAAATAGTGCAGCTGTGGTTGCTGAATCTCCTGCAGGAAAAATGAATAGCAAAAAAATAGGAAACCCCCCTGCCAAATATCTGTTTTTAACCCAAGCAAGCACTACCCACATGCAAAAAGAAAGTCTTCCTACACAAAGACCCTCTCTGAGTCAACAACAAAATAAACAAACAACAAAATCAAACTCTCCCTACCTAAAACTTCCTTGGAAAGGCTCTTCCAGCATCTAGGGAAGCAAAGCTCACAAATGATGTGTTAATAAAGTCATCTTACCTGCACATGACTTCGTGGGTGAGCAACACCCTGCACATCTCGGGGTTCTTGTTCTGGCCTTCGTAAGTTATAGGCTACAAAAATTAAGAGAAGGGGTAAGCCAGGAGCATCAGGGGTTATTCATTCCTTAGAATATTCAGATTGTGAGGGGAAGGGTTTTTACCACCGCTCACCATCGCCTGCAAATAAACACCTTCCTCTTTATGTGCAGGGAAAACAGCTTTACAAAAATATTGCTTCAAAGTGGATAAAAACCTACAGTCCACAGAGGGGAAAAAAGAGACTTAAGAGCACAATTTGCAATTACCCTCCAAAACAGGTCTGTAATGCAGCTGAGCAAAAGGCCAAAGTGAACTAGAGAAGGAAAAACACAGAGGGAAATGTTGAGCAAACAGGAAGGATGAGGTAGGACAGGACAACACAGATCAGCCCTGCTCACCTGCTTGGTGACGGAATCAATCAGCCTCACGTAGAGATCCTGTTCCGTCCTGACACCTAGAGCGAGGGAGAACAGGGATAAATAACATTCTACAGGCATCTTGCCCTAAAAGCAGCAGAACAAACCCATTTAGTGCCATATTAGACACCCTCAGCATCCCGGGTAGTTCTGTTTCTGAAGCCCAGGTAAACTCCAGGGCCCATCTCCGCACTGAAGGGGCCTCATGCAAGGGAATTTTGGTATATTTTGGAAATCACAGCACCTACAACCAGACCCTGCCTCACTGCACAGCCCCCAGGAGGTGCCAGGGAAGGGCACTCACCATTGCTGTAGAGGAGCTGGAGTTTGTAGTGTGTGCCATTGTTCGTCTTCTCATTGCCTTGCTCCTGAAAGGGAATTTTTAAAAAGAGAAAAAAAAATTCTTCCAGAACTTGCACTTGGCACATTTAAAATGCAAGAGCTGATAATCATGATGGAAGTGACAACAAAGTTCATTAAAATTCTAAGAGGTGAATCCACTGATCGGTATGTATTAACCTTCCGAGTGACCCAGGACAAACTACAAAATACTGCTGACATCTTTTCCTGTAGGAGTTCAAGAACTTCTTTCCCTCTCTTATTTGCCATTATGCTCTCAACTTTTTCAAGGCAGTACATTGAGACGAATTTGTGCACTTCAAATCAGTTAATATAAGACAGATTGACGGGGGGGAAATGCAGTGGCTTTTGATTTTACTGTGATCATTGCTTTGCAATTGTGTTACTTTCAGTCAATATTGATATTTATTTCCTGAAGGTTGGGTTACAGGGATGTTTCTTACACGTTTTTTTAAATGTAATTTCCTATAAGATAATTATTCATGATTCACAGTTCAAAAAATCTTGTTCATCGTTAAGAAAATAATTGAAAAAATGCAAAGTGGTCGAGACATGGAATTAAAACCCAAAAGCAAATGGTTTTCAAGTCCTGCCATTGACTTTGGAGCCTTAGGAAGTACATATAACCAGGCTCAACAGATAATCTGACATATTACAAGTCAGATTCCACTTCTGTTTGGGTACTAATAAAACCTGGCAGATGTGGTAGGTAAAAAAAAAATAAGTGCATTTATCCCCCATGGATTTTATTTGTTTTATTTTTAGTGGGTGAATTAAATTCCTGATACAGAGCAGAGACTTCCAACCCTTTTTAACTACAGCAGCACACACAGGGCTACGGTTCTACCACAGCGCCTGAACCCTGACCAAACCCTGGTTGTATTTTACTAGCGACAATAGGTACTAGAAGTTGGCAGCTCAACGAGGGGAGAAGATCAAAATTGGAGAGGAAAAGAGGAAGAAGAAGAGTAACGAGCCTTACTTTATCATTTTCTACAAAGTCCACAAAAGCTGTCCTCTCTATTTCCACGGGCTGCCCCTGTCTGTCGTAGAGAGCCAGAACAAAGTGAAAGAAATTGGATTTCCTCAAGTTGGAGGGTGGCTGCTTTTCAAAGTGGGCTCTGGACAAAGCTACTCCGCTGTGGAGGAAACACACGGGTGGGGTGAGGGGGGAGAGACAAAGACATTACCAGGTTGTGCAGCTGTAACGGCAAAACAATAACAGAAAAGGCAGAGCACGTTCGGACTGTCCCTTGTCACCGGCGGGCTGCAGCCAGGCGGGAAGGGGCGATGGTCACTGGAACCCGAATTTCAGCGTGGCCCCGCTCCCTGCATGCCCCGAGGACAACGCTGATTTACAGAGAGGGGCTAGAGCTAAAGGCAGCGTGTGTTTTCCTTCCTCCACTTATTTCCCTGCCTGTCACCGCTCCTTGCTGGAATGCAGCAGGGTGGGAAGTGGCTGTAACGTGTCAGAGGGTCTGGAAGTGCTCTTTGCACATCCCGGTCCAGGTCCCTTGTCCTGTAGGAGAAAACAAGCGACCCTAAAATCTTTCCTACGGGCAGGCTGTCAACTCAGGGGCACCTCCGTTTTGGTCAGAGACAACGACTTTCGAGCAGAGCAGCCATTTCTCCCGGCAGCGAAGTTTGACTTCAGTCACTGACTCACTTGAACCGATTCCTGTGAATTGAATCTCTGATTTAAAGTGAAAGAATTTAGACTCGGGTTAACCAGCCCTTGTGAAAATCTTGTCCCTGTCTGCAGAAAACATTGCGATGTTTCCCACGCATTTCCTGGCTTGGGAAGATTCAAATGCTTCTGTTTACCCACAATATCCCTGACTGCAGCTTTATTTCTTTGTGAAATTAGTTGTAGCTCCCTCTCCCTAAAGCAAATATCTATTTACTGCGAAAAAAATAGGTGCACATGAGCACGTGCAAATTACTTCATAGGCAGATTAAGTCTATGTGCCAGGCTAGTTAGAAGTTGGACAGCTTTGGGTTTTAGTCCCCAAAATAGCTCCACAGCACCGGCAAAAGTATTTGACTCTTTCGGAGAACTACAGATGTTTCCCTCTGTTTTCCTTGCCAATGAGATACAGTGTGAACTCACCACATCCGCCACTACTGCACCTAGCTTGGGGCTTCCTCTCCATCTGCGTGTAAAAATTGGGATTTATTGGTTTGTTAGGAATATCTGGGAGAAAAACCTGGAGATGCCAACGGGCAGCACAACGCGGCTGCACCTTCACCGCTCGCGTGAATTGAGGTCTTGTCAGGAGCAGTTTCCTTTTACTTTCGGTTTCCTCAAGGATAAACATCTTCCCCCTCAACTGTATTTATTAAACGGTCTATCGACATTCATAAAACTCTCGTAACTCCTCCCATGGCGCTTGGAAAACCTTGGTGCTGGATCAGACCGTGGGTGGGGGCATAGATGTACTATTTCTAAAACGTCCCTGTTTCATCTGAAGTCCCCTCTGCTGTTTCACGCCCTTCACCTTGTCTCTAATACTAAATAAAATCCGGCTTACTCCCGGGGTTCCCAATTTAGCCTTCCCCGACACTACTACTTTTTAACTTTTTTTTTAAGCTATCCAGATAGCAAGGAAAAAAAATACCTAGAAGAGTTTTCATCATCTTAGCCCTAACGGGAAGAGACTGGGATAACTGTCCTGTGCCGACTTAGCTGGGAAAAGAAGATAAAAGGGGGGCGTAAAGGGAGATAACCCGCCCAAACAAGTGGAAAGCAAACAGCCAGGCCCCAATTTCGGGGTGTTCAGAGGCATTTCAGCTCAGCAGAGACCTCTCGCAGGACGCTCGGGCAGGTGCTCCAGGCGGGCAGGCGCGGGATGCCCGCGCGGATCCGCGGTGCCTGTGCCCTCCCCTGCTCTCTCAGACCCTGCTCTGCCTGCCCTGAACCCACGAGTGAAGATTTCGGCAATACCCACTGTGAATTAAGCAAAACAAGATGGACCGGGATTTGACATCTACATTTAAGTTAATTCTAACTTGGTCCCCTTCTGTTCGGCTGTCTGGCCCAGCAAGCAGGGAGGAGTACCCTGGATCGTTGGGAACAACCAGTCCAGTGCCCCACACATCTTCCTGGGGCAGAAAACGAAAGGGTGATTCCATCTCGCTGTCATCGCAGCCCCGCACTAGGTTTTAGGACTCCTGATGCTCTCCGGTTTCGGAGCGCTACTGCCTAGCTCTAGCTCCAGCTCCAACCTTCACTTTTCTCTGAGTGGAGGAGACTGGGACGGGGACAGCGAGGACAAAAATAAATTTAATATCAAATGCAAACAACAGGGCATAAAGAAAAGGTTTCCTTAAAAAAACAAAAAACAAAAAAAAAACCCAAACAAGCACGGGGAAAGTGAGAGAAATAGTCACGGTTACCTTTGTGCTGCTACGTTTGCATCCACAACCCCAACGTTTCTGACCCAGGACCTGACGGAATCCATCTCAGAACCTAGAGATTTATCTTTCAGAATTGGTCCTCTTCCTAAAGTATCTTGAATTCCAAACATTTAAAAAGTCTATTCCAACTAGCAACAGTTTCCGTTTGGGAGATAAGGGAGAAGAAAAAAAAAAAAAAAAAAAAACAAAACGACGCAGCCTTTGAATCTGACACACACAAATCCCAGGAAAGTGAAGTTCAGCTTTAAAACCAACTTCTGCTTTTTAAGGCTACTTGTTTTTAACGCCTTCAAACGGGGAAGAAAGTTTTTCCTCTTGCCAAGTAAAAGTTACGCCGATTCAGTCTTGCCTGGTATCATCATCCTTCACACGCAGGCGAGGGAGCCGCATCCAGAAACCGATCGCCGCTAACGATGATCACCTGTTCCTCAAACATACAACGGGGAGAAGGATTGATTGCTACCTAATCCAGGAAGAAGGAAGGAAGGAAGGAAGGAAAAAAAGCCAGACGTGGGGTAAATTGCAGAAGAAAGGCAGAAATGGAGCTGAAGAGCGGCCGGTCGCACCCCGCGCGCGGGCAGCGCCGGCCCTTCCCGCGCGGCGGCATGAATGGGTTACACGGCGGCAGCGGGCGGCGCGCGTGGGCGGGGCCGCGCGCCACATAAGGAGATCTCATTTGCATGTCGCGCCGCGATTGGTTGGATGGCGCGGCCGCGCCCCGCCCCCCGCGCGGCTCCGGCGGGGCCGGGATGGAAGGAGCGCGCCCGGGCAGGGGAAGCGCGGGGCTGTCCAGACGGGGATGTCGCGATCGGCTTTTGGGGATGGGTTATGGTCCTGGCCCGGCAGCCCCACACCGAGCGGTGCTGCCCCAGACCGCACAAACTGTGCTAAAGCAGCGGGACCGGGGTGGAAGCAGCGTGCCCACCGCCTACCCTGGGACAGTCGCAGCATTTGCAGGGGAGCCGCGAGTTTATCGTGATGAGTTTCTCGTCATTGGCCGGCAGCCCCACACCTAATGGTGCTGGCCCAGAACGTATAAACTGTGCTGAAGCTGCGGGACTGGACTGGAAGGAGCGCGCCCGCCGCCCGCCTCGCGGCAGCCGAAGCCCAAGCAGGGGAACAGCGGGTTTATCGTGATGGTTTATCGCGATGGGTTATGGCCAGGGCCCGGCAGCCTCACACCCAGCGATGCTGCCCCACGCCTCACAGAGTGCGCTGAAACCGCAGGGCCGGAGCGGGAGGAGCGCGCCTGTCCCGGGACAGCCGGAGCCGGGCACTGAACCCGCGGGTTAATCGTGATGTCCCGGCAGCTTCACCCGGACCTGTCCTGCCCCAGAGCACCCAAACCGTACTAAAAGCAGCGATCTCTGTCCATCTGACCGCGCCGCCGCACGGGTAGTGGCCGCTTCGCTCTCAGGCGCGGGATTTAAAATGAAAAATTGCTCAGAGGGACAGAAATGGGTCTGGACGAGGGTGTAGGCAGAGGTTGCCTGCCGGGCAAGAGCCAGCCCGAGACTGCCAGGCACCTAGCAGACCCCAAAGTTACACCCTGAGAGCTGTCAGGTCTCACCTTAAAACTTTTCATAACATCCCATGTAGGCAACATTTCCCATTAAAGGAAGCCGGAGCTCTTCCCAGCCCGGCCCGCGGTGACCCGGGACCATACCTACGTCTGCATTTATTTTAGTTTATTTTTTTAAACTGCTCTGCCTTGGCGATATTTTCCTCCTGGCCCTTTTGTATTCTGATCCGTGTATAGATCTGCCTCTGAAATCTATATAACACCAACGCGAAAACAGATTTCAAGACAATGAATGCAAATCTGTGCTCAGAGACCATCTGCCAGATGAGGGAATCAGATGTTCGGTAGTTAAAGGGACAGCGCAAGGATTCAAGGATTTCCTTGACTCATTATGTGCAGCTCCTCTCTTTAACCTTCTTAATTTTTTTTTTTTTTAACGGGATAGAACCATAATTTCCATTTCAGAATAAATCCGAGCTCCTTCCATCCACATTCAGCCACGACTCAAAAAGCCACCTATTAAATACTATATTATTTCACGGAGTTTCATACACTTCTCTCCAAAAAGAATCTCAAATTAAAATCTTTCCATAAAACTTACATTAAAATGTATCCTTAATTCAGGCACGATTGAGGGCAATGCCGGGACTCAGATTTATTCTGTCTACATAAGTGACAGACATGGTATTGGATGAACTAATACATCTCACCCAATCTTTGTTCAAGGAAATTTGCCATGCTAACCCACCTCTCCAAATTGATAAATATGCAGGAAGTGACTTTGCCAGGTTAGCAAAAGGCGAGGCTGGCGTTGTTTTAACGTTAGAGAAAAGCAACAGCAGTTTCACGGAGCTATAGGGTGGAGACCAATCTTTCAAGATATGATCTTAGCGTCTCTGAGATGCAATTTCTCTGTATTAAAAAGCCCAAACCAACCAAACAGGACAAGATATTAAAAAATAATAGTAAAAAAAAAAGTGAGAAATCAGAGCATGTAAGATAAATATACAGGCAATGGTAAGGCATATTGCTGTGGGGTTTTTTTACCATTTCGCAATAGGCATGGATACATTTCCTCGAATAAAAGCCCTCTCTTTGTACTAAGATAATTTCTGGCAATGCCACTGTGACCGTTCCTACGTTTGTTCCTAAACCCGCAGCAGGGGCGGAAGGGGAGGGGGCGAAATTCCCTCTCGCTGCAGCTTTGGCCGATGCGTTCACAAGGAGAGAACGCTTCCTAATAACCCGAGCTCATCTCTCCTGGAGATAAAGCCGAGCCTATCCCCGCAAGGTCGGGTCCAACCCGACCACTCTCTCAGTCCCAGCCCGGTAGCTCCAGCCCCGCCTGACCCGCGCCAGCGCCGCGAACAAAAGGGACTCGTGTGCCGTGGCCTCGGGGGACCCCCGCTTTTAGAGATTCGTGGCGGGTCAGAGGGCAGCGCCGCAGGTCAGGGGAGATGCGCTCCCTTCTCCCCAAACAGCTGCCACCAGAATTTGGCACTCGAGGCGCAGATGCAGGGAGCATCGTCGCCTCCTGGCCCCACGGGGGCTGTGGCCGTGGGGTGCCCTCTCCCCACGACCGCGGTGGGCTTGGGGAGCTGCGCCGCTCCAGGCAGGGGAAACGCTTTCGGGGGCAGAATTTGCTCCCCCAACCAAGTTTCTCGCCTTTAAGATACGCTGCAAAAGGACACGAGTCCGTGAACACCTCTGAAATTATAGACTTCTGCTCTAGATTCCCCATTTCAAGCCCAAACTGTATTTAAACCGAGCGAAAAGCCCATCGCTCAGACTTCTAATGCAAATTCACTCAGAAGAAAAGCAGCGTGCGACCGCCGATAAATCTAGATTTGCACTTCATAGGTTTCCGCGGTCCGGCTCGGAGAGTCGGATCCACCGGCAGGTAAACGGCACCGCGGAACTCCGGGAGAGATGGGGGGGGAAAAACCCCCCAAAACAACCTTCCTGACCCTGGTAAAGCGAGGGGAGCCTCCAGCAGCGCATACGCCGTGCCGTAAATACAATTACAGACAGAAACAGGAGCCGAAGGTTTGGGAAGGGGTTCCGGAGCCAAAAGGCGCCGGGAACAGCTCCGACTCCGCGGTTCTCCAGGCGGAGGGAGGGGAAGGGCGTCGGGCCGGGCACTACCCGCATTCTCCGGGCTCGGGGGCCCCTCCCGGCCGCCCCCGAATCCCTACAACTTTTCACCCCGCGGGTTTCATTCCGCGAATCGCTTCGAGCGATTTTCTTCCTCGGACTTAAAAAGAAGGGGCGGGGGGCGGGGGAGAAGCAACTGGTTCGGTGAGTGCTGATAATTTCCTTCTGGAGGAAGAGCTATTCCCCTCCAGACTGCCGCACTCGTTTCCACATGCCGGGGTCAAAATGACAGGTGAGGCAGATTTGACGTGGTAAAGAGAGATGCTCGTCATTGTTAGCAGGTTTTAACAGCGTCGTTTCATACACTGGAGTCAACTTCCACTCCTCAGCACATCTCAGCAACTCCCAGCAGGAAGAAAGATGAATAGAAGATAATATTTAACCCATTTAAAAGCATAACCTTAAACTACTATTTGTCTCACGTCAAAGGGGAGAATGTCAGGGGAAAAAAAAGTTAAACTAAGCCTAAAGACGACACTTCAAATGAAACATTTAGTTCTTGTTTCTATTCATTTGTGAGAATTCACCAGCCTCCAGGTGCCTCAAGGGAACGAATTGTAGGTTAAAATTATCAGTGTCAGAATGGAGAAGCACAACTAATATTTCCCTCTTTATACACTAATCTCACTGGGAGGTTCATTTTTCTGGTACACCTGTACCAGAAAAATAAATGTACCTTTTAGAAACGTTTCCTTAAGCTAGTAATAGCTTCAAGTTATGAGTCATGCATGTTCAAGCACACATCAGTCGCACTTTTGGCAATATAGTAACAGTATTCAACAAAGAAGTCCCTGAAAATAATTTTCAGGAGCCGAACATCAGCATAAAGAAAATATTCACTTGCACGGGATAGCTTGTGATAGAAATGTGGCTACAAAAAACAGGAGCAGGCTGAGTCCTGAGCTGTGGAATGAGGAGTGTGAGGATGGCAGTCAGAGCACTGTGTACAGAACCGGACTAGAAAACTGCTCCCATTGATGCAAGACTACTCTGGATTTACAAGACTCTCGATTTAACTAAAATAAAAGCATACATAAGGAAAAAAAGCTTCTTAACACATTTTTAACAGGGAAGGTTTAAAGCAGTTCAGGTGGGTGCAACTAAATCCTGAAAGCAACTTGAACTCTTAACTATGAAAACTGCAAAACAGGGTCTAAAGTGCTGCAGTGCTTTTGGTTATATTTATTATAAACCTGGTTTTATACAATCAACATACCTCTCAGAAGAGAACTCTCCATCTGATTGCTGGAAGAAGTTGAACCCCCAAGTATGAAACAACAGATCCTCATCACAGCCCCCCACACCATCAGTAAATAAGCAGAAACATGGGTTTATAGCTGTAAAATTGTGAGCTCTACCTGGTGTCTGCCTCTTTCTCTCCCCCTTCCCTCTGGCACCATAAAGGCACTATTTACTGGAGGCAGCTCTCCACACTCATCAGCCCTCACAAACTGCCAGTTGCAGAGATTCCATTGATCACATTTCTAAGCAGCAAACAAAGGAACGCTTGAAAACTTACAAATGCACAAGTAAACAAACATTTAATAACTTCTTCCCCACCTCATCTTTCCCAAAAGAGAGAAAACATTGTATCCATCAGATCCACTTCTGGGTCTCCTGTTCATTCCAGTAAGTAGGTGTTTTTCTTTTCACTAGAACAGAAGAACACATCTGCTACATTTTATATCCAAAATTTTTCTTTTAAAAGATAGTTTTACTGCCTTTTGCCTAGCATAGTTTCTGGAACACGTTAGCAAATAATATTTTACCATGGGGAGTGTGTGTTCCATTTTATTTTATAATGCAGATTTGAGGAGTCATAGCACTGAAGTTTGTTTTCATAACCACGTAGAGGTTTGAAGCAACAACCACACAGGAAAAATACTTGAAGCAGGTGTATATCTGTGTTGGGATCCTCTCCCTCATTTTGCACTTTATGGAAAGCAAAGTCAACTTTTTCATATGTCTTTTTATATAAACTATCTGAAATATTCACCAGGAAGGAGTTTAGGTTATCACTGCCTTTCTAGTTCCAGGTGTGTGCTTAGGATCCAATCCCAGCTGTCAAACAGAGTCTCCACAAGCAACTGGATAAATGCAGACACGCTGGAGATCAGAATTCAATTAATTCATTAACGTATGAACCAAATAAAAGTGGTCCCCAGAATTGCAAACATTGTTATACTGGCACTTAACTTACTCCAGTCACTCAAGTGGTCCTACAAGAATTACTAGACAATACAGACATGCTTAACCTCATGCTCAAACATCTCCACAGTGAGGGCCTAATTTTTATTTCCTGACTCAACTGAATGCAGCTTTGCCTTAAACAGGTGTCTCACTTTAATTACATGAATAGTCACTCTCAAGTGATGCCACAGGGACACTCTGCCAGCTCAAAAGTCAGCAAACCTGAAGAAACTCGCTAGACAAAAACCCTTATTTTAAAAAGTGTTTAAAAATATAAGAATTGCAAATTTCTGTAGTTCTTCCATGAAGCACAACCTAACATTTAAACTGGAATACTCCTGAGTGACAGGGATATAAAACTACTTTGATGCAAACTGATATTGTAGCAGGAATACATAAATTGTGTTTAATTCCAAATTCGCCAGTTTTGCCCCTGATTGATAGAAAAGGGAGGGCACATTAGGGTAAGAAAAATCACTTGGACAGTCAGTAATCATAACACCTGCCTCTTGTAAAGTTTCCTGTGCCTTCTTTTAAAGCATCTGGTAATAGTAGCTAAAATAAAATATACAAAAAAAATCTAATCTAATCTGACTATTTCTACATTCTTTCCATAAGGCAAGAAAAAGGCAGTAAAAAGCCCTATATTCCACAATTAGAGCTTTACAACCTTGGAGAGACAGCTCAGCTCTTCTCTGAAGCACATTAAACAAAGAAACTTCAGGTTATTTGGTGGAACACAGCTATTAACACACCTCACTTCAGAAAGCCAACAGGATTTCTACCTCAGTACATTGCACTTCAAAAGCTGCCAAATTACACAGCCAGATTCTGATCCTGAGACGATTTGCACCTGTATCAGAAGCAGGGAAGCTGATTTGATGTGATACTGACTCCTCTCATTAGATCTTTCCATGGTTACTTCCCGTAACCAGTAAAAATGCCAGAAACAAAAGCTCAAAATTTAATCATCAGGATCTAGGTTAGTCTAAACATTATCTTCCAGGTGGTAAGAAATCTTCCCAGAGTTTTAGGCCTTCTACACTATTTAATTACAGTTTACCATTTGAACTGTTTCTTTCATCACTGATTTTAAGTATTTACAAGCAGGCTAAATAGCAACGCTTTGAAAGTTTCTCACACCTAAACGGTTCTGATACTTAAAAATATTTGATCAGCCTGGTTGTAGAGCATCACATTTTCATCAGTAAGGTGAGTTAAAATAATATATTTCACTAAGTAGTCTGATACTATTTCTGTATTTCAAGAGAAAGCTCCGCTTGCTAGACAGAAATGGCTATAGAAATATCTTCAAATGAAAGCTGGAGCTTGTTCTTACCAGGACTGATCTTGCTTCAGACTGCAAATGGAAGAAAGGAAATTATATGCCACATGCTTCAACATATTCCGGCCTTCAGATGCTCTGAACACCTGCTCTTGAAAACAACAGAGGGTGTTTTCCTTCCCTAAAGCCAAAGAATGCATGTGGACCACAAAGCTGTGTCTGCTCAGGGTTCCCTGAAACCCTCTGAACCCACTCATCTGTTTTGCTGTCACTGATGTCCTGTGGACTCTGAATCAGCCAAGGTTATTTTTTTGTCTTCAGCATCATCTTGAGGTATGTGAGTATCAGAAAAGTGTTCAGGGACCATTGGTATGGAGGGACTGTGCAATTTGCTTGGTCAAATGCATGTCACACACCTGTAAGATTTTCTATCTGCTCTCTGCCTCCACTGATACCTCACTTTGGAGGCCAAACCACCAAATTATGGTGCCTTCAACTGACTTTGTGCTTTTATACCACCCTAGTACCCAAGGTCTAATCCAGATGAGATAAAGCTCCTTTGCTGCACTGCTCACAATCCAAACTTTAGAAGAAACAATGAGGGGAATGAAGATGGAGCAGAGGCACAGACAGGGAAGCCAGGAGAGAACACAAAACCTCAGAACACTTAGGATAACACAATATCATTAAGCAGCTAGTAAGCAGCTAAAGGACTTGCTGTTCATTGACCTTCCCCTTCACTGCAGTCCTGTTTGGTCAGAGCAGTGCCCAAGTACTCACAGGACAGAAGGAAAGAGGACATCACCCTACAGGAGTGACAACCCTGGATATGGGTACTGCCTCAAACCTAGAAAGCACCTGATGCTCGAGGGGCTTGAGCCTTAAGATTTGATATTTGAGCTACAAAATTTGAGACGCTAATGGGTTGTACTCCAAGATAAAACCTGCCAACACTGGATTTTGCCCTGAGCTGTGCACAGGCACCCCAGACCCCGGATTTGCTCCACTGACCTCAAGGTGACCAGGCACTGAGACACACACAGGGAAGGCAGGCTGGAGAGCAGCACAGCACGTGCAGCCTCCAAAGGGGAAAGCCATCCCACAGAATGCTTTATGGCATTTGATTTTTCCTGGCGCAGAATATGAATAATGTTAATGGTGACAGAGCCTACAGGCAATAAAAGGCCTTGGCAGGTATCAAACAGCTCCAAACTTTGCTTTGGCTCCCTGCCAGCTGCCACAGCCAGCCAGCACTTCCTACTCCAGCCTAGGACCAGCAACCATTAAGGAATTACATGGCATTACTGGTTTCCAGTGAGAAAACAGAGAGAAAATGTATTCTATTTTGATTAAAAAAAAAAACAAAACAAAAAAAACCCCACAAAAACCAGAAAGGAAGAAATTTGTGTTTCACACACCTGCCCCCATTTTTAATATATATTTCTAATGGATAAGGAAATTGTTAATATTCACATATTCAGCTGCCAAGGCTCCAAACAAGAACATAGGTTGGGAAGCCAATGAAAAAAATCTCTACTTTTATTATCATCCCTTGTCCAAACAGCACGTGAAGGCTCAAACCAAGAATCCAGAGCTCCCCAGTGCTAAGCTGTTCACAGGAATTTGTAAAGAGCTCCAAAGAGAACTCAAGTGTGAGAAGAAAGAAGACTATAGGATGAAATAAGTAAGAAAGCAGAATTTTTCTGGGCATTATTAGTCCTGCATAGCATTCAGCTTAAGCAGATTTGGCCAAGTGGTAATGACCTGCATTTAAAAGCAAAAGAACCACATTCTACCATTTCCACTGCTATTCTTTTTTTTTTTTTTTTTTAAATCAGCCAGGGTAATCAGCATTACCAATCAGGCAAACTACTTTGTATTAACTAATAAGTCATATTACAAAGCACTTCTAATTTCACATTTCCAAACCATAAAAGACAGAAATTGTCTTCAGTGACTAGTCCAGTTTGGGAGATTGCTTTTGGGAGAACTCACCCAGTTAAATTCTTCCTGTTTTCCCTTAGGTTTTCATTTCTTGATGATTTTTCCCTGGTTTTGTTGACCACTCTGGTTTCAATAAAATTATATAATCCAGTAAGAGTCAAATGGGTTGTTTCTTCATTATTCAGAGCCAAGTTGACAAACCCCATTTCAGTGAACACCAAGCCCTGTTGCTCAGCATCTGCAGCAGGTAAATGCTGCTGTATCATTCCTGTCCCATAAAAAGTGGGAACACGGGGAAGTCAAAGTCACTGCAGGACAGTGGCAGGGATAGGATTGGATCTGAGGAGCTCCTGAATCCTGGGACAATGCCATCCATGGACATGTGCAAATACGTCCCCAGGGCTCAATTCCAGCACATTTGCCACATACCCTGCAAAATAACAACATTGAAGAAGTACCATTGACAGCCAAAACACAAGCATCTGTTTTAGGGAACATCCTCGTGGGCTGGGAACATGACAACCTCTGCCTTTCCACCAAGGATTTGGTTAAATGACCCAAGGACATTCACTTGGATCAATGGCATTGTCTAAAAACTTGAAACTACTGCACTTACACACTTTTACATGTTCATGGTATGCATGTATAACATATGTACATTTGTCATATAAAATTATAAAGTTTATCTTGCCACTACAGGTAAAACTTCAGCTATTGATAAAATGTCCTCTCCATGGTTGGAAGGTTTCCACTTCCACACTGTTTGTAAAACTGGAAATATGATTTACAAGCCTTAAGAGTTTGCAGAACTCCTTTTTTTACATCTGGGCTAATTATTTGGTAAGATAGGAACGAAATATTTGCTCATCTGAGGTGTTTTAACACCTGCACTGACTTCCTGTCCCCAGGATCTTGGGTACATTCGTTGATCATGAGTACAACAGGTGAGAATCAGGGAGCTGATGGGCTGGTAAAGTTTCACCCTCAGTTTCGGCAACAGCAAAGCTGCACTTGGATCCCTGATGTCACAACACACCCCAGCCTTGTCCTTTGTCACAGGAAAACACCAAGCACCAGACCAAATTTCTCTTGTGCTGTGCAGTGTGGCCCAGAAACTCCAAATATCCAGGAGTTCAGAATCTGTGTGCAAGTCAATACAGGTTAGAGGAAATAAAGAGGATATGTCTGTAGGTTGAGTGTAAAAGAGCAGTTAGTATAAAAGCAGAAGTCCATTCAGTTGACAGAAGCCAAACATAAAAGATCTAAAATCACAGTTCTATGATTGAATCCATATAACACAGTTTAAAGCTCTTCAGAACAAAACAGACAAATTCTGATCTACATTTCCCCCATATCCTACAAAACTCACCTTCAGATCTAGAGAATTCCTAGAAAAGAAAAGGGAGAAAATCACCAATCTTGTCTGAAACTTGGCAAAGTCTGAAGAGTTTGTCAGGCAACTTTCTCCTCAGGCAAACAGACGCTGCAGGAGGAAGGGGAGAGCTGAAAGGTGGTGGTAAACAGGCTGATAAGGCAGCAGCTCTGATAGCACTGGGGAAAGGCCCTTAAAGAGGCCATGGAAAGATCTTGGAAAAGGATGGATAAGCAGAAGGAGAAAGTGTAGCTGAACTAACAACCTAAACTGATTCCCCTTAGTAGTACCATAAACGTGGGGAGTGCTGCCAGCACAGTCACAGGGGCAGGACATCCCTGTCCTACAGCCCGAGCCTGGAAATTCAGGTAGAAAGACAAAACTCAGATGTTTAAAATATTATTAAGGTGGGGGTGTTGAGGCTTATTCATGTTTCAAATGCACAGGTCCTGGAACTGGGCTCAGCACCCCCTCAACACAAGCTGCTCCTAGTGCTGAGCCCCCAACACTCAACTCATTTGTGCAAATTTACCAACAACAAGCAGATGAAAGATGTTTTGATGCTGTGCCTCTTGATCCTGCAAGGATTACACTTTAAATAGTCAAGAAAGGAGAGGGTGTTAGGGAGTGAGGCAGCACCTGCACATGCCATGAAGGATAGAAGGAGGAGAGGTACATACCCAATTTACAGATCAGAAACAGGGGTCCATGCAATTTAAGCCACTTGCCTGAAATAATACAGGAAGAAAAGAACTCAGCCCTACTCTCCCACTTTCCAGAGCGGTCTTTCAGAGCACAACTGCACTCAGTCCTTTTGTAGCACAGTTAAATTGCTTAATGTTGGGGGAAGCAGGAGACGAAAATGTACTAAAAGAGAAAATAGAAGTCACTACCACCACGAAAAGTATTTTACCCTCCTGATTAATTATGCAACAGAGTCAAATATTTAAAATGGGATTTCCTTTCCCAAAATAATGCTGGCACAGAAGAAAATCCTGCAGTTCAAACACACAGAAATATTAAAATAATGATATTTCATGCACCATTTACCTGGGCAATGCCACCACCTTGTGGTCTGTACAGCAACTATCCACTCCAATACCAAAGTCTTCAGCAAAGACTGAACCTAAAGCTGTTTGCTGGTCTCTTTTGAGGGAGCTTTGCTCAAACTCCGCGGCTGAACAGCCCTAGCAGGGTGGTGCTAATGGAATTTAATGATACACTATTATTTAACCATTGTTAGTACAAATTAATACCTGTTCTCAACACAAAGTTACACTCAGTGAGCACAACACCTCCTATTCATGTAACCCTGAAAAAGGCCCTTTTTTGTACTGTTATTCCAGTATAGATTCCTTTTCTCTCTTCTGAACCATATCCCATTCCAACAGGCTTTCCCAAACTCTTCCTTTGCCTTACAGCATCTTGAGGTCAAACTGATTCCCATAAAGTCTTGCCACTCCCCACTTTGAGAAGTGTAAACACACATTTTGCTTCCCAAGTGACCCTTCATAGAAATGTTTGCTCATTCTTTATGTTCAGAGCAGCAACTCAGTATTCTGCCACCATTTTACAACCTGGAATTATGGATGATCAGTGCTGTCTATTCTCCAAGAGGATGAAACCTTTCCTGCCATGTGGCCCAGGCACACACAGGAGAACGACTCCATGACTATGGAATTACTTTAGCAGCGGCAGCAGAGTCAGATAAGCAGCACCACAAAAGTCAATCCTCACCAAACCGGAAATATTTTAACCTCAAGCCTGATTTCTCCCTGCCACCGAACCCTGGTGCTACCACCTGCAAGTCAGACATCACCTGGAAAGATAAGGGAACACTTGGACAGCTGCTAGCCTTGGAAAAACCCCCAAAACCCAACAAACAACCTAAACAAAACACACACAAATTACTGTCTGTCTTGGGAGTTAGCGGCAGCCTCTCTGATGGATTTGAAGCACATCTTTCGGCTGTTTTGGACATGCTGCCTGTTTCAAGCACGAGATTATCTCCACCAGGCAGTTTCTCTAGGATAGTAACTCGCCCTGCAGGTCACTGGAGCAGGAGCCCAATTTTACAGCCCTACTCAGAGAAATTTGTTGAGACATTATGGCCTCAATCTAAACCAGGTCCCACAGAGCCTGGTACATAAGAAGCCTTCCTCCATACCAGGCTTTTGTCCCCCCAAAGCAGCACAGGCTTGAAGGGGTGCTCTGTACAGAAGGAAAGGAAAGAGCTGTCCCCACCACCCCAGAACAGCTCTGCATAAAGGCAAATTTCCTTCTGGATTAGACCCATCTTTCAGTGCCTACACAGATCCAATGGAGGATTAACAATCCTAGGTTTGGCTAAGGAGTTGTCCCTTTCCAGTATGACTAAAGATCCTCAAGCGACAGGCAAAAAAATGTGGGTATCAAAGTTCTCATGTTTGGCCACATGACTGTTTACTGCAAAATCCATTTCTACTCTAATTAGAAAAAGCCTATCTGAAGCTGCCATAAAGATATAAAAATACTTTGGATATCTTCTACTGATACAATCAAGACATCCTGTATGATGTAGGCGCAGGCTGCTTTCCAGTACACAAAAGCATTGACAGCAATTTTTCCTGCCCTGATTGACACAGAACTGATTCAGGGTAACATCAGAGCC
The DNA here is from genome assembly GCA_013397845.1 of Melanocharis versteri. Lineage (NCBI taxonomy): Eukaryota > Metazoa > Chordata > Aves > Passeriformes > Melanocharitidae > Melanocharis > Melanocharis versteri. The sequence goes on along the minus strand of VZTG01005276.1, from coordinate 99,283 downwards.
AAGAACATCTTCCAAGAACAGGACATTGCCAGCCTGCAGCATCCTCCTCAGAGGCAGAATTATATCCTCTGTTTGTACTGCAGCTCTTGGATGAAACCGCCACCTTGCCAGTTTTATACTTCTTTTACCAGTTAATTTCGCAGTTCATTACTCCAATTTACACTTGCCAAATAGAGATGGACCTCAGAGTTTTACGTCATAGTCAAACTCATTCCAAAAACATAGAAAGCTACTACCTTTCCTCTTCCTTTACTTTGCTGCTTCTTTCATATCTCAGTGGAGCAGCTTCAGAGCTCTGTCAGTGAAACAACAGAGGCCACGCTCCATGGGGAATGGTGGCTGGAATGGTTTATTATAGAATCAGCCATTTACAACTGTTCTCATTTTCTCCAAAGCAGATCAAGACAAACCATGATCTTTGGACTGGAAACATCTGCTTTGGGAGTGATTAAAGACAGTTATGGACTCACTCATGTCGTTTTCCTTGCTCAGAAAAGCTGTAGGGTCCAATTTCTATATGCATTTGAGCACCTTATTCCCTTGGGTTCCCTTTGAAAGTTTTAGCCCATAAAGTCTTCCCCCTAAATCCCACTGGCATTTGCTACATTCACATGCTATATATAAACCTCTTAATCTAAATTACAAATTCTATAGCCTCTGTACAGCACTCCTAGTACACTTAACACAGGATCCTCAGCAGCAGCAGGCATTTGCACAGTTATTAGTATAAAAAACTTTTATGGGGAAAAAAAGTAACCTTATGGTCTAGAGCGTGAATTTCATTTACAGGCATTGCAAATAGCTGGCAGAGCAAGGAGTCAGCAGGAAATGCTTTATCAAATGCAACACAAACAACAGCATGTCTGAATTTTGCTAAATACTTGTATTTTTAGTATTTCTATGTGTATTCAAAACTCTCGGGGGGGGGAATCACATCTTGGGGCATTGCAGGTGATCATAAATGCAGGGAAGTCTCCAATCTTATCTGCAGCAACTGAGTGCCAGATTATGACACAAAAGCCATGCTGGTGATCATTAAACTTCATCTTACAAGCAGCACCTGAGTATTTAAAAATTTGTCCTTTCCTGCTGAAAGGTGCAACAGCAATGCCCTCATTTACCCCTGGACTTCTCAGTGTTCCTCCCCACATTTCATCCCACAGTAAAAGCATCTTCCATTTATTATATTTATGGAGAGAAAGAACTAAACTAGAGAACGAAAACACTTGTAAATATTTATAAACTCCTCTTTCTGCAGGCCTTGGTGCTTCACCTCAAGGCACCCCTAACAACATTCTGGAGAAGTTTCACGACTCTTAGTTTCATTTCATTATATCAATTACAGTAAACCCCACTGAACTGGAAACAACCCAAGAATACCACAGGAAGGCCAAAGAGCTATTGTAGAAAAAAGAAGGGGCAGCCCAGCCCTTCCCAAACCTTTCAAGAAGCTCAAAAGCAAGCGGCACCATCTGGGCAGGATCACAGCAAGCTGCAAACCAGCCACAAGCAGAGGGAAAAAACCACTTCAAACACCACAGACAGGGCATAACCCCATCCCATCAAACTGCTGCAGCAAATGAAATAATCTGCTACCTGGAGAACATCCTCAAACAGTTGTTTTTCCACCAGAGAAACCTCCCTCCTTCCCCCCTCAGACAGGCAGAGTTGTGGTCTAGAGGAGGAGGACTCAAGACCTCAGGAGTCAGGACTGCCCCACCCAGTTCTGGAAGGCCTTGAGCCCCTCAGAACCCCCTCAGCCATCAGCACTTCAGTGAAAGCACCTGGCACAACTCACACCTGATGTAACTTTTCTCATCGTCCCCCCACAGCCTTTAAAGCTAATTTTCCCCCTCCCTTGTTTCTAATCTTTCTCTTCTTTTAACACAAGAAGAGAAATACAAATATTTTGATCACTTTTTAATCAAAATTTGCTGTTCCAGGGCCATGTGCAAGGCTCTGGGGAGGTGGGGGGTCAAAGCTGTGCTTTCCTTTGAGGAAAAGGCACTCGCAGGCAGAGCTTTACCTCAAGCCCTGGGGGTTGGTTTCCACAGCACCCCCTAAGCAGAGAAAACCCCATTTTCAGCGTTTCCTAAACGTTGATTTCAATGTTTCTTGAACATTTTAAGCATCTTGACTTTTGCCTTGTGAGTCCCAGGGTGGAAAACAGGCACTAATGCCAAGAGACTGTTTTTGACTGTAGAACCTGCAGCAGTCAGTGGTCAAGCACATTCCCCTTTCTTCTCACTCCAAAAATGTGGCCTCTTCCCAGACCTAATGTGCAAATTTCATGTCAGGTTTTTATTTTGACACCCACAATGACACTAATTTAAGGGAAAAGGCCCCAATATCACACTAACTTCCCCACAATGTACATCAAAGAAAATATATTATACACACTCATCAAGTTAAAGTATATCCCTGAAGAAGGAATTTTTCTTGAAATCTTCCTCAGCTGTGTCATTAAAAAAAAAAAACAACAACAACAAACCAAGGGGCTGGAAATGCTACCCAGCTCTTTGTGGTGTTTTTACAGCATTTTGCATTGGGACCTTGAGATGCCACTGTCAAGCAAAAATATTGTCTTGAGGGCCAGTTTCCAGAAGTAATTTCAATTTCAAAACTAAATTATTTGGGAGGAAGCCAATTTGAGCCTCTTCATGTCACGATTAAATATCCAGTAGAAAATAGGGAGTTTTATCAGCAGATCAGAGGAGCACGCTCAGATCCTGTTTTCACAGCTGTAAAGGCATCAGGCAGATTGAAAAGGTCGGGGCTGGGGAATCTTCCATAGGTGGCAGTATTACTGCAGGATTTTAGGGAGAAATCCAGATGAGCAGGATGATGGTCCAGCATCGACAGGAATCTCCCTTCTGGGAAAAACCTTCTAGGAAATAATTACTTTATTTCTGCAGTGCTGTCACCCAGACCAGGCTGCCATACAAAGCTAGAGGATGAATTTAAAAATCCAGTAGGAAGGCTGGAATTCCATCCAAACAAGGCTTAATAATGAGCTGGATTGATAATTTATAGCTATTAATAGGCCTGTAATTATCAATAAACTCAACTTTTACTTTCAGAGGCAGACTTAGGGGGGTTACTCCAAAACAGAGGCTCATTTACAAGGTAATTTTCAAAGTCATAGTCCCTCCACCACCCATACAGGAGGAGCAGAAGCCTTCAGAAGCTGATTTTCCTCAGCTGCTTAATCAGCTTCATAATGCACATGTGATTCAGAATTCCTGCTTCCCCTTTCTCATCTCTTTTTTAGGACACTGGTACAGAAATGTGCCAGAGGAAGCTGCCTGTCATCTCCCTGCTGCTGTGTCACAGCTGCCTCACCCACTTACACTTTTGCTTCCCTCTCCTGGCTAATTTCATCCTCAAAATTTAGGAGGAAAATGCAAAAGTATAAAGCAATACTTTTAGAGGAGGCTGAAAACATTCCCTGTTCTACAAACCACATTGACAATGGAGACTTGGAACAGAAATTATCCAGGATTTGTGAAATCCCACCTCAAGCCTCCTGCCACAGCTGACACTGTACCCACTCCAAATGTTAACCTTCAAGGACAAATACCCTGAGTTGCTCTGAAGAACTTGGAAGTGTTCCTGGATGACACTAAAGTTCCACAGAGTGAACACACAAATAAGAGGGACCCAACCATGTCTGTCCAGGATTTCTTCTTGAAGGGATTCAAAACAAATTTCAGAGTTGGGGTATGAGGGGGGGTTCCCGTTTCAATTTTCATTTGAAGCATTTTGGGGCTCCTAACAACAACAACAACAAAACAAACAAACAAACAAAACCTAACTAACTAACTAACTAAAACCAACAAAAAATTAACGAAAAAACTCACATAAATTCTCATTCTGACAATAGTTTTACTATAAAGGTCTGAAAATTAGTTGTATTTTCTCTAGGTTTCCCTCCTCTTTCACAGCATTTTAGCAAAAAGCACCCATTCCCACTAAAAACCGGGAAAGTTTGTATTTGTTTTTTAAGATATTCATAAAACTTAAGAAAAATCTGATCTTTTTTTTGTTTTCATGACTCTCCAACATCTTCCTCCAGTGAAGCTCTTCTCCATAGTCTCCTCCCCTCTTCAACTATTACACTGAAATTCCCTCTATTAAAAACTGACCCAAAATAAGCTGCCATCCCTATCTTAGTTCATTTTCCCAGTCTTTTCTGAATAATCTCCCTAAAGCATGGGAGTCTCTTCTGCCACGACCCACGATTACTAGAAAGGGCAGTTACTGTCACATCGATCAGATCAGTGCTCTGGGAGGTAAGCAAAATCCAGGGGAATGATGATGATGAATTGATTTTTGTTTTCTTAAAACAAATTGAAAAATGCAACAAGCCTGCAATTAATTGTTCTGTCTACTCCGCACACTGAACTTAATTAACTATTTAATTTAACAAGGAATTAACACTGTTAGCAAAATGTGGTCTGGGTAATGCCTTCCTCATTTTCTCCTTCCCTCCTCCTCACATCCACTCGGGTTTTATCTCCACCATGACACAGAGGCTTCTCTTTGTCACAGCTGCAAACAGTGGCAGCATTGAGTGATGTACTCATGTGGCCAAAAATAACCCAGCAAGTGTCCCCTCAGCTCAGGGCCATCCAGCAGCACGGCCTCGTGCTTGGCACGGCCCTGGAAATTCGACACCTTCCCAGATGGGAAATAAAAAACAAGAGCCTGGTATATACACTTAAAGGGACGATGACTTTGTTTTCCTCCACATGTTTAGTATTTTTCAAGAGGTTTTTATAGCTGTATATTTTTTCAGGGAGTTATTTTCATCGTTCTTAGCTGAATTCTACCAAGGGTCATTGCTCCCTGCCTTCAATTTCCCAGTTTGGCATAGAATCATGGAATCATGGCATAGTTTGGGTTGGAAGGGACCTTAAATGCCATCCAGTGCCACCCCTTGCCATGGGCAAGGGCACCTTCCACTATCCCAGGTTTCTCCAAGCCCCGTCCAACCTGGCCTTGGACACTTTCAGGGCTGGGGGAACCACAGCTTCTCTGGGTATTCTATCCCAGCCCCTCACTACCCTCACAGGCAATAATTGCATCCTAATATTTCATCTAAACCTGACTTCCTTCATCTTATGATGTTTTCATCTTGTTTTCTTTTATAATTTTTCTGAGATCACATAAAATCTTATGCAGAATTTATTTTACACATAGATACAAAAGACTTTCAGGTCTTTCTTAGTAAATAGCAATTCCAGTCATTCATGTAGCAATAAGAAGGCAGGCTCCTGAATGCTAGGTGCAGCAAGATGTCCCAATGCATGTATCTGGCTAAACAAGCCATTGTTGTTCCTTCTTTTAGAAAAAAAGGAAGGAAGAACTGAGATTATTTGCATAGTTGGCACAACAAACATGAAACAGTACAGAGAACAAAATCCAGATCACTTAAGTTCCTTGTCAATCTTCTAATGAAGAACGTACCTTTCATTTTTGTAAAGCAAAAGTATAGGATCAGTTTCTTTTTGATCCATGCTGTGATCTTTTCCAGAGATTTCAAAACCTATCCCAGAAGTGGCTGCATTTCAGTGCTACATGAAGTAGATCCTTGTGAAGCAAAAAGGGCAGTTTCAGCTTAAAACCATGATAGAATCATTGGGATCATAGATTTCTAGGGAATAAAGCTTGTCTCCAAGACCAGTAAACTTTTTTTTCACCTTCACATTTAACTCTGGAGTGATTTTTGACATGACGCAAGTGAAAACCCTCGCCTGGATTATTCTGTTGATGTGGATCAAAACAAAATGGGGAACAACAATATTTAGCAGTGCACATGGCTGTACCCTCTTTAGGAGTCCTGGAAACATCAGAGACTGGGAAAACAAAGCTTTGATAGTTTATTACTGCTGTCGACAGAAGTCCTAGGTGGGTTGGAATGCTCCTCATGGAGCTCTCAGCTTAAGTTGTCTCATGGCCAAAACATTTCCAAATGCAGGGAGTAGCACTGGATAAACATCCTTCAGATTCATACAGAGTTAGGGATGTCAGGTTGGGCCCCATGAATGGTGTTTTCCAATCCCCTGTTTATCGCTTCCCCAGCCTCCCCCCACAAAGGGAATGTCCCATCAGTTCTGGAGGAATGTGGCAATGAATCCACAATTTAACACATTTCAGGTTTCACAGGGCTCTCCTGGTAAATCAACCACCCATCCCCAGGACAGCAAAAGCAAGGTGCTCATACCCGAGGAGCCCCATTTGATCTGGAGCACTCTGCAGAACCTATAAGGATGGCAAACATGCCACCAGCTTGGGAGAGAAGGAGTGGGCAGGCTCTGGGAGCTGCACATTTGGCAATGCTGAATGAAACTGGTGCTACACCCAGGCTGTTTGCAACAGCTCTGCTGATGCTGGCACTGCACAGGGAAACCAGGAGGAGCAGCAGGCAGAGGAAGGATCTATTTCAGGCTGCTGCAAAATGAACCTTGCAGCCTCACTCTCTGTGGCGGCTGCTCTGGTTTCTCATGGCAGAGCCAACGTCCAGTTGTCTCCTCACTGTTCCGAGAGAACAATAGAGATACAGTGCTTGCTTTAAACAAACAATTGCCTCCTTATGCAATATCCCAGCTGATGCAAGGAAATGAGCTCTGAGCAAAAACATGGCCAAAAAATGAGAAAACAGGAAAATGAAAGTGGGTATGTATGTGACTTAAGGGATAAAAGGCTCTTTTGGAGCAGGAGAGCAGAGACAAGGTGTCAGGGTGGTCCTTCACTGGTGGCTGCTTCCCGAGGACGGAAGTTTTTATGTGTACTTTAAAGTGAAGTTACAAGTAACGGGTTCAAATAACCTGCTATGAAGAGGGGTTTAGATGCTTGCCTTTCAAAATGACCTGATTTTTAGAGGGTCCAGGTAAACCAAAATTTTGATTGCAACAAATATTTTGTTGTCGCATCATTTTGCTGAGGATCCCTAAAGAATCTGCCTGTCTCCATAGTGTTAGGTAAGAGCAGGCAGAGAGGATTTTGTAAGTTTTATATTTTATTTTTATGCTGGGAAGAAAAGATTTCCAAGCTTTGAAATGTACTTTTTTTCTACAGTGTAGTGAAAACTAAGGCCTTTCAAAATCCTTTTGTTGTTGCTTGGTGAAGTACAGAGAAAGAGACTCAGCTTTTGCTGATGATGGCCAGCAACAAATTTAATTAGGGCACTGGTTTGCAGTGTGACAGACTAAGTTCAAGAACTTGGGCAGAATCAAGCAGAACAAGAACTTAAATTGACCCTCTTGTGTATGGGAAACCCTTGCTAGAAAAAATCAAAACACTAGACCTTGCCTTCTTATCTTAGACCATTTCACTGAGATCACAGCCTTTCTTTAAATAAAATGTTATAATTAACTTTGTCTCTAGATATGGTACAACATAAGTGCTGTCAATGTGTTTGATTAAATTTATTATTGTGCTCACGATATTGACAAGAGCTGCTCAAACACACTGAGAAACCAAACACTGTTTTGCTGGGCCCCAAATGTTCCATTTGAAGCACTGCACACATTTTAACACATTACACACACGGCACACATTAAACTTTCACATTTTGCCTGTAACTGATTCATTGTTCCTACAGCCTTTCTTGCGTAACCACTGGGAACACCACTGATCAACTTCTTGGTTTCCCAGAGTCCCTGTAGATTCCAGGGAACTTCCAGATTCTGGGAAATATTCCAAGTTTGGTCCAGTTTTGGAAAGATGAAGTTCCTCTCAAACTAGAAATACTTTTGCTTTTTGGGTAGAGAGTGATTTTCTGTCACTGAATATTTATGTGCATTCTTTGGGGCTCAGATTTTTCTAGAGAACAGCTCTGTATTTTCAAAGAGCAGCTCTCATTTGCCACCCACTTTCTTATCACTTCTTGCAATTCTGATAAAATATGGAATGTGAAAACTGACCTATTCTAACCCTGTGGTTTTGTTCATCAGGGCTATTCATCCTTGGATTCAATGTCACCAAGAGGAGAGGGTTCTACACGAAAAGCAGAAATGACCAGCTCAGGAAGCAGGAGGACTTGGCAAATCTGGTCCCTGAGACACATATTCCTCATAGTTGGATTCTCTGCTGTCTAGAAGGATGCAAACTTTAAGGTGTTTTCCACAGATAAATCATTTTAACACCACTTTTCCAGTGTGGATTCTCTGGAGTTTAACAGGCCCAAACTCACTATGCAGGCAAAAATTCAATTGCATTTTCTTGAAGCTGTAAGCAGCTGAATATTCTTGGAACATTCATTACTACAAAACTTAATTGGAATTGATCATTGAGTCAAAAGTTTCTATATGGAAATAGAGAAATAGGAATTTATCTATAGAGAGCATGACCATGTAAGCCTCATGTTGGTTGAAGCAATGGGGATAGGAAGAGTTTACTTTTAATCTCAGTAATCATAAAATAAAAAAAATGACACTGCAGAAATGTAGCTTTACCCAGTGGTCTGGCTGAAGGCTGGGAATAACACTTGGAGCTCCATGAAAACTCTCATCTGCTGTTAAGCAAAGTGAAAGGAGTCAACCCAAAACACTTTTTAATAATTAAACCTTGCACTAGTGGCTCAGATGAACTCATTTCTCTTTGCATGCAGCATGCTGGGCAGATGTTCTGTGACTAATTATTGCAGCTCAGTGCAGTGCTTGTTAGACATTATCAGCTGGATCTTGTGTCCTTGTGTGACCACGTTCTAAATCCCACCTGGTTTATAGGGATGGCTCTTTTCAAAGATCCCTGGATACCTAATTCTGGCATTCTGCACACTTATGTTTGCCCAAGAACAGTTTGAATGAATTGATAGTCAAGTATCAGTAAAGGAGTTTTTACTTTTTCTATTCCTCCATCCCTCTTGGAGTCTTTTATAGAGTAACTTTCGGTTTAAAAAATAAATGGCTTTTTCCCCCGGGATAGAAGTACCCATGTCTCTCTGTTGATGGGCAAAGCAAGAAGCAGGATCATATCAAAATCAGTATGTACAGGGAACCTCAAAGGCAAATGTATTCTATTGCAGGTAGTGAAGTGCAAAGATGATATAGGCACAGAAAGGGAAAGGACAGAAGGTCAACAAGGAGAGTAATTCAGGGCTCACTCTTGTCTAGGACTTCTAAACAGTCTCTAGGTTTGGCCAATTAAGAATCACATTAAACAATTTGCCCTTTTCCTATTTCTCAGGAGTCCTCCCTACACAGCTCCTTTCAGCTGTATCTTCTGCTGTAGATCATGGATGCACTGCAGCTCTCCCTGAAGAAAGAGACACCTTTTCCTCCTTCATGGCAGCACTTGGCTGTGGCAGTAACACTGTGATGTATTTCCAGGCTTAATTACAAATAACTGTGTCTTTCATTGGTGTCTTACAATTAGCTTCCCATTTGCCAAGTTGAGAATGACATTGTCTGAAGCACGAGCACATAATTCAGTGATCAGAGTTCTGATCTTGGAAACCACACGGGAGTTACTTGGCCCTCTGCATATACTGGCCCTTCCCTGCAGAGGAAGTTGCACAGTGCAGCCAAAATGAAAAGAAAATGTCTGGGCTTGCTGGAACTTTTGTCCTGGTTTTGCTTTTTTGACGATCAAAGGTTTGGATTTTGAAGGGGAAGGGGAGAAAGTGAAGTAGGGGAATATGTGGAAAATACATAAAAAGGAATGGAAAAGCATGGGAAGAACAGATCTTGCAAACACTGAAAGATGCTTCTAGACAGACAGGTCGATACTCTGCTCTTATGAGACCCCACCTGCAGAGCTGCTTCCAGCCCTGGGGTCCCAGCACAGGGAGGGCATGGAGGTGTTGGGGAGAGTCCAGAGGAGGCATCAGGATGATCAGAGGGCTGGAGCACTCTGCTGTGACAAAAGGCTTGGAGACTTGGGATTGTCCAGTCTGGAAAGGAGAAGCTTCAGGGTGATCTAATTGCACCTTCCAGTACCTGAAGGAGCCAACAAAAAAGATGGAGACTATTTACAAAGGATTGGAGTGACAGCAGAAGGGGGAATGGCTTCCCACTGCCAGAGGGCAGGGTTAGATGGGATACTGAGAAGAAACTCCTCCCTGTGAGGGTAGGGAGGATCTGGGAAAGGTTGCCCAGAGCAGCAGTGGCTGCCCCATCCCTGGAAGTGTCCAGTGCCATGTTGTATGGGGCTTGGAGCAACCTCGTATAGTGGAAGTTTTCCCTGCCCATAGCAGGGGGTGGTACAGGATGATCTTTAAGGTCCCTTCCAACCCACACTGTTCTATGAATCTTTGATTCTACAATTCTTATAGCTCAGCAATAAAAAAGAATAGAGTTCTATACATGTAAAACTTCATGGTTAAATTCAGGATATCTTACCAGGCTCAGGACAAATGATATGCAAATCAAAACCAAGTTTCTTTAGGCTCTCAAAGGTGTCTTTCAGATTTAGCCTGGTTTATAAAGCTTTTCACAGCAAGGATGAAATGGGCTTTTAAATACCAGTAGTCACAAACAAACACTGAGAAAGTTGTCTAAATTTCAGCAACAGTTCAGAAGTTTTGACAATTCAAAATGTTTACAGTCAAGTGAAAAGCCAACAAGGTTTGGTAAGTAACAGACAACTCTTTAGCGAGTTTTCCTCTTCTGATGGAAGAAAATTGACACTCAGTTCTAGGGATATTTCCATCATCCTTCTGGATTAGCACAAGCTGTGTGTGCCCAATAGCTCTGAAATTTGTCTGTAAGCAATGAGAGAGAAGGAAAAGTGAGGTACCTGAAATGCAGACACTTTCTAGGAGTCTGGACTTCAGGCTTTTCATGTTACTGTTAGCATATCCCGTCACTGCAGTTCTCACTGATTAAAGCAGGATGACAAGCCTGTAAGTCTGATTCATCACTTACACCATCATTTACCTCAACACAGAGAATCTGCACTAAAAAAATCAGAATCTCTGGCCTGACTCCCTGCAGGGCTGTCACACCTCTAGGCTCTGTGCTCCTGCAGGATTCCCAGCACCATTCCCTGCTGGTTCCAGGACCCTTCCCATCAGACATGGCTGAACTCTTGCCAGGCAGCTGTCTCTGGGGTGTGGGGTCCCAGGAGACAGGGCACTGCCACACTGCTCAACAGCCAGAGCTGAGGCTTCTAAGGAGGGTCTGACACAGAGTCCTCCTTGAAAGACATATTCCTCAGTGGGGTCTCCTCCTAACACACCCTCACTCACAGGTGTGCAATCCAAAGGGAAAAAGGTAAGAAATGTGATTAACTAGGCCCAGAGTGCACTAAGGATGACAGAGAAAATCACACCAGACAACAGGAGGTAAAAGGTAAGAAATGTGATTAACTAGGCCCAGAGTGCACTAAGGATGACAGAGAAAATCACACTAGACAACAGGAGGTCACATTTCCTTCTGTCTCTGGTGAAGCATCTGCTTTGCACTGGAACGAGTGAGTGAGAGAAACAGCCCAGCGTGTGCTCTGGTGACTCCAGCCCCAAAGGTCCCTGGTCCTCAAAGCAGGGTAAGGAGTTACCCTCAGAGTAGGAGATGAGTTGATTTAAAGCCTGAGTGCCACGAGCTGTTTTTAAACACATTATGAATGTTTAAGTGAAAGGCTGCTCCTCTGAACTAGTTAAGGGCTATCATCCCCAGTTTATTTCCAATTAAAAATCCAGGGACAGAATGCATTTTCTCAAGGTCTCCAAGGTAACCACCAACACAGCAAGGATTGGAACTAAGGATTTCCTGTCCTATCTGCAAACCACACCTCTCTCCTGTTTACAATGTGAACTTATTCCCAAGCAGAAAAGCCATGTGAATGGAACAATTAATTCTGCTATTTTGGCCTCCCTTCCTTCCCTTCTCAGTTCATTTCTGGCATTACCTTCAGGTCCTTGCAAACCTGGTACCAGAAGAACTGTGGGACAAAGCAAAGCAAGAAAAGAATGTTTCAGAACAAATGTTTCAGCTGCAAATACTTGAATTTTGATTGATATGTTTGTTTGCTTAATTAAGTTTGAAACACTTTAGAAATACCTTCAAAATATGGTGCTCTTGTTAATGAAAAATGAAACCAAAAGGTAAATGAACTCCTAAACCAAGGAGCAAGTTAATGAATGACTGATCATGGTAGTTACCTGCACCAGTCTTCTTTTGCACACATGACTTGAGTAACACTAGAGTGATAGTGTTACCACTCAGAGTAACTCACTATCAACAGAGTTTTAAGGAGATAATACCTTTGCTTTCCTTTTTTTT
>VZTG01005276.1:203-87007 GCA_013397845.1 Melanocharis versteri | reverse complement strand
TTTTTTTTTTTTTTTTTGAAGTCACATTTTCACATTTCCTGGAATCAAGAGCTAAAATCTTCTGGAAAAATAAATATAATCTGAAAATTTGTCATGTCTTTCTATGAATCCAGGGCTTAGGACATCAGTGCGTTCATATCCTCTAAATACCATGAGAATTTGGTAACACCAAGCTGATTGAACTGGTCTAGAGCCTGGGGTCAAGAGCAAGAATGCCTCAGCTCAAAGCCTAAAGTGGCATTTTAGTCCAAATTATATATTTAATCGTCATTCCCCACAATCCATGGTTTTTAAGGAGCATTCCTCCTGGCAGTGCGATCCTTGATGTGATAAGTTCATATTCCCTGCTAGCACCACTCAGAGCTACCAATTAACTTCTTACTGCAAAATGCTGCTAAAATTACAGGCTTCTTCAAAGAACAAAACAACAATTCCAAGGAGCTGATCCTGCTCCTTTTAGATCAGTTGGCTTTTTAGGTGTGTTTTAGTAACAACAGCTTCAGTGATACAAGATAACTACAGGTCTTGAGCTAAGACTTGTATTTACATCTCTCTTTTGAAATGCACCCGCACAGGTGTAATTCTTCCAGCTCCTACTGAAGGATAATAGCTTGTTGACTCAATTAATGCATAAAAGCACTTTGCCTTAGTAAGAATCTAAAATAGAAGATGTTAAAGCCCAGAATGTTAAAAATAACAGGGAAATCCTATGGACAGCAGTGTTTTTAACATGCTTGCTTTTCAGCTTCCTGCTTTTGTTAAGTAAAAATGTTTCATAAAAGTCTCTGAGGTTTTTCTTTCACTTATTTAGATCACCTAGGCAGGTTTTTCAGTAAGGTAAAATTAGTACTTTTTTCCCTCAATAACCCTGCAATCCTTCACTCAAAAAAATAAACATTTCTGTGTATAGGCCATGAGAGTTTGAAGGCTTAAAAAGCAAAAATAACCCAACCCCAAACGAAAACTCCTCAAGGCCCTCCGGAGTTGTGTATCCTGGCTCCTCCTCTTCCTGCAAAGTGCCTCCTAAAGGTGGTGGGGATGACTGAGGCTCCTCTCACCTCGGAGTTACCTGTGCTCCTTAGAGATGCACCATGCTATCTGATAGGGCTGTGCATCAAGGGGTGGGGTTTCCCCACAAGGTAACTTTTTCTTCTCATTGTTCGTATTTCTGTTATGCTCCTTTCATTGATCTAAACGTACTCAAAGAGTCAAGAAATGTTAATTATCCCCTTTCTAAAGACTGAATAGGAAAAGGAGAATTTAATAGCTTTAAAAGTATTCTCTGAGTATGGATTTGTTGGTTTTGGTGTAACTTGATTTTGTCACTGGTACAAAGAACGTGTGTTTCCAACTGAAGAATCTGTTTCTCTGTAGGGTGGTGAAATTGGGTCTGGAAAGGACTAAAGCATCCCTTACCCTTAGGCAGGGAGCAGCTCTACTTAGCCTGTTCCCAGGAGGGGAATCTGCTCTTAAGAGCGCCTTGTAGTGGATGAGCTGCAGGTATTTTCTGGCAATGCAGTTCAGTATTTAATCACTTTTGTTAGAATAAAGCCACTTTGTGAGGGCCTTGTGTTGTCTTCATGGTGCTTAGTTTGGGATGACTGTTCTCATTTTGTTTCTTTGTTGTTGCTGTTTTTGTTTTCCTACTGTTTGTAGCTTTCAGAGTTCCAAGTTATATCCTGAGTTGGAACACTCAAAGTGCCAGGTTATCCTGAACCAAACATTTAATTGTAGCTACTTCTTTTTGGAGAGGGTTAAACCTATGCCTTGTGAACTTCTTATCTTCTCCTATGGCTCCAGTCTTAGTTTCAATAGGATTATTAGCGTCCCATAACAGTTCTCTTATTTTGTGCTTGGTCTCATCTTTCCATAGAACTAACTACAGTTTGTAAAAAAAAAAAAAACAAAAAACAACAAACCTATAGTAAAAGACACTAAAGACACAGTTTGCAAAAAACAAACAAACAAAAAACCCAAACCTATAGTAAAAGAAATAAGAATGAAATTTTTCTATAAATCTGAATTTACCCCTCTTGTCTTAATTTTTAATCACAAAATACTGAGACGCTCCTGCCGTCACCAACAAGCCTCCAAGTTGAAAAATACTTGTTTTCTTCCCTCCAGACAGGTGCTTCCTGACTACCTCTAAGACCTTTTCCCTCCTTTTCCAGAAGTTTAGTTTTCCCTTTATCTTTCCCTGTATTTTTGCAGTTGCTTTAAAATAAAATTGAGGTGCATTAATCCTCTACAAAATGTGCTTAAATAATCAATTAAAGTAATGTGTTGCAAATTGTAGTTTCAGGAATAGTGCCTTAGCCCTGCTCTAAACAGATCAAATTTGAAACTGGTTTTAAACCTGTCTTGCAAACTACTACTGTAATCAACATGTGAAATTTTTTTTCCAAGCCTACTTAGCTTTTCTGTTTGCTTGTATCAGGCTAAAGTTAAGAATAAAAGTCTTAATAATTTATGGGAAAAAAATGCTGAGGGTTCCTCTTGTAATGGGAGGGCTTTAATCCAATGAACTTTACAGTTTTGGGATGACACAAACTGCTTGTTACCAGAATTGGTGAGTTTCCATGGCAAAAGTTTGCTCAAGGAGGAGTAGTTTGTGGCACTCAATTCCAGAACCATTGGATGGTTGTTAGGTTGGGTTACCTGGGAACTGGGTCTCTAAAAATTCCTGGCAGCTGCAAAGTGAACTGAAAGCTATGTATTATCCTCTTCTGCTTTTTACCATTGATAAGACTTAAACTAAACTGCCCAGTGACTGATCAGATGATATTTTATGCCCAGGGGATGGAAGTAGATGGTCATTAAGTTCCCTTCCATCCCAAAGCATTCCATGATTTCCCCAACAGTACAGATGCTCAGTCACGTAAGAAACTTAAATTTCAACTTTTCCCTTGCCAAAAATAGAACCCAGTGACTTTGGAAGTGCCCCAGTGATATAGAGCACAAGAAATATCCTTATAGTGTTCAGGCTTAGGACACAGTGTGGCAGGAGCTGGAAATGCTTAAACCTTTGTTTAAGCATTTGTTAAACCTTGATTTTAGCTGAAAAATTGTGGCCACTGGCAGTTGAGGGTTAGCAGGTGGACCCTGGTTAAGGTGAATTCGGGTCGAGTAAAGCCGGAAAAAGCAAATGAAATTCTGTGTGCCTGCAGGAGAGGCCCTGGGCTGGCAGCTGGCACCACAAATGGCAGTAGGGTCCCAGCTGCCTGAGCAAGATTGGTGTAAGAGGTGAAGAGGGTGGATGAGTTGTGACTTGTTCCACAGGTAATTTTCCCTGAGACTCATTGCAGAACCAGGGTCTGCCTGACCTTTTGTTCAGCTTTCCTGCAGCAGCCAAGATGTGACTCAGCACTGGCTTGATAATGGCTGTTTATTAGAAATTAAGAGTGGGGAAATCGGGGGTGAACATCAGCAAACATTTTCTAGGAGTTAAGGCTGTTATTCTCTGAAATGCTCTGCAAAATCACCATAGAAATCTCTCAATGAGACACTTGAAGCTGAACAGAATGAAGTACAGAGAGCAGGGAATTACACTACGCTGATGTTAACCTGCACATGGCCTCAGAAGTCTCAGCTATTACTAAATTCCAGTGATAATTCTGGTGATAATTGCTCCCTTTATTTCTAAACTGAATTGTTGAAATTCATTATAGTCTTGTCTAACGGGTCAACTTACTGGGAAACTAAAGCAGATACAAAATGAGTTGCTGATAGTGCTCTTTGGAGCCTCAGTTGTTTGATCAGTCATTTGACATTATTATATATTTTTATTGTTTGCTGGTTACGTGTCACGCTTTGATTTTTAGGTTGTTCTAATTTCCACAGCTCCTGGTCTAGGCTGCTGTGAACTGACCACTCTTTATGTAGTTTTCTGACAAATATCACAGCTAATAGATCCAGAAATGCTGTTTTGTGAGTCCTTGTTCCCATAAGTCCCTCCCACTTCCCAGAGGTGTTCTTCAGTCTCAGCTGAAGGAGTCTGAGTGTAGAGTAAGAATTAGTCATTAAAGCATGATTGGAGTAGATAAATGCACATTAAAGCTTTGTGCTGTTGGTGGTTGTGCATAAATTTAACATAATACAGTTACAATCTCCCCAGAGCACCTCAACAAATGCTCAAGCTCCAGTGAAATCCAAGTATGTGCTCACAAACTTTGAATCAGGGCTATGGAACACACTTTGCCTAATTTGCACCAACCATTCATAGTGTCAACACTCTGAACTACCCAGCAAGTGGACACCCAGGCAAAGGTTGTGGTTCCCAAGATGTCTCACTAATTACTGTGGCTGTGATTTAACGTTATGTATTTATTAGGCTCCATTATTTTCTGTAGCTCAGTTAGTTCACAACAAAAACCTGAAATGTTGAAGTTACAATCCATCCTCCTAGCAGCATGATATAAAATCATTTCTAAGAGGGATTTTATTTTAATTATAAGGTATGTACTAAGGCTTCATTAATTTATATTACAGAGCTAATTGCAGGTCTCTTTGCCTTATTTAAATTTTTTTACCAACAAAAGTTCTTGAACCAATGCTTATTCTACTATGAGGACAAATTCTGCAGTAATTATACAGAAGGTAATGGATGAATTGGACTAGATTTGCAAATTTTCCTGCTACACAGTTGCAGGACAATTCTGCTTAGGTCGAAAAAAGTATGTTTAAGGAGTTCTGAAAAGCAAGGAATGCCAGCTTTCATGCCGGATTTGTTATCAAGTAAACATGGCCACAAATTTGTAGAATAGAGTGAATTTGCTCTTGAGCTCTGGGAAATGTGGACTAGGGTGTTTGAGACCAGGGAGGTTGTCTTCATTGTGATTGTTTCCAAACTTGCAGTGGTTTTGTTTTTAGGTTTTCAGGTTGGTCTCAAAACAGCCTAAGCAAAACACCTGGTTCCAAAGATTTCCAAACTTGGGTGAGTTGCAATTCTTTAGAACATCATATATATGTTGAGTGTTCTTTCAAATGTTATTGTGCTTTCCAAGATGGATTTATCGACCTGTGCAATTTTTTACCAGGAGTGTAGACATAAATCTGAATTTCAAAATAACCTGTTACTTCGGCCAGTTGTGGGTTTCTGGTGGGAGCCTGGCTGTGTGTTTGTGTTCACTAGTGGTATTCAGTTCCCACAGCTCTGTTTTGTGCTGGACTTGATCAGCAATTCAATGCCTTTTTTGTTTATAAAAGCAGCCTCTTAGGTGTTTAGAGCTGGAAATGCAAAAATCAGTGTATGGGATGGTTTCAGAGGCTTGTTCCAAGTCACATTTCAAGTTTGTGGCACTGCTGGGTTTGCAGGATGAGCTCATGAATCTCCGAGTGAAATCTGGATTAGCAAGATCTACCCAGCCCGAGAAGAAAATGTTTGCACAAACATCTGCGAAGGGAAACTGATGACTTTCACAAGATCTTAAATAGATTGTACAGACTCAATTACCCCTGTCCTGCAGTTAACTACAGATGAGACTGTAACTGGGACCCAGCAAGCTAAAAAGGAGCCTCCATCCTCCCCGAGCCAGCGGGAGGTGAGCCAAGCTGGGTTCGGCTAAAAGCCTTTCTTTGTGGATCTTGCTGGCTGTCAGTGTGAAAGGTGGATGGAGGCTAAAAATGGCTCAGGAGCATGGCTGGCGTATGCAGGGAATAGCAATGAGAACGGAGTGAAATCAGAGACCGAGCCCTGGACGTTGTGGAAAGCATCCAAGGGGGTGGAAAATGTGCAAGCTAACAGGTTATGTGTGGCTGCTGCTGTTGCACGGGGAAATGGCAGAAGGGAGGAGGAAAAAAGCCCAAAACCTAAGGACAAGTGAGGGGGAGATGCTCTGAGAGACATGAAGGGATTATCAGGGAAATGTTCTTCCCCCAGACGGTGGTGGGGCGCTGAACAGGCTCCCCAGCGAATGGGCACGGCCCCAAGGCTGCCAGAGCTCCAGGAGCATTCGGACAACGCTCCCAGGGATGCACAGGGTGGGATTTTGTGGTGTCTGTGCAGGGCCAGGAGCTGGATCGATGATCCTGGCGGGTCCCGTCCAGCTTAGGATATTAGATTCCTTCAAGTGCGAGCCTGCGGAGAGAGGGGTCAACGAAGGAAGCTCTTCCTGCAGAGGAGCCAGGGGGGCAGCGGGTGGCGGATACCGGAGCGCGGAGGGGCTGAGAGCGGGTGATNTGCCCCCCCTGCCCAGGCATGGATCGGGGGGCTCTCCCCGCTGCCTCCCTGGCTCCCGGCCGCCTCTCCTATTCCGCCTCGCTTGCGCCTTGCTGGTTGTGGGGTGGTTTTTTTTTTATCCTCCCTTGTGGGAATTCGTGCTTTGCTCCCACCCACCCCTCCTTCCCTCCCTTCTCGGGGGGGAAAAAAAAAGCATGGAAAAAGCAAGGTGGAGGGGGAAGTGATGTGTTTTGGAGTTGAGGAGCTTGCAGGCAGGGTGGGTCTGCTGCCTTTTCGTAGAATCATGGAGTGATTTGGNCCCCGCCATGAGGGCGGGCAGGGGCTGGGCAGGGACATGGCGGCACCGCCCGCCCTCCTGAGGGCGGCTCGCTCCCGCCCCGCGCTGACGTCACCCCCAGCTCTGCCGGCGCCATTTTGGACGCTCACCGCCGGGNGTGGGAATTCGTGCTTTGCTCCCACCCACCCCTCCTTCCCTCCCTTCTCGGGGGGGAAAAAAAAAGCATGGAAAAAGCAAGGTGGAGGGGGAAGTGATGTGTTTTGGAGTTGAGGAGCTTGCAGGCAGGGTGGGTCTGCTGCCTTTTCGTAGAATCATGGAGTGATTTGGGTGGGGAAGGACCTTAAAACCTCTCCAATTCCACCCCCTGGCATGGGCAGGGACATCTGCTATCCGAGGTTGCTCCAAGCCCCGTCCAGCCTGGCCTTGGACACTTCCAGGGATCCAGGGGCAGCCACAGCTTCTCTGGGCAACCTGTGCCAGGGCCTCCCCACCTTCACAGGGAAGAATTCCATCCCAATATCCCAGCTCAACCTACTCTTTCAGTTTGAACCCATTCCCCCTTGCCCTGTCACTGCACGGCTCTGGTAAAGAGTTTCCCCCTTGAGGCTTTGGGGTCGGTGCTTGTGGTTATTTCTCAGAAGCGCTGCCGTGCACGGAGAGGTTCCAGGTGCAGGCGGTGTCCAGAGTGCAGTCGCACCCTTCTGTAGGGAGCAGCCTCTGAGCATCTGCAAATGCCAGTAAAATTTGGCACAGGGTGTAATTAAAGAGCACAGGTCTCGCCGTGTTTTCTTTCCCATTCCTTCCACTGCTTGCTCTCCATTTCACATCCCGAAGTGCTGTTGGTAGGCTTGGGAGTGTGTGTGCTGAAGGGATCTCTTCCCTCTTTCTTTTCCTTGCGATTTCTTCATTTGGAAATTTATTCATCCCCTTCTGCACATGAATTGTCTTTTCAGTGCTTTGCATGTGGAGGAGCAAAGCATGGGAGGCTTTGTGAGGCTTGTGCTTTGCCTTTCCTCCCTACACCATAAGCACATGCTCCACCCTCCACTTGCCGTTATAGTTGTGGGGGGAAAAAAGTGCCAATTTGATTCAAGTAAATTGTATAGAAAAGAGCATTTTAGCTCGAAGTAGCAGGAGCAGTGATTCTCTCCAAGCTGTTCCCTTTAAGTGCTTCTGTGGTGCTAGCTGCTAAATGACAAATGAAGAGGTTGAAGAGAAGAAAGAAAATGGGTTGTAGGATTTTTGGAGAATGATGGGGGGGAAAACATTTTGCCATCTTCTGCATAAATAGGTTCTGTTGCTTGCCTTCACCTTCTCAGGTTATGCAGCTTGGATGTCTGTAATCCTTCAGGGAAGAATTTAAAGCAAGCAAAAAATGCAAACTGTACTCTATTTCAGGACTTCTCATTCATCTTTTCTAGAAAGATTGTTTTCAGGCTTCTGATTTCCTTCTCTTTGAGTTTTTTTGCCCCCTTAACTTGGGAAGTCTCCTCTTGTATTCTTTGTTATGCCCAAAGCCCTACCAGAGCTCGGGATTAATGTGTAAATGCCATCTGTTGCTCAGCCGGTTTGAGTTGTGTTGAGGAAAAGTTCCATTTTGACAGTGGCTTTTGGAAAAAGAAGAGAAAAAAAACCTCCAACCAACCGAGGCAAGCCCATTTCTGTCTCTTCCTGTATGTCCTCAGCCCTGCAGTGATTTGCTCAGAATGAAATGCAAAAGAAATGGGTGGTGATTTTTGGTGTGTGTTTTGGTGGCAGGGTTCAAATGAATCACTGCCTTCAGCCGAGGCAGTAATGTTCCTCAGGTTTTCTCTCCGATCTGTTTTCTATGGTAGTAGAACTTCTTACCCTCCGATTGCTTGTTTGCTTTTCTGCTCGGATTTGCTGCTTTCTTTTTTTCAGGCTGATAATTGCTTTCATTACTTCTGCGAAGAGACTTTAAAATTGTGGTAAAATTCTTTTTCTTTAGCCTTGAGTGCATAGGGTCGGTGCAGTGGGTTTGTGAAAAGAAGAAATGAATCGTGTGCTTGGTTTGTATTGGATGGGAAATTGAAACTTTCTAGAAATGCACAGCTCTGATAGTTTATATTTAAGTTGTTTGTGTGTGTGTGCGTTTAGAGGGTTCTAGCTGCTCGAGTAGGAAAAAGCTTCGTGTGAAGTTTGTGCACTTGAATTTTAAATTCGTAGTTAATGGTGCTTAGTCCAGCGAGCTTTGCGTGAGTGAGGCTTTTACACTGCTTGTGCTTCCCTGTTTTTGACAAACACTGCATTGAAGGCTGACAAAAACAATATCCGAAGGAAAAAGGTGGGGAGGGTGGTGTATGATTGTGCTTCAGCAGTGCTGAGGAAGTGGGCGTGCACAGGCTCTGAAATGTACAGTCTGGAGCCATTGTGTGCTTGTGCTGCTGCTCGTGGGGCGGGGGGGCTCGTTTTTATTGAATTGTTTTCAATTTTTTAGGAGCTGGAGGAGGAAATGACATTCAGTGGTGTTTTTCTCAGGTGAAAGGCGCTGTAGATGACGATGTAGCAGAAGGTAAGAGCGATATTTTTTACTGTTTTCTGACTTTCTAACCATTTCTTAGGTAGGGAGATGTGGATGTAGTCAGTGAAATATCCCAGTGCTGCTGTGTGCAAGTTGAGCAAAGCAAATGGACATTTCATGTGCATTCCCATATCCAGATTCAGGTTTAAACTGTGGTTTGAAAGTACCATTCAGCACTCTTGTAAAAAAGTTCAGACTTCCTAACTTATTTTTGCTGGAATTGTTTTCTAAGATTGTTAAGATTTTTCTGATTTTTTGGCTTTTGATTTGTGTTTTTTCTTAATCTGCAAAATGGGGGATGTGATACTTGCATTCCACAAGGAGGTGTTGTGAGAATTAATTAATATGTGTACTCTTTGAAGATCTGGGTACTAGATAAAGTAATTGTCCCAATTTTCCCAGCTCCTATTAACAAGAGGAGGAAGAAATCTCAATATTCGTATATGCCTACTTAGTACGTAAAGAGCAGGTTTGGGTTTGAAATAAAAATGGAAACTGTCTAAAACTTTTCCAACCTGGCAATGACAGGTGTCATGTTACACTGAGATGGTTACCTCTGAATTTCACTACAAAAACTGTACTGTTTTTTTTTTTTTCCCTTGGATTTGAGATCGTTGGAGGAATGGTGCTTTTCTCTGGGCTGGAGAGCAGAATCTCTTCTGTGATTGTTCTTGAGGAAAGGTCCCCTGACTTCTGAGTTTCTTTGGCCATAAAGTCGGGTTTGCACAAAGTAGCCTGTAAGATCATGAGTCAAAAGCTTTCTTTTGCAAACAGTTGGCCTTGTCACTTATGTAATTCCTGGGTTTTTTTTTCTTTTTTTGCATATCTTGAATGCTCTGACTTACAAGTGAGATTAATGTTATATTTAGAAAAGCAGTAACTACAGTTTCCATTATTTCCCTGTTTGGCATGTGGTTCAGATTAGCTTCCAAAGGCCAAAAGAAAAGATCAGTATAAGCATAACTGAGTTGTTTTTATTTATTAAGTGCAGCATGTGGCAAACGATGCACTAAGGCTTCTGTTGTTTGCAAGTTGAAATATGTTGTTTGGAAATGAGAAGGCTGTAACGATTTCAAGTGTAATTTTAAATTCTTCGGGAAGTAGATTTTAAAGCTTGAACTCAAAAGTGCTGTTAAATGTGGTATAATTTTTTCCCTGACATATTTAAAATTCTCTAACCTTTGTTTTATTTACGTATCAAACTAAATCCTTAATTAAGTACAAGTATTGAAGAAGTTGTGGTTGTGGTGAAGTTGTGGTGCTTGCAAAAAATTCTTCATTAAAATAGATGTTGATATGCTTGTAGTAGTAATGAACTTCTATATAGGTATAGAAAAGTAGCCTTTACAGGGATCTGGAAATGCAGAAGTGAGGAAATAGGAAGGAAGGAAGGACAGACTGTTGTAAGTGTTGCACTTGGTGTTACGAAAGGTGCCTCGCCAGCCTTGTGCCTCCTGCTGGACTGGGAGCTGCATTGAGCACTGCTGGAATCCTGGGATGGGGTTCAGAGAAGCCTTTGAGGGAATTAACTGGCTTCAATTTCAGCAAGCCAGGCAGCTGGGTTTCCAAAACATTGTAAGAATGTCCATTTTTTGTTTTATGGACAATGTAGCCTTCTGATTTTGTGGCCCAAAGAGTGAAGAGAAATTTTGTTTCATTGTCAGCTATACCTGACTTAGGATGAGTCTTGAGGTACAAAGTGTAATATACTGGGAGATGTTGTGAAACCGAGCTGCCTAGAGAGAGATCCCAAGTATTATTGATGTTATACTTGGTTGTAATTAGTTTGTTGAGCTGAAATTCTCTCCTCTTCCTGTGTATTTGGCTCCCACAATCCATGCTGGAAGTTGGTGAAAGCAGTTGTTTATATTGATTTATTGTTATGCATCGTAATGTCTCACTGTGACTCTATTGGAAGGGTTATGTATCAAGGTGATTGCGTTTTTCCATTTCCTAGCAATATTTCTGGCTTTAAGGTTCACTTCAATGACATGGAGCCTTGTGTGGTTCTTGCACCAACTGGATCAGCAGCTTCTCATCTTTTGGAATACCCAACAACAGTGGGTCCAAGTACAGTCTGAGGACCTTTTTTATTCCCTGCCTTTCCATCTGCTTTCTTGGGGCAGGCCCATGGTGAAAGCTCAAGGAAATCTTACTGTCTGAAGCTTTAATGACTCTTTAACAACTGTGGTCTGCCAGAGAACAGGTCTGGACTCCAATCATGCCTGTGTTGAGCACAGTACCAATTTGTGTACAGGAGTACAAGGTTGTGGAGGTCTGATTTTTGAATGACTGTAGAGCTCAAAATCTAAATAGCAGTTTGTTGTGGAATGCTGAAACTTCACTAAAAACAAAGTGAAGAAAACAAACCTGAAAGAATTGGGAGTTTCACTTTCTGTTTTCTTCCTGTTGGTAACTCAGTGTTGCAATATTTACATTGGAAAGCTTGAAGTAAGCTGAAGCAGTGATAACCAGGAAAACTACATCATTTAATTGCATTAATCAGTGGGATACAAACCCAGTGGTCTCCCTACACTACAGTGGTTTTTGTCTATAAAACAGGACAATGGAGAATAACATTTTGGACAGTAACACTTTTAATACAGTGACAGTGGTAGCAACTTTTAAAAGCCTGTCAAGAGTGCTGTTAGGTAGCTTCCAGTATATTTAAGGTCAGACCTGACCTCCAGCCTTCCCATCACATGTATAACCTATAATTCTTTAGATACTTGGACTAGGCTGGCTGGTTGTTACAAAGTTGATATTTGGTGGCTTTGGTGGCTAAAACATGAACTCTGACACACAGTTTTTAATTTTCTGGCTTTCCAAGCACTTGTGTGATGGCTGGATGGATGTGACAGGTAAGGGGAGGGAGGAGAAATTGCTGCTAAGGCCTGGGAAAAAGTAGCACTGAACTTGTATCTGGGACCTGCCTGGGTCACTGCTGTGGCAAAGCTTTTCTACGGAGAATGTGAATGTGAGGAGCAGAAGTAGCCTCTCTTCCCTTGGTATGTATGGAATTTATCCTAGCTTGAAGCTGTGGCCTGGCCGTGTCAGATCACAGTTAAGCACAGAAATCAGGTTATAAATTGAAATCTCAGTGTCAGCTTCATTATAACTTGGGTCCTTAATGATAATTGATGGCAGAAGTTTGCCTTCTAGAGATTTAGCAGTCCATTGTATGAGGGCAAAGGTTGTTGTAGTTTGTGCTTCTTCTCTTTCTGAAATAGTTTTCCTCCCGTCTTAGTTTCATATTTGTCTTGCTGGAGCCCAGTCCTACAACATATCTGTGTTCAGCTAGTCCTGTGTGCAGTGGAGAGGGTTAGACAGGTCTTCTGGGGTGGAGAACACAGAGTGCTTGTTTGTGATAAGTTCAGTGATCAGGTTATCAAAAGTGCCTGTAATGCACAGATTTCTTTCTTTTGTGCCATCACAGTTTTGATTCAAGTGAGGCGTAATTGTCCAGAAATACTCCAGTGTTTTCTTTGTGGAAGTTTCCTTTATGGGAATGATTACAGAAAAGGATTACAAAGATTTTCAGCAGCAGTTTTGTTGGTTTTATTCTTTTGCTGTTCTTCAGAATGTGGCATAATAGCAACTAAGAATTGTGAGTTTAAACTACCTCTGAAAACTACACACATGTTTAATGGAGTGAGTTTGTACTTAAGAACAAATTAAGTAAAATTTGTTTAATTGTTCAGCAGAAGGAGAAGAGTCAAGTTGCTCTATCTCAATATTCTTTCAGGTGTAATTCAAAGATATGTAAAAGTCTGATAGTCCAGGTCCAAGGCTGGGAGCCAGCAACTTAATTCCTAAGCTTTAACCCTGAGTGATTACTCCTCATCTTGGACAAGTTGTTTAACTGTTTCGTGCTCAAATTGTCTCTGAATGAAGCACCTGAGTATCTGCTGTGGGTGCTAATTATTGACTTTATTTTAATGCTTAACCATTCAGTGATGCTTTGTTAATTATCTGTGATTTGCTTCATGTCTCCTCTTAGAGCCAAACATGGCTATGTCTGTTTTAGATTGAAAATGATGAACAGATAAAATTCTGTCCCCAGCTTGTGTGTGGTAAAAGATAGAAACAAAATTGGGCATTTCCCTTGTGCAGGAATGCTTTCTGTGTTTGGTTCTAGGTGCGTTATGTCTGTCAAGTGTAGTTTGATGCTTATTTTTGACAGGTTTCAGAATTGCAGAGCAGCAATGGGGACTGATGTTGTTTCAGCAATGGTAGTTTGTCTTGAATGCGTGAAAAGCGTCACTTCTGAGTAAAGAGAAGTGAAGGCAGGAATAAGGATGGCTATAAAAAAGCAGTTTACCACAATCTGGGCTTTTTTTTTTTTTAATGAGGATTGATGGAATTGGAGAGGAGAAAAAACTCTCAGAGAAAAAGAGTGACAGTGAGGTTGCAGTAATATTGCTGAGGAAAGACTGATATATAGTTGTGGGAGGGAAGCTAATTTGGGCTTTTGAAGGCTGTGGTTATGTTCTCTATGCTCATGAGGTAACATCATTTACAAGGAGCAAGGCCTACTAATAGGTTTGTTTTTAAGAGGTAGTTTTAAATATGCTGGAGATGGAAAAAAAAAAAAGTCCCAAGGTTATAGTCCAGTTCTGTATTCCTGAGTCTGCTTCTGTATTTGAGCTCTTCAGCTGTTCAGAGAATGACTGTCTGTATCTAGAGAGAGAAATAGGCTACTGTGTTCTAGAAACTGCTGCTCTGGATGGACTAGAGTGCACATTTAAAGTGTGCAGTCCCCCAAAACAAAGAGCATTTAGTAGACAGATAAATAGGCAGTGACTGTTCAGCTCCTCAGAAGCAATTCAGTCGTCTTTCTTGCATGGGCTTGGAAGCTGGGGCACTTCAGCTTGTCAGTCAGGGATTGTTCTGTCCCTTCTGTGAGGCTTTGGTGTTCTTGGAATCTCTGTCTTAAATTAAAAATTAGTTGTAAAAAGGCTTTTGTGTTGGAGATGCAGTGCTAGAGGGATCAAGCCATCAGACTCCACAGCATACATAAATGCAAGCTAGGCTATCAGCAGCAGTCCTGGTGGATTACAGCTCTGGATCAGCTTTGTGAAACTTTTTAGCTTTTAATTTTAAAGGTGCTACCTAAATGCTTCTGGTTTGGCTATTTCTACCGTAGGAATGGGGTTCTGTGGCAGCTGTAGCTTCACAGAATGTATTTTGGAAGAGCTAAAATGAAGACTAAGGCTCCCAGTGGATGCAGAGCTGAAGGAAGAGTTAAAAGCTGGGTGTTCCAAGCTGTACTGTCTACTTGCCCCCCCACCACCCTTCTTTCTGCGCTCCCTCACTTGCCTATTTAGGCCACAGCTACATGTTTGGCAGCATTTCTGCTTAAAGAGGCACTCCTTCCCACTCTGCTGGCATGGATGTTCACCTAAGTGCACAGTGAACTTGTTGGGAAAGCTGATCCAGTTGAAAAATTGGTAAAATCATGTTTTTTCACTGGATTATTTTTCAGCTGAATTGAACCCTGATGTGATTCTCAGAGCTCTGCATGTGCTTATGCTAGCAGAGTGTGGAGAGTGATCAAGTGGCTCAGAGGAACAGGAGGAACTCTGGAAGAGGATTGGTCTCTTTGTAGGACTTTATGTACAGGCAATGCAAGACCCTGATTGATCTCTGAGTGCTGTCCTACTATGAAGGGTAAAATCAGCTGCTAAAAAGGACTTTAAACCTTTGCTGTTCAAGATCCGTACTTTGAACATGTGCTATCTGCAGGCCAGCGATAAAATCACTGTTACATTATCAGAATTATTTTGTGATGGATTTTTTATAGTACACATGGAGTGGATTTTCTGCTGTGTCCACACAAGCAGTCTGTGGAAATGGGATTTGTTCGGTGTTGTTTCGAGCTCTGTTAGTAAAAACAGCTTAATATCAGTGCAATTCAGTCTCTTTGAAGTTGTTGTAAGAGATAATACCACTTGAATGGGAGGTGGATTATTACTGATTGCTTTACTGTAAAGCACTTAAAAAAGATAATCTGACAAATTGTAATCTTCTCTTATCGTGTCTTATCAGTTTTAATATGATTTAAATAATGGATCCCTTCATTGGGGTTTCATCTTCACCTAAACTGATGTATTGTCTTGCATTAAATGCTGTAGAATTAGGCTGCTTTTGTTTTAGCTGCTGTTAAAGTGTGTATGCAATTAAATCTGCTCTGTGTGTGCCTCTTGGAGCAAAAACATCAATTACTGATGGTACCGAGTTAAGGCTCCAGTTTGTCCTTTCATCTGTAGGAAACGTGCTCCCACAATAATTTCATTATATAAGATGTTTTAGTAACTGCCTTAAGGGTATTTTTCAGGCCTTTTTTCCTGTTTTCAATGCACTATGGTATGTAGCACCATAACTGTGTCTACAGTATTTTTAGTACAGAGTGAAAAGTTTAGCAGAACAAGTCAGTGTTCACTAATCACGTGAAACTGAGGTTTGCACTTTCAAAGAAATTATTGAAAGGAGTAAAAAGCCTTGGCTTAGGTTGATATTTAGGTTGTGTATGTGAACAGAGGCAACAGTTACCCTGTTCCCATGGAAATGAAAACAGATAAACACAGGAAGTATTTATTGATCCAAATCAGTTTGGAGTAATCTCTTTCAAGAAGCAGTGCTGGATCTTACAGTCAAAATAACAATGAAAGGACAGTTTTTTAGGCTTTAAGCTTGAGTGGAGCACATGTAATTATAGCTTTGTTATGTTGCCACAGCTCAGTTATGCTCTTGCAACATGCACCAGCTAAATGCTCCTTTTGTGAGGTCAGTGTGTCGGTAAACTGGGAAGAGATGGGACATTGCCTTCTTCTATGCCTTTGAAAATGAGGAAAGCATTAAAAGGAGTCTTAAGAGGTGAAGTATTGATACCTTGTGTGTGTGTACTTACTAATAATTTTAAATAGCAGGATTTCCTTAATTGAATATAGTGTTGCTCACTTTCTGGCTTCCCACACAGGCCTGCTGTGAGACACTGCTCTGGGCAGCAGGCAGTGTTCCATGAGGGTGCTCTTGCCTGGGTCTTTAGTGACCGGAAGGTTTTGGGTTGTTAATTTGCCTTTGAAATGCAGTACCACCAGCAGTTTTCTGCTACTGTGAGCCGATATTACTGAAAACAATTATTTGAGGCTTCTCTGCATGACTGTAATTCAGTGAGAGAAACAGAAGTGGCTGGAAGCTTCTCCCTTTCCTCTCCTGACTTATCACTCTTTTGTTAGGCACTGGAGAAGAAGCTATTAATTTGGTCAGCCATTCTTTATCAAAATGTATTTTTCTCTCAGCAATCC
The DNA here is from genome assembly GCA_013397845.1 of Melanocharis versteri. Lineage (NCBI taxonomy): Eukaryota > Metazoa > Chordata > Aves > Passeriformes > Melanocharitidae > Melanocharis > Melanocharis versteri. Next base: position 70,703 of record VZTG01005276.1, on the reverse strand, counting down.
AGAAGTGATAGCACCATGAAGAGAACCAGCATATTTGGGTCACATGTGAAGCCCCTGAGGCAGTTCTGCTTGCATCTAATTTTGGAAGAAAATGTTAGGGTCAGGAAAAAGAGGGTTTAAAAGTGTTGTATTGTAAGAAAGATTGATTTTCCCAAATATATAGAAGGCATTTTATGTGGAAATGTTTCCCTTTGCATTTTCAATTGCAGTTCTTAAATTAATGCACTGGGAGTAATATGGGCTCTGAACACACACAGTTGGCACTCTGGTTTTGAGAACCTGAGAAAAGAAGTTTACCTGCATGTATTCAGGAACAGTTAATTGAGACTTCGTATTATAGTTGCTTATTTAAAATACGGAGTAATTTCCAATATATTCTTGTTTATTGAATGCCAGTAACTCTATTTTCCCTTTTTTTCAATGACTGTAAGAAGTATTTCAGTGTCCATTCTTTGATCCTTAAAAGCAGTGATTTTAGCTGACCTTTGTGCTATTGTTAAATGACGATTTGAGAAGTCATGAGCTATGTTTGTGTATAGTGCTTATAAATGTAGTCTGAAGGTCTTGCTTTATTTTCAAATAACTTGGAAGTGAGTTGGTCCAGTGGACAACAACTACACACTGAAATAAAGCTTTGGCTTTCAGAAAAGTATAATGATTCTCAAAGACACTTGTTTGAGAGTTCCTGAACTACTTTCCAATGGAATTGCATAACAAACCCCTGACTTTTCTAGTACGGCTCTTGGTGCATTGTGTAGGGAATAATGTATAGGAATATTGGAGATAATAAAGAAAAACTTGGATTATTTTTTAATAATTACCCAGTTTGGCTTGTTTTGAAGTATGACCTTGGTGTGGGAAGAGGAATTAGAATTCAAATTACATCCCGGCCTGCCTGTAGGTTTATTGTCACTTCAAGTAGCTGCTGCTCCTCAGAAAAATGGTCCTTCCTGGTGCCTCTGCCAGTCACTGCCTTGAGCTGAGCCAGGTGATCCCTGAGCTCCAGTGTAGTCACTTGGGGAAACCAACCCAAATGAAAATGCATGTCTTGGGTTCATTTTGGATTAATTTTATTCTGCATCAGCTTGTCTAGACTTGATTTGTCCAACTCCTAGCAAATGTTTGTGGTGGAATAGGTGGTGGTTCTACAGGAATGGGATAAGAGGTGGAAGGATGGATTGCTTTTCTTGGAGAGTTGATAATGGTTCCAAGGTAACGTGGGAAACTATGAAATTGTGAACAATTCAGCCTCTTTCTCAGCCTTTTCATGTTTACAGTTGATACCTGCTTGTTCATGGCCTGCCTTTCACATGAAAACTCTATTTTCAGTGCACTGAGATTCGTATTTGAGGACATTTCTTCTCATAGGTCAATATGAACAAACAGCAGTTGAAGCTGAAGCCTACAGTGTTCCTTATACAGCCCAGCAGTATGTCACTGTTTATAGAGGTAATAGTGAAACATTTATAAACTGTTTTACTGGAATGTGGAGCTGGCAGGAATGGCTTTTTGCCCTGAAGTTTAAAACTTCCTGTATAATCCCTCTGCCTTTTCGCAGTCATTTCTTCTCACAGCTTCATCTCATTGTTTTGATTTAGTTTTATTTATTTGTTTGCTTGTTTTAAGCTAAATCTTACACTCCTTATTTTTATGTGTGTGTGTTAAAGAAGTATCCAGGGTCTTTCATTTTTTTCCAGACCCTTCTGGAAGTGGTAACCTGCTCTGGAAAGCAGCAGGAGCTGGCAGCAGGGTTGTGTTCCTGCAGCAGGACACGTGCTGTGCTTAACCCAGCTCGTTTGTGTCTCACAGTAATGAGATGCCTCAGAGGAAAGGGCAGGAGAAAGACACAGGGCATTTGAAATGAAGCAAAATCACTTGCATATTCTGCACGTGAGGTTGTTGGCTCCCTGGGGTTTGGGGATGCTTTTGCTTGGTGTGACCTGAGGAAGCTCATCCCAAGCCTGGGAATGCCAAACATCTGCCTGTTTCTGGAGGATGTTCATCATTCTGCTGGTTCTGAATTGGCATCAACAGCTGTGCAACCAGGTCATGCCTCTGTGCTGGTGCAACGCTGGTGCAACGCTGGTGCAAGGTGTTCCTGCGCCACTCTGGTTAGGAGCATGTCTGTGTTAGAAAAATGCCATGGCAGGGTTGTATCCTGTATTTCCTTCCTGCTGTTCACTGTCCTTCTGAAGGAGTTGTCGAGAGAAGCTTCTCTTTGTGCCTATAAACTTGTTTCTCTTTGTGCCTATAAACTTGTTTATGTATACACTGAAACTCTTTTTCCAGGGGTTTTATGTTGCATTTAGCTGGAAGTTGTTTGGCACCTTCCAATTCATGTTTGTTCTAACCAGGGTCTTTGGTCTGAGGTCCATTTTCTTACAGAGCTCTTTTACTCTTTTACTTTTTACCAACTTAAAAGTTTAAATTTAAATGTCATTATCCCTGGGGATAGTGGGGAGACTGATGGAAGGCTAGAAATTGAGATAACTGAAAGTAATAATCTACGGTTGTTTTCTCTGGAGTGATTTTAACCCTTCCCTGCTTTATTTTCCCTGCTTGTGAGACCTGGGTGGTGTTTCATAAAATGAAGTTCCAAAGCCTTTGATAGTTTTTTTGTAATGATCTTTGACATCCTTGCGGGACAGTAACAATACCAAAATATTCTCTACCTTTTTATATATAAAACATATGTACAACTTATATAAACAAATTATATATACCTATATATCTGTTATGCAACTCTTCCAAAACCCACAGAAAAGGTCCTGATCTATAAACAGATGTATTTGAAACAAACACTTAAGAATAAAGGTTGGTATTTTGCTCAGATTAGTAGACTATATGTATAATTTTAAGAGGTGTTGTAAATATGCGTTGGAGTTGTCAAGATTCCATGTGTTGGGAATCTCAAAGTCCAGGCCAGAAATTAGCGTTGGCTTCTGTTTAATAATGATTTTTTTTTTTTAAGAAGCTGAGGCATGTATGCTTCGGCCACAATAGAAACACAGGAAAACACTTGCCAAGTGGGGCAGAAAAAAAAAGAGAAAAGACAACTGAGCAAAGACTGTTCTTTAAGGTTCCAAGTGCCACTAAAGATGCATTAGGTATTAAAAGGAACTGGTAGCTGAGTGAGTGACCAGAGTGAGGGAAGTAATCAGAAATTATGATTCTCCAGTCACTTCATAGAGCTGTGTATTTATCTCTGCTGGAAACTTCAGTTGTACTTGTGACCTTCACAGGCCCTGTACGCCGCGGCAGGCTGCCTGAAATTCAGCTGGAGAGTGGCCCTCCCTCCCGCCCTCCCTGCCTTTCTGGTAGGCAAGAGGAATTTCTGATTTCATTTTACTTGCTTAGAAGGAGGCACTTCATGCATTGTCTGAGCCACAACAGCCTCCTGCATTCTACACACCAAGATTAAAAGCCTCCAAATGTTTGGCCTGAGCTTTGCACCTGAAATAAATCCTTTGGTTAAAGAACGTGTGAGAAGAGTCTGAAACAGCAGGGTGGTTTTGAGGGTTTTTTTTTTTTTATATCTATGATAGGAATGCATACCAAGTCACAGAGTTCTAATTTTGAAAGGCATTGCCAAAGTATTATATTGTTCTGTAAAAATGCTACTAATAAATTTTAACCTGCAGTGTGTGTTTTGGGTTGACTTCAGCAAAAAGAGAAAATGAAGCTATTGCAGTGCTCTGTCCATAGCTTTCTCAGTGACAAGAAAGGCATTGCCTGAAGGCTTCTTTTCTCTACATGCAGAACAATGGCCCAGTATGTTATTTCCAAATATATTGTTATTTGCAAACAGAACAGCAGCCCCTGGCTGCACTGTGCCGTGCAGCCTATTGAAATTCTGGCTGTGATTCCAGCAGAGATTTTTCCATAAATAGCTCTGTACTACTGGGGAACACAAACAAACCCTGAAAAGATCTGAAGTAAGGTCTGCTGAGGAGCTGTTCAGCCTGTTATTAGTGTGTACTTCAGGGTGGATGTTGTGGTGGATGTGAGGAGTTTTTTCTGTAGGGTTACGTGGGGGCTGTCAGCAGGAATTAAAAAGTAAATAATTACCCATCAAATGAGTTCTGAGAACTCATGAATCACCTGTCTTGAGCATAGGAAAGAAAGGATAATAAAAATTAATGAACATAAGCAGAAGCAAGTAGATTTTCTTTCTGGATTTTTTAAAATAAGAGCTATTAGGTAATGACTAAGCATTAGGTGAAGGTTCAAGTAAATACAGCTTGAAATTAAAATGATTTATTCTTTCCATGAACAGACATCCAAAATTTTTACTGATTGAATGTTTGTTATGTGAATTAATACCTGCACTACGAAATGGGCTGTATTTTCCAGTGTTGTGTAGGTAAACACGCTCTTGAGTAAGTAGTATAGTAATATTTTATAGAATATTCAGTTATAATTGGTGTAAGCTGTCTTGAGTAATTTTTAGTCTTGAAGAGAAACTTGTAAACATTTGTGAATTAGAAAAGAGGTGAATAAATACTTCTGTTTTGCTTAGGTTGCAGGGCTGATTCTCTGCTGGTCCTGTTACTCATAAACATTTTTTTCTAAGAAAAAAGAAATCCCCTTTTAAGAGCAGTCAAAGAGTACAAAAATAACTTTGGCATTTGAGAAATCCGTGCTCTGAGTGGGGATTCTGAAGTGTCCTCTGCCCCTGCTTATCATAGCAAATGTGTTTGTCACCTGTCAGACAGACTAAGGATGGGATCACTGAGAACAGCCCCACAGGAGCTCGTTAGGATGTTCTCTCAGTGCAAATCTCTCAGCTGTACCTACTGCTCCTCTTGGATGTTTATTAAAAACCTTCAGCTGTGGCCACTGAGCAGTCTCAGAAGGATCTTTGAGAGCTTCACTACTCAGAGCCTTGGGTAAGTCTGAAGTCACCTCTGGTGGAGGAGCACCTGTGCTGTGGGTGTGAGGTGCACACAGAGTTGGAATGGAAATCAGCTCTGACACAGCTCTGACTTTGTGCTGATAACTGAGGATAACCCAGAGTCACAGAATCCTGGAATGGTTTGGGTTGGAAGGGACCTTAAAGCCCATTCAGTGCCACCCCTGCCATGGGCAGGGACATCTTCCACTATTCCTGGGTGCTCCAAGCCCCGTCCAACCTAGCCTTGGATACTTCCAGGACTGGGGCAGCCACAGCTTCTCTGGGAATTCCATCCCAGCCCCTCACCACCCTCACAGGGAGGAATTTCTTCCCAATATACGATCTTGACCTGCTCCCTTTCAGTTTAAGCCCATTCCCTCTTGTCCTGTCTCTCTAGGCCCTTGTAAATGGTCCCTCTCCATCTTCCTTGGTGGGAAGAACAGCTTAACTGCTTACACCTTTTTTCTTTTTGAAGGCCTAGGTGGTATTTCTGAGCTTGTTCACATTTTTTTTATTTCATGAACATTCTTTTTCAGTCCTTGTAGGCACATTGAGAGTAGCTCCCTAAGAAAGTATAAATAAAGCAGCTCTGCACTCCAGCAAAGCACTTCTGCTACCAAGGGATAATCAGCCTGGGTTTGCAAAACAGATACATTGCCAACATATTTATCACAGAAAGAAGAAATAAAGCTTTAAAGCTTCAATAAGACTCAGTCAAATACTTCTAATGCATTTTGGGGAATCCTTATGCTCTGTATAACTTGCATTTCAAAGCATGTCTTAGGAGAATTATGAAGCACTTGTGTGAGCATTATGGATAAACCCTGAGGAGCCTTGAGAGAATGAACTGTGACTTAGCTCTGCACATAGAGGTTTTCCAGGGAGTGGTGGCTTGAGATGGAGTTGGGGGTCTCCTGAGTCTTTATAGATTCCTAGGATGTGCTGTATCTCCAGGTCAGCAGGGATGTTTTCTACATCTCACAAATGTCAGAAATAGACATTTAATTTCTTTGTTTTCAGCATGAAGTTTATTCTGGAAAATCAGTAAACATGAATTTTTGTCTTCAGCAGTGCTAATATTGAGTTGTTACCTTCTTGGAAATTAGATATGCAGTTTTGCTGCAGCTATATTAATGATAGGTTGTAAGTTAAAGCTCTGCAGGCAGAAAAGATGTTGGAACAAGTCATGCACCAGAGTATTAAAACCAGGCAAATGCTGTATTAGAGGAGAAATAATCAAATCTGTTATTTATAACCTTTTTTGTCTCAATTCTCCTATTCCTCAACAAGTCCCAGTTTTGTGAGTGATAGTGACAGAATGTTCAGGCACCTGAGGGGATCTCAGATGAAGCAATTGTGGGCATGAAGTTGGTTCCTGCTGGAGTTAATTTTGTTCCCCTATAATTAGATATGTATGATCTGTATGCAATTGTACAAAGGACAGAAATTATAAGTAACTCCCAAACTAAATTCTACACAATACAAATATAACTAAACCATTCTGTCATCTTTGTCTCAGAAATCAGTGTAGGTTTTGGTGGCTGAAAGAACTAGAACTGATCTGGATTATGTGTAGCACTTAGTGCTGCTGCTTTGTTTAAAGGGATAATGCGTGGTTGAAATGGGAAAATTCCAAGGAAAGGAAGCTCTTTTTTGTATAATTTAGCCAAATTATCTCTATGTTGCAGTAATACCTAATGTTTTATCTGTATTTGAAACAGTAGAAGCAGAGGACTCTGACACTGCAAGTCCTCCTTCAAACAAACCATAGATTTCATATTCTTACCTTTTAGCAAATATTTCACTTGCGGATAGAAGAAACTTGCCTTTAGGTGGAGTTTTATTGCTGCAGCACCAAAGAACATGTGTATGCTCATTTTTTTCAGTGCATTTAAGGAAGGTTTGGTTCTATGACTCTTGTGGGCTGTTAAAAACTTCATTGGTTCCCAGAATTCTGTGGTACTTGATGGAAGCTTGAGGTTCTGGGCTGGTTTGCATGGAAACAGGGACACAGTTTCTCTAGGTTAAGTGTAATTGACATGGCCTGTGATGGCAGGAGGGTACAAGCAAACCTAGGCCAGGTACCCAGGATGTCAGATGGATTTTTATAGCGAATGATGCTTTGAAACAAAGTAAAGTAAGAATTATAATGCATTTAGGTTTTTAACACAAATGTTGCTTAGGTAGGATATTTTATAAATTTTGTGTTTCTGTTGTTTTTTTTTTTCCTATTTCACGTCAAACTCATCCTTTCTCACGGAGTGCTAGGGGTGCATAGCCTCCAATCATGGTGTTATCCAACCTCTGGATAACTACTGTTCTCAGTCTTTTTTTGGTAATCCTAACTGTGAGTGAAGAGGAGTTTTCACTGTAATTGAAAAGGGATTGATGTAACACTGAGTGTGACACATCCTCAGTAGGAGGGACACTCTTCTTTTCTCTGCCTGAAAATAGATTTAAGTTTCAGGGGCTGGAAGCTCTCAGCAGCTGAATTTTGTGATGTTAGGAAACTGAACCCCATGGTAGCTTTTCCATCAAACAGGTGCCTGGCATTTAAAAATGCTGAAATGCTGGATTTACTGTTGATTACTTTTTTGTTTAAAAGCAGAACAATTCTGCTTGAAAGGAGGAAAGTTTGTGGAGGACAGATTGAGCACTTTTTAAAAAAATAATTATTATTATTCTGTAATATTGTAGTAACTGCAAAGAAGAGGCTCAAGGAGACACTGTGACCTTTAACTGCTCATTCCTGGTTCTGGATAAATGTTGTAGTTCCACAAACCATGAGACACTCACCCTCCTTTCTGAGGTAACTTCAGCTAGGCACCAGGAGTGGGGCTGGATTTCTGCCACTCAGGCCTCTCCTGTTTATGATATTAATAAACTGGTGTCAAATGTCCTGGGAACGGTTGATGCAGGTTGAAAGACCTTTGTTTCAGCCAACAATAGACCTGAATTAGTATGAATAGGAAAAGCAAATAGGCACTTCCTGTCATATTTGAGTTTGGGAAGCATGTTTATTAAGAGATGTGAACTAAATGCTCATCACTTGCTCTTTGTCCCCATCAAAATGTTCCCTGTATATGTGTGTATCTCTGTTATCTTCCTAAATATGTTTGCAGTGCTGATAATGTAAGGTGGAATCCCCTGTTTGTACACATTATTTAGGGTATTCACTGGGGGGAAAACTCTACACCTGTGTAATGGAGATTTAAAAGAGGGAATTGACTTAGTTGTTGCTTTCCTAATCACATTTATTCCTCGAATGAAAACTTGGAGGCCTCTTGCGAAGACTAGAAACTATTAGGATAAATTGAAATAACGGAGTGATGCCTCAGCCCATCTCGAGGCTGAGCTGCCTTTCACAGAGTGCTGTAACTACTCTTTGTGGTTTTCAGGCAGAGAATGCCTTTAGAGCCTCCAGGGAGTTCTTGTCAGGTATTAAATAATACCCTTATTATTGAGTTTGAAGTATATTCAGGCTGATGTACTTCGTGTTGAGTTGAAAAATGGCTCTGTCTTGAGCTGGTAAGGTCCCCACTTTGCAGTAGTGTTCACATGGAGTTACTGGGACAGCAGCAATCTCCCAGAGTTGTGGAGCTCTGGAAGAAGCTTCAGACACACACCCCCCAAATCCAGGATGGGAGGACTGTAGGGTACATCACCTTGGGTGTACGTGTAAAATACACCCTCAGAGGTGGAGGCAGCTCTCAATTGGGAACTGCAGCAAGGGCCACAACTCCTGTTTTACTGATTCCAGGGTGTTAACGTTTTTCACATCAGTTACTGCTGGAGCCACGTTAACCTTTACCTGTTGAATATGCAGTGCCTGGGTGTGGGCAGCCCAGTCAGGAGGAGTTTTTTGGGCTGTTTATTTGTCTGCTCTGTTGTAAGTGTATTTATTTTCCTGCTTCTCTGCATGTGATCAGACTGCTTGTGCCTTCCTCTGTTCTCCCTAGTAGATCATGTCCAGCTTAGGGGCAAGGCAAGTACTGGGAACTCTGCTTTGCAGCACTTTTTGGACTAAATTCATTCAGTTGATACTCTTTTGCTTGGTGGGAGGAGGGAATTTGCCTCTTGGTCTCCTGTGCATGTGTTCTGAAATGAACTGCTGTCCTGTCTTAAGGTTTAAAAATAGAAAATAATTAATCAGTGTGATGAGAGTTAATGGTTTCTATCCAGAAACCAAACAGCTTTGCATTTGTTCATATAGAGAGAACATTTTTCTGTCTGCTGTTGTTGAGAGTTTAACAGGAGAGGATTTTTCACAGTAATTTTTGAAACACTAATAAAAAATAATTTGGGGTTAAAAACCCCAAAAATTCTCTCATCAGATGAAATGGTTTCAAGGGGCCAGTTCAGGACCATTTCCTGCTAACGAATCCTAACCCCATAGGGTTTCTTTCTTCTGTAGGTTTGCAGCAAAGTTGGCATGAAAGGAGTTACAGAGTGCAGTGCCAGACTTGGTGAGCAGAAATAAAACCTACAGCTCATTGGTTACAGTGATCATGGTACAGGTATTGCACAGTGGATCACAGTTTTAAATCAATTTAAGGTGTAAAAGTTCCTTCCCAAAGCTCATGGTAATATTTTTCAGTGTGAATGCTTTATTTTCACACAGATAAATTTTCAGAGCAATTTTATGTCATTTTCAGTGGTAGGAAGCAGGGACGCATCAGTGTCTGACACATCTGTTTTCAGAGTGCTTTGACTTGCTGCTGTTTGTCATCTCTGTTTTTCCCTGCCACCACAGGTGTCTTGGAGTCCCGTGTACTGGAGACTTGAGTTTCCTACTATAGATGGAGACAGGAAGCCAGTGGTCTGAGCTTTAAATCAGTTTCCTTTCTGTTCTAGGAAAGCCAGATTCTGGCCTTATTGTAGATGGAAGCTCATGGAGACTCTGCACATAGAAATGCAGTTAATTGGCATTTTGGGTGTGGGCTTGATGGCTTTTGCAAATCCAGCTGTGCTAGCTGGAAATGTGGTTGCTCCTGAGTGTGTTCCTTGCTTTCTCCCACAGCAGATTTGCTCATCTGATGCCTTCAGCTCCGTGAACTCTGTTAGCTTAGCAAAATACAAATTGTTTAACAGAAATGAAATGTGTTGCCATTGTTCACAGAAGTTTGAGGTGGTGGCGGTGTCTATTGAAGATGATTATAAGCGTTCCCTTTAGTGATTTCTGCTACTTCTGAGAGTTGCTGGTGTTACACATTTCTTTGTTAGTCTCTTGCCTTGGTCCAAAAATGGACTGTGAGGGGAAAATAATGGTAAATTTGGTGGTGGAAACTTGCCCTGAGTGGAGATGTTGAAGCAGTTGCCCAGCGAGGCACAGGAGTTGTTTGCCAAACACAAGAGTTAAAATGTCCGGTGTGCTACTGCCTCTCCAACCTGGATTATAATGTTGACCATGGATTGTGCTTTCTATTAATTCTGTTTAAATGAGGAAGTTACTTTGATGCCACAGTTAACTTGAGATCACATAAAGATTTCTGGATGCGTAAGAAGCTGCAGTTCTAGATGAGAGATTAGCGGATAGTCATTCTGTTCCCTGCTTTACTATTGTCTTGTAAAACACTTAATCTATGTATTTGTTCCTATCCCAACTTGTAGAAGCTTTTGAGAGTCACTTCTGTGATAATCCTTTTCTCTGCAGTTCCAATGGCATCCTCTCACTCTGGCTTTGCAGGGAGGAGCAGCTTCTGGTGCATGGGACAGATGGGTTTGGAGTTGTTCTGCTCTGAGCACTGAGCCCAGTAAAGCTATTTAGGAGCATTACATAAAACTAATGGCAACAAGATGAGGTCTGGGGCCACTGTTCCTGCAGTGGGAGGAGATGAAAGTTTGTTGTTGCGTTTTCTAGGAAGTCATGAGGCTTAACAAAAGTTATTCGCATGAATTTGCGAAACCACCAAAATAACATTGTTTTGTACTTAAGTATTAAGTGGTATTAGCTCTAGATTATCGTAGCGTTACAAATGCAGCTGTAAGTTCTAAGCCATCCTAATATGCGTAAATCCTATGGAGTCTTGGAGTACTGGTGCTTTCCCTTGCCTCCAGTTCTTCCTTCCATTAAAAAAAGTGACTTAATTCCAGCTCCTGCTTCTGAAGGCTGGTGATAACAGAGTGTTCTTGCTGTCATTGCTGGTACATGGATTTGACAGCACAAAGTGATCTCAGGAGGATGTGGCACAATCTGAGCTGTGCTTTGCCGTGCAAGAGTAGAGCCCTGCTTACCTGGGAGCCCACAGTGAGCAGGGCAGGCATGGGGCATGCTAATGTGACTTAAGAAGTGACAGGAAAAGCTTAATCAAGCAGTATCAAGCTTTTATTTTAGGGAGCTAAATAAAAAGTTAAAAATTGAATGTGTAGTAGTAATAATAACGAGTAAATCAGTCTGGCTTTCTAATTCAAAGTTGAACTCGTCGTTGAACTAGAACTTGCCTAGTGTATCTTTTCTCAAAAATCGGCAAAGTTGGAGAAGGAAAGGGAGAAGAAAGGATGAATAAAAGAAAAGAAATGGGAATATAGAGGAGTCCAGGAAATCAGAGCAGAGTTATGGTGGTTTAGGCCTGCTTGACAAGGTTTATATTTGATTATTTTACTTAGGTGAGTAATTTATGGTGTGAAGTACTACGTGTATTCATTGTTTGGCCACTGGTATCTTGTGTATGCTACACATAGGTAGGGATGTAAATAGAACTGGGAGAGTCTTAGCCCTGAAGTGCATCTTTCCCAAACAGCACTAAACGCTTTCAGCATCAGGAGGGAAATGACAACTTCGTCATGGTCATGTTTTTCATTTTCAGCCTCCCAAGGCTGATCAAGTGAGTTCACTCACTTTGGAGTGAACGTGCAGGCCAGGGAACACTCTGTAAATCTTCCTTCTCTCTCTACAGCTCTCAGGTTTGCACAAGCCAGCAAACCCCGCCTAATCACTGTCTGCTGGAGCTGTTCCTGGGCTCCCGTGTGTTTGTGTCTGCCACGGCAGGGCCAACAGCACTGAGAAGCGAGTTGGCCATCAGACAAATTCCCCTCCCTGGGAAGGAGGGCAGCTTTGTGTGCTGCAGAATTCCAGAGCTGGTACTTGGGAGAGAACAAGGAACCAGCTGGCTCTGGCAGAGATGCATGGCACAGAGGGAGGATTTTTGCCACAAGGGCAATAACCCCTTTCTGACTTCTCTATTTCTACATTCATTTCTTCCTGTCCCCACATTTTAAGGACTTAATATATCTTTAACACCCTCTCTAGTAAAGAAGGGGTCTATTTAAAGGACTTCTGGAATGAGTCTCAAGCAGTTAATTGAACAGTAATAATGCTTTCTCCCAGCTGCCTTTGGATTTGTTGCCTCTTCACTTCAGGGAGACAGAATGAATGCAGGGAATCACTCCTGCAAGTGAATGAAGAAGAGGGAAATGAAGTCAATAGTAAAACTGGTCATGGTAACTTTAGAGCATACAATCTTTGTGTTCCCTTCCTCCTCTCCACAGTCGTAAATTAGGGATGAGGCTGGAATGCAGAGGGTGTTTTCTTTTATACCATCAGCACTAAACAGTGTGTGGCATTTTGCTCTCACTCTTTTCCTGGGGTGTGGAGTTGTGGTACCCTGTGTTGAGAGCTCTCCTCTGCAGACAGACATGTGTGGTCACTCTGCCTTAATCTTGTTTAAACAGCCTTCCTGGTCACTTTGTGATTACCACCTCACTACCTACCTTCAGAGATAAATACACAGTATACCAGGACTCTGGATAAAGTAGTAAATCCAAATCACAAACAATGGGCTGTTGGTGGTATGACTCAGTGCATTGTGGAGCTGCTTAAAATATTTGAAGCCTTGGAAGAGCTTTTGTTTTCTCTCCAGTGTCTTTCATTGTTTGTTTGGGGGTTTTTTTCCCAATGATGGAGTACATAACTCCAAAACAAAACCGTTATTGGAAACAAGAAAGTCCAATCAAAAGCCACAAATTTGTGTCCTTAGCTGTGACTTGAGGTGGAGTTTCTGGAAGTTGCATCTGTTCAGTAGTTTGAAGCAGGGAGGTTTTGCCTCACCCTGGATTGGAAAGGACCAAACAACCCACAAGTGATTTCCAGACACTTAACGTCTGCAGGTTCTCCTGGGCAGATACTCTTGCTCTCTCTAGGAAGAACGGCTCAGGTATGCTCAGCAATTGTGCATCAAATTCAAATATTTCACTGTCTTTATCTCTCATTATGTTTATCCATTCCTCTGCTGCTTCCTCAGTTTAAGACTGTTTGAGCTTCCATGAATTTTAATACTAATCCTAAAAGTTGGTTTCTTAATGTTTTTCTTTTGAGACAGTTTCTGAAGTATCCTTGGAATGATTGATTAAAGTTTAGTTTGATGAAAATACTTTTTCTTGGCTGATAAACTGAGGAAGTGGTTTCCACATTAGGTCAGTGAATTCTGTTTTCACTCCCCAGGACAGAATTGCCAACCTGTAAATAATCTACTCCACTTTATGGACAAGATTTGTTTGAGTTGCTCCTTTGGAAAATTCCGGAAATGGTGTTTTGAGCCACTGAGAAGGTGGCTCAAGAAACAATACTTTCTAAATAATTTTTAAATGCTTTTAAAATGCTACAGTTCTTGGTTCAGTTCTTGGAAACATCAGGAGATTGCTCCACTTGTGTAAACACTCTGATTTACTTGCTCTCTGCCTAGGCAGCAGATAAACGTGATTCCAAAAGCTTGCACAGAAACCTTTTGGGTCTGGTGAAGTAAAGACTCTCTTTGTTCCTGCTGTGATTGACTCGCTGCTGTAGAGTAGGTGACATGTTTTGCCTACCAAGCATGTTTTCTAAAGCAGAGTTTATATAAAGTTCGTGGAACATTAAAATAGATAGCCTCTTCTCTACTAACAAAATCCCCTTTATTCTATTATTAGAAACAAATTTAATACAGAATTGCTTTTCAGGTTTGCAATGGGCCTTCTGGAATGAAGTCATTGGATTACAGTTTTCTTTTGCTGGTTTGAATTGATGGAGCTAGTTTATTCCCTTTTTCCATAGACATTTGGACAGTGGTAAAACTTCACCACAATCTTTTCTTTAAAGTTTCAGAAAACTTGATGGTGACACTGCACACATGGTTCTGCATTCACTGCAACATGTGGAAGGCCCTCAAAGTGTGAAAGTGTTTTTTAAGTATTTGTCACTGAGTTTTTCTTGTTCCAAACACTGCTTTTAAAGGAGAAAATGCATTTGAGATCTGTTCCTTTTTTCTTCTTTTTTCATTTGAACTGGTTCTGTTTCCAGTGCACTGGCCCAGTGGCCTCAGAGCCCTACCTGAAGCTTTGAGATGTGTTTTACCCTTTTCCTATTCCCTGTCAAAGCCAAAAGCCTTGTTTTGATATTTTTGGCTCCTCAGGTTCCTATCTCCATGTCTACCATGTAAGAATTTAGTCCTGCTTGAATCCAGTCAAGCATCCAGACCTTGTTGGTGGTTTCAATTTTTGTTGGAGCACTTGAAAAGTGAAGATGTCTCATTGAAGCTTAAAAGTCTTAAAGCGGGTTGTGAAAATAAAGATGATGTGCAGAAGGAAAGGAGGACTTGGCAAGATTGTAGCTTCTGGATCTGGGAGAGCTGTAGGAAGCTTTGGATGGCCCTGGGGAAAGCAGGCTCTGGCCTGTCTCCATGTGCTGATGGGTCAGAGACCAAAGCCTCTCTTTAGTTTGAGATTTTTGTGATCAGTGGCTTGGTTTGGCTATAGAGTTTTATATCTCTGAGGTAGGGATACAACTGTGCAGCAGCTCTATGTTTCCATAGTGTTTTGCTCAACCTGCTGCAGAACACTGTCATTCATAAATGGATTTCAGGTTGTGTAGGTGATTCCCACCCCACCACCCCTTTGCTTTCACGTCACTAAAGACCATTATTTGAAAGCATTTAGCAGTCTCAGAAGTGCTTCTATAACAGTAAGTGTCTGTGAAGGGATACTGAATGGAACTAAAGGACAAATGTATAGATCTGTGCAGAGAAATACTTGTAACTGATACAATAACCTCTGAATTCTTTGTCCCAAGTTATGCAAGAAGGAGAGACCTGGTTCACTTGGTTACAGGTATTGCAGGTACCTTGCAGGAATGCAGGTGTACCATGCTGTCCTGATTTTTGTCTTTGTCACAATCATGTCTTCGTCTCGTGTGTTTGATGCTGCCATGTAGTGTTTGAAACCTTCAGCACCAGCAGTGTCATGCTGCATCTTGGTGTCAGAGATGTCCTGAGATGCTTGAGGGGAGGAGAAGACAAATCTGATCTCCAGGGTACTGTGTGATGGCAGATAACGCTGTGGCCTAGGAGGGGTTTGGGTATCAGATAAGGGGTCGGTGGTTATTTATCTCTGACACTGTGCTGGAAGAAGAGGGCACTGAAATGCATCCTATTTCCAGCAGCCATCGGTGTGGTGACAGTAGGGCACTACACATCTGCTTCTCCTTAAAATATCCCTCCCGAGTGCTCCTGGCACTGGGAGGGGATCATTTCCCAGTGTGTGGCCAGCAGGAGAACTCTGTGTTTGCAGGCTCCCAGCTAGGGACAGGAGGAAAAACAGCACGGGTTGGGGATATTCTGTTGTGGTGCTGAAGGGCTGAAATCATCAGGGAATTACAATTATTATTGGAAAAAAGAAGGATAAGATGGGTATGTTTTTGGCAACGAGGATGTTAACACAGATTAGAATCCACAAGTGAATCCGGGCACTGGGCAGGATGAAAAGCTCCCCCTGTCAGTTCTCCGACACCTTTAAATCCACCCAGGTCAGCACCAGTGCCCTGATGTCTGGCTCTTCCTTTGACGAAGGTGTGGGAATGTGGAATTCCAAACAGGGCGTTACTGGGTTTGAATGTACAACTGCTTGTTTGCTCTCTAGTACAGATTTCTTTGTAAAATCCGTATCTTGGCCCTGGTTTGGGATTACTTAAGCAGAAATCACTTTTTTCTGTCACGTTTTTAGCACGATTTTTTTTCCCTTGGAGAAGGAACAATCCAAGATTACACTGTGGAAGGCACATTGGATTTATTGATGTATCTTGAGTTTTAAAACAGATTAATATCTTTCTGTTGTGATTGCTGCTAAGGAATGTATTTGGTTTTAATTTAAAACTGATCCAAGTAGTTGGAATGATCTGCATGGTGTCAGTCAGGCACTGGAGAGTTTTCAGTACCTTGACACCACTGCCTGAGCCTGCTGGACTCATTGGAGGTGTGGAATGTGGGTACTGGAAGTTTGTTCATGCACTTGAGTCTGTGGTAAAGCAGGATCTGTATCAGCTTGGAGATCACTGGTGGAAAGCTTGGATTCTCCTCAAAATTAAAATTAATGCAGAAAGCAAGAACATTTGGTTAGTGAAAAGTGGTTGTCTTTCTGCTATATATGAGATTTGTACTATTAGCAAGTACAATATATAGCATCATCAGACCTAGGAAAATAGAGCTTTTTATCCTTAATTAAAGGTTTTTCTGGCTGCTGTTGCTGCCTGTTCTAAACTTTCCAGTGACTTTCACCAAATAAGTACTTTGATGAATTTATCCATCTGTTCTTAGATGGATATATGAGATTTCTAAGGCAATTTTTTCTTTGCTTTTCTCTTTCCACATATGTGGACACATTGGATCTGCTGATAATTTACTGTATTGTCTTATCAGTTTCAAGACTGTCAGAGCGTGTAGTATTAAGTCTGTTTTTCACTACAGTAATTATTCTTTGTACTTCTCACTGCTGAGAGATGTTAGAGTGTTTTTCTTCAATTGATTGGTAACTTTTTAAGTTTTTTTGGAGGAGTACAACCATGTGCTTTGCCTTGTGTGGAGAAGTCAAAATTGGACTGCTTGGTTTGCACCTCCCTCTTTCTGCACATTGATGAATTGTTATCTCTATGCTCTGTTCACCTGGGAAAGGTACCTATTAAATACCATATCTGCAGCTCAGTGGTTTGCATCTTAAGCCTTATAGATGTGAGATAAATCGCTTAATCTTGGTCACAAATGTGAGAATGACTGGCTGAAGTAACTTCTGCCTTCTGGGGGGAAAAAAATGATGAGCACTGGAATTAAAGTTTTTCTGTGTGTGATCTGAATCCTGGTTCAGTGTGGTACAGGCTGAGGTTGTATTTCTGTCCTTAACTCTGTTTGGAGACATTCCAGCCAGTTTGAGCAGTGCCAAGGGACTGTGGCAGGAAGGCTATTGGGGGGATCTCTAGGGCAGTTTGTGCTGTATAATACAAAACTCAGTGGAGCTGGTGTTTATCTCTAAGTCAAGCAGGTATTGATCTTTTTTAACTCTAAAATGCTATGAATGTAGTGGAGAATAAGGAAACCATCCCACAGAAAATAGCATGGAAGTGAAATGGCCTCAAGACTTGTGTACATAAAACTCTTAAGTAGTTTCTCCTGCAGAAAATTAGATTTATAGAGTTGTGTTGCAATTTGGTGTTTCAAAAATGGTTTGGCTTCTGATTCAACTATTTGGGGGTCCAAGGAGTATTTGTACCTTTGGAAATGTGAATGGGTGGGCTTGAGCTTAAGTTGTAATTTGTCCTTTCTGATGTATGAACAGCTCAGTTTGATCCTAGGGATTACTCTCTTTGTCAGTGTATATTCACAATTTAATTTTAGCACTCCCTGTAAAAATACTTGCGATAATGTAAACCTTCCTCATCCAGAAGAGATACTCAGGTTTTTTGGAGACTGTTGAAGTTTTTTCCTAGTTTTCTACAGCTGTTTACTCCTTGCATTCCTTAGACACTGATGTATGAACTTTTCTCCCCTGATACCTTTTGCATTTAAGTTATCAAATGCGTACTGAGTCCTTAAAAAAAACCCAGTGCTTTGAGGTCATATGGATAATGATTGTATCTAAATCATCCATTCCATCCAAATGGAACACATATCACACCTTTATTTTCTCAATTTTCTCAGGAAAAATTGAGAAAATAAAGGTGCACAGTTTCTCTGTGAAGGTACAATCTGTATTATCTAAAGTAGAGTCAGAGTAGAAAAATCAGTTCTAAGAAGTTGATGATATTAAAACTTTAAGAACAAAGTAATGCACAACACTCAGCTTGTAGCTCTGGCATGGTGATCTATAACTGCTTCTCAAATGTACAGCTTAAAAAATTACTGTTATTTTTTGAAAGAAACTTCTACTTATATTTTATAGCTGTCCTTCAACTAAAGTATGATTTTTTAAATGTTTTGGGGTTTTTTAAATCGTGGCTTTCTTGGCCACTTGGTATTTAGAAGAATGATTAATCTGTGGGGTTTATTTTTGTTGTTCTGCAGCGGATATAATTTCTACAGTAGAATTTAACCATTCTGGAGAGTTGTTGGCAACAGGAGACAAGGGAGGGAGAGTTGTCATCTTTCAACAGGAGCAGGAGGTGAGTGCTGTCTAATTACACTGTATTACATGTTCTTTCTGTTCTATTCATTCCCTTTTTAAAGACAAGGAGCATGTTTTTATGAAACCCTTTACACAAAGTGCATGCCTGTGTGATAAGTGATTACACTACTGAAATTTAATGAGCTTCGTGACACTGATAGAAATTATTTTAAACACTCTTTAGCTGTGGTCTAAAGAATGTTGAAAATGAAAACCAAAAAGGGGTAGGGCACAAAAGACCCTTGAAGGAGCTGAAGTTGGTTCTTTTACAATGACTCTCCCTGGCTGTGACAATGATTTTAGATTTCACTGTAGCTGGGGATGTTAAAAGTTGCCCTTAAGCAAGTGTGTGACTGTGACCTCAGATGTCCTTTTCCACTCTGGTATCAATCAGGTAAAACCAAAGAATCCTCATAGCAGAGGTATCTTTTCTCCTTTTATCCTTGTTTTTTGGTCTTTAGGTTCTACCCCCACGTCAGAGTGGGCAGGTGAGCTGCAGTGCCTGATTTTAACTGAGGCTGTGGTTGAAAGTTGCTGTGGTTAGTATGTATTTCAGGGAAAGGGGATTTCAGGGAGATGTCACCTCACTGCCTAGAGATGTCACTGTTAGTTTTTGTTTAGTCTTTCCCTCAATTTCCATTTTAAAACTCCCAAACCTCGTGAATTCTGGTTCCCAGAGCAGGAGGCTGGTCCATGGGTGAGGCACTGTCCCTGTGCCAGCAGCTCCCCTCGGTCAGTGGGGACATCTAGTGGGGCTGCCTGGCACCAGCTCTTGAGGTAGTTTGTGGCTTTTTATTGTTTTCTTTTTATTTCTTTATTACTTTCAATTCTTGAGTTGTAGCTTGATGCTTTTAAGAATCCTCTAGTGTAACTTAAATTTGCAGCAGCTCCTTGCCTGCTGTCAGGTGAGCTGTGTTTAAATGACTCCCTGTTTTTTGGTGCATAATCCACAGCTCACATCCTTAGGAGCTGGGACCCAGGGGTAGGAAGAACCACCTGGGTTGTCAGATGAAATTCCACAGAATTGTTTTTGGCATTTTTTGGCTTCTCTGTGTTTAGGGAATGATTAGGGGGCTTAATTAGGGACCTAATTCACTGATGCACTGGTAGTTGGTTGTTCCAACGAACAACTGTCTAGAGCAGGTTTTATATGTAAAAGTGTATAAAATATAAGTGTTTTATTTGGAATTCTGTGGCCCCTTCTGTCACACTGCACTGGAGAGCTTGGCAGACCATGCCTGCAGGAAGAGAAACACTGACAAGGGCTGTGTGAAGAGCTGTGCAAACCTGTGTGCCTTCACCCACTGCCAAACTGCTGCCACCTCCGGGCTGGAATGTGGCAGCCAGTGACATCAGCTCAGTGCCAGGCAGGAAGTGAATACTGCATCTCACAGAAACTAAGGAGGAATTTGCGTAGGCACAGTGCAATTACCTAAATTGGAATTTAACATCAGGGACTTGCGCCAACACCTATCCTTGTTTGGAATTTTTTTTTCCTTTGAGCACCATGAGACTGAGAGTTTAAATTTTGATTTTATCCCAAGGATGGATTTCACGTATTACTGGGTTTATGTATTATTCTGGTCCTGTAGAGTTCTACTAGAATACATACGTACAATATTTAAGCCTCAGTCGTTATAGTAAATCTGGAATTGAAGGAAAGTTCCCTGAATTTTCTAAGGCATTTCCTACAGCACAGTAGATTTCCTTTCCAAGCTATTTCATGCAGTGACCCAGCTTCACTTGTTCTGACTGAAGCTTAGAACAAAGTCCCTTCCATTCTCCAGGGTGGGAAAAGCAGTGTAAGGGACCGATGTGGTACAGAATTTTGGTGCCAAATGGGATTTCTAACCATTTTGTCTCCTTATCCTTTCCCTGCCCCCAGCTTATTTTAAAGTGTAAGAATTCCTGCCAGCTCTCAGGGTATGAAGCACAAGAAAATGACGCAAGGAATGTGACAAATGTGGGCCAGCAAGGGTTGTATCAGATGTGTTCTGGTGAGGTACTGAGGCATGAAATGAGCCCATGGACGTGAGACACCAGAGAAGGAAGGAGCAAAGTCCCCAGCCAGGAACATATCACAGCAAAGGCATCTGATGGTGCAATCTCTGGAGTGGGTGGGACAGGGATAAATCACAAAATTCAGTTTGAAACCACTTCAGGTAAACGTGGGGAGCACTACATCAGGAATGGATCCAGTTTTCTGCACCCAGTGGATGAAATTCAAGATTCAGCCCATGCAGTGCAGTATTTTGGTGCTTAAGACATAGCTTTTGGAAAGAGGAATTGTGCAAGTTTTTCAGTTTTGCAAACATTTCTATGTGGACAGGTAACTGCAGCGGTGACTCTAGTGCCAGAGCTGTATTCAGCAGAGGCGATGAGCTTTTTGCCCTTCTAGAATGAGGAAGAAAAAGCTGCTTAAGCAGTTCAGAAGCTCTCAAGGGACTTGGAGATTATAAACCACAATGGTGGAGCTGCTGCTATAAATTTAGAGGCGCCATGTGAGATTTCTGTAGTGTGCCTGGAAAGCTGAACGTGTTCACAGAGTAGATTTGCCATATGTGTGTCTGTGTTGCAGGGGAAGGAATATTCCCTTTACACAGCAAAGGTGGAAAAATTTAAGATGAAAGAAGTTTGGGGGTTTTTTAATAAAATATTTAGGCAAAATATTAGTTTGTTCAGCATTAATGTGAAGAGTTGTTGGAGATGTTATTCACGTTCTGAGGGGAGTTTCTGGAAACTTAAGCTGCTGCATAAACTGTCTCTTCTCTGATGCTTTCCTAGCCAAAATAGTAGAAACTTTAATAAATTTCTTGCAGAAGAGATGATGCTTATCTCCTTTGGTTGACAGGCTCATGAAGATCAAGCAGGTTGTACCCCAGTGTACATTGTATACATGTCTTGATCATTTAATTCTCTTTCTAGAACAAAACCCAGTCTCACAGCAGGGGAGAATACAATGTTTACAGTACCTTTCAAAGCCATGAACCAGAGTTTGACTACTTGAAAAGTTTAGAAATTGAAGAGAAGATCAACAAAATTAGGTGGTTACCCCAGAAAAATGCTGCTCAGTTTTTATTGTCTACAAATGGTAAGTTCTGACTTTATTTTGCACCATAACATGTTCTTATGTAGGTTTGCTATTAGGATTTGGTCTAATCCTCTCCAAAAGGCTGAAATCAAGCAGGGTTTAACTGCAAGGATCTAGGGATGTGGTTCTGGTGGCTTCTGTGGGCACAGGTGTCCCCAGCACGGGGTGGCATACTTGGGATTTAGTTGCTTTGTAGGCCAGAGACCTTCACATGTGCATGAGTCCCTGTGTCAGAGCTTACATTAATAATTCATAGCAATCCCTGTCCTAACTGAAATTTGCTCTAACTCTTATAAAAAGAACAAACTGTGGAGGAGGTTTTTTAATGCTTTTTATATTGTTTAGTTTTCCCCAAGCAGCATTTTTGTCTTTTCTGGTGTATGTGGGCAGCCTTGTCTTGTTTGAAGGCATCAGCAGTGATGAATGGTGTCTCTCCACAGCTCTCATTTTAAACTGTGGCTGTTTAATTGCAGATAAAACAATAAAGTTATGGAAAATCAGTGAAAGGGACAAAAGACCCGAGGGTTATAATTTAAAGGAGGAGGATGGACGGTATAGGGATCCTACTACAGTAACAACACTACGGGTGAGTAGCTCACAGTGAGTTAATTTCTCCTCTCCTTCTCCCAGCCCATGGCTCAGGGAGGAACTGCCCCATCACACATCACATTATTAACTTCATCTGTCGTGTGATGCCACTTGGCAGAAATACTGACTTTTAAGATATTTCACCCGGCTCGGCATGTTGAAGGACTGTGCTGAGCGGTGCTGATGTCTGTGGTAGGTTTGGATCTCACTCTTGCCCTGCTCTTTGTGTTGCAGGTGCCAGTGTTCAGGCCTATGGACCTCATGGTGGAAGCCAGCCCGCGAAGGATATTTGCCAATGCCCACACATATCACATCAATTCCATCTCCATCAATAGTGACTATGAAACGTACCTGTCTGCAGACGACCTGCGGATCAACCTATGGCACCTAGAAATCACAGACAGAAGTTTTAGTATCCTTTTGCCATTGTTCTGTGGGATGGGAACAGGAAAACTGTTGGATTTTATTTCCTTTCATGAGAAGTGTTCAGTATATATACAGAGAATTAATCTCCATTAATCCTGGTTATTTCTCCCTAGTAATTGTAAGGGCTTTTACTTCTGGAGAAGGAATGGTTTGGTTTGGTTTGGTTTGGTTTGGTTTGGTTTGGTTTGGTTTGGTTTGGTTTGGTTTGGTTGGGACATTAAAGCTCATCCAGGTGGGCAGGATGCCTTCCACTATCCCAGGTTGCTCCATCCTGGCCTTGGACACTTCCAGGGATGGAGCAGCCACACCTGTGTCAAGTTTTTAATACAAAATAGCATTTTATAATGTAGCAGTATAATTAGAATTGAAGCAAAATAATGTTCTATATGAAAAACATGGGAGATAATTTCTAGTATAGAATTAATTACTGCTGGAGTGGAGCAAAACTGAAGCAGGTATTTGCTGCTGTAAGAATTATCTTGAAACTGACACAGAATGTGGTGTTATCACCTTGCTTTGTTGACAAATCACGTGGCTTGATTTTAACTCTTACTTGGGTTATGCCTGGTTCCCACAAGCCTTAAGCATCATTTCTGAGTGTCTAAAACAGAAAAATACCTTGGGAAAAACCCATTTCACTGGAGGCAATTTCTTAACGAGCTGCTGCAGATATTGTAGATATCAAGCCTGCTAACATGGAGGAGCTGACAGAGGTGATCACAGCTGCAGAGTTCCACCCCAACAGCTGCAGCACATTTGTCTACAGCAGCAGTAAAGGCACCATTCGCCTGTGTGATATGAGGGCATCAGCCCTCTGTGACAGACATTCGAAGTGTGAGTGCTGCAGTTTAGTGTCTCTCTGTGCCAGAGGTTATTTGCTATTAGATTATATCAAACGCTGAATTGTCCTTATGGATTTGTATAGGATTCCTGTAGTATACTGAACAGATCTGAAGCCTAAAATCTAAATAAATCTTAGAATTATGTTTTTCTGGAATAAAAATAGTGACTAAAATGAGTAGCAGCTTCTGTTTAGACACCAGGAATGGCTTTTTCCAGACTTCAGGTGGTTAAAGGCTATTTGCTCTGTACTTGATGCTGGAAATCTTGACTGTGTGAATCAAGACTTCACATATTAGCAAACAATTCATATTTTAAGAAGCCGACCTTGGCTTGCTACTACAGTAAGAGAGTATGGCAAGTGCATTACAAGTGTTTGTCCTTGAAAGTTGTTTTATATGACACAGAGTAACCCAAGGTGGAAAGCTTATTGAGACAATGTTAAAATAATTCAGGTGTATCTTGTATCAAAGAGACACAAACTTACCTCTTGAAATGTCTGGCTTATTTTCTTGCAGTGTTTGAAGAACCGGAAGATCCTAGCAACAGATCATTTTTCTCTGAAATCATCTCTTCCATATCTGATGTCAAATTTAGCCATAGTGGTCGATATATGATGACTAGAGATTATCTGTCAGTGAAGATCTGGGATTTAAATATGGAAAATAGGCCTGTGGAAACATACCAGGTATTGGGTGAAAATCATGTGGGTTGGAAATTAAAAAAACTGGACAGAAGCTGAGTCTTACTGATGGGCTTGATGTGGCAGTTACAGTTTTGTCTGTAGACTGAGGCAGAGCAACCCTGAGGTTTGGGGATTTCACACTCCTGCTGAAAGATCTTGGTATTTTCAGGGTGGTGGCAGAAACCAAACCCGTGTTTGGGGCTGAAAAAGCCTCCCTCTTACCCAGTGGGAATGTGGGAGGTGGAGAGGTGATCTCCAGCCATGAGAACCGTGACAAGTCTTCAGCTGTCTTTATGTTCTCTGTTATTTCCTGAAGAAAACGGGAGGTGAAACATTTCCTTTTCATGAAATGTGTTTAGCTACCACTGAAAATTGCTGTTTTCTTTATAAGAAAGAGTTCTTGTGAACAGTCTCAGGTACTTCCTTGCTTTTGGAGCAGTCTGGGAAGGCTGTTTTACAGGCGTGTGAGTCTAATGCTCACTCAGTTTCTCTGATCCCTCTTTTCCAGGTGCATGAATACCTCAGAAGTAAACTCTGCTCGCTGTATGAGAACGATTGCATTTTTGACAAGTTCGAATGCTGTTGGAATGGATCAGACAGGCAAGTGGAATTCTTATCCCTATGCACTTCAGATCTTTCCAAGTTATTCCTAAAATGGGCAGTGGACCTCAAATACCTGGTTTTGGACAACATTGTAGTACTTCAGTAGACTTTAACATGTGCATTATTAGCTCTGTAAGAATCTGCACCAGACCTCTTGGGGAATCTGTGGGGAAACCTTCCAGGAATGTTCCTTTTTACAGTGATTTGCCATGGTAGTGACCTGCCAATAACACCACTTAGGACAGCTCTTGCTTCTGTGCTAATCATGTCATTAACTGCTTATTTGCTGCATCTAAAGCAGCTTGTTGGCTTCCTGTAAGTACTGTCAGACATGGTGGGGGGTTTTTTTGTTTGTTTGTGGGTTTTTTTGTTTGGTTTTTTTTTTTTTATTTGGCATCTGTCTGTTCAAATATTTTTTGAGGCAAAGGGAAGGACAGGGAAACTTGTAAGTGTATTTTTCTTACTGAACAGCTGATGCAGAATCGGGAGCTATAACGGATTTTCACAAACTAGATGTGATGCTTAGTACCTAAATTCACACTACTTGTGTGTCACTAAAATCACATGGCTAAAAATCTGATGTGTTTGGGGTTTGTTGGGTCCCGTGTGTGTGTGTGTGAAAAGCAAATTAAATAATGACATTCAAGGTGCTTGGATAACAAAATGCCTCAAAATGCCCAGGGAAGGAAAAAGGGTATTTTGTGGAGGTTTTAAATTTATAAAACATTGCAGTGCTTGCTTCCCTTTAGCTGTAACAAGTGTCCTTTCCATTTGCATGATCTGAGTTGGGACCCTCTGGCTTGCTAAAAAGAGAAGGAATTCCCAGCTGACCTCTTTCTTCCTTCCCCCTCTGTGCAGCATTGTCATGACCGGATCTTACAACAACTTCTTCAGGATGTTTGACAGAAACACAAAGCGAGACATCACCTTGGAGGCATCCCGGGAGAACAACAAACCCCGCACAGTGCTGAAGCCACGGAAGGTGTGTGCCAGCGGCAAGAGAAAGAAGGACGAGATCAGTGTCGACAGCTTAGACTTCAACAAGAAGATCCTGCACACAGCCTGGCACCCCAAGGAGAACATCATTGCCGTAGCTACCACAAACAACTTGTATATATTTCAAGACAAGATGAATTAGGGTTGGCATTCCTAACTGAAGAGTCACTTCCTGCATAGTTGAAATAGTTGAATCTAGCATTTGTACCTGTAACGAAAGCGAGTGAGAGGTCTGTTATGGCACCCCTTTCCAGTGTTTAAAAATGTGCCATATGACAACACACTTTTATAGCTCCATGGAGAAGGCTCTGTGGCTCTGTTGTCTCCATGCCTGCTAGCCATTTAGGTGAGGATAGGGCACTTTTTAATTTAAATGACTACTTGCACCATCTTGCCTAATGGACTAGACTGGACTGTCTCAACATCGGTTTACTCCACTTTTTATGCCTTCCATTGTGATGACGTCAGACACAGGGAAAGCCTTCAATCATGCTATGGGATTTAATTGTGTAACCTCATTACTGTATCATTCGTGGCCCCTTTTTTTTATTAAATACAGCTCATTCTTGCTGTGGCTTGTAGCATTCCTCCTCCTTCTGGCCTCCTGGACTCCCCCGTCCCCCTTCGTCCCCCTCCACCTTGCCTCGGTGGTGGTGTATGGAAAAAAAAAAAAACACAAAATAAAGCACATAAAATGGGTCCGTTTGGGGTCAGTGGTAAAGGGGGTCTGTGTTGCAACAAATGTTTTATTAAACAGTTGACTGTAATCACTCCTTGCCATGTCTGGCACCAAAAAAAAAGAAAAAATAAGGAAAAAAACAAACAAACTACTGAATAAAAGTGACAAAGAATGGAGAATCTGTTTTCTTTTTTTTTTTAATCTACCTCTTTATACAAATACTCTGTTTTACCTTAGATGCATGGAAATAAAATAATGTTTTTTGTAATGATTTTAACCAGTATTAATTATTTTTCATGGGAATTAAGAGGGGTGGGATTTCACAGGTACCTGCATTCACTCCTGAGTAACCTGAGCACCCGCCAGTGTGTGACCACTTCCATCTCAGCACAACTGCTGTCAGGTTTTGATCTGAGCAGTCATTTCCCATGTCCTTGAATGTTCTTCTTTTTAACCTGTTGCTTTGATCAGAATGGGAATAGATTCTTAAGGTTTAAAATTCCATTTTATGGGACTGATCTCTTAATGCTTAGTTTCATCCTGGTTTCTTCAATGCCTTGTTTTAGGATAAAATACCTTTAATGCCTTGTTTAGAGCACCAAGTCCCCTGTGGCTTTGTGAGAAGTTGTCT
This sequence comes from Melanocharis versteri, assembly GCA_013397845.1. Classification (NCBI taxonomy): domain Eukaryota; kingdom Metazoa; phylum Chordata; class Aves; order Passeriformes; family Melanocharitidae; genus Melanocharis; species Melanocharis versteri. The sequence goes on along the minus strand of VZTG01005276.1, from coordinate 43,872 downwards.
GAGCTCTTTTGTGGTGTTCTGTAGTACCAGCACCATGGTTCCATAGCTAATAACTGCACTGCATTCTGCTGCTCTATTTTCTGTATTTATTGCTACCTGGAAATGTAGTTTTAACCACGCAAGTGTTTTCCTCTGGCTTTTAGCTTTGCAAAGTTCCTGCACTTACAGAAATGTTCACTGGTGCAAGGAGCCAAACACATGGAGTACAGAAGCTGCATGAAATAAGTGTTGATAGTGATGTGAGAGATTTCAACTCTTCAGCACATAAGGCTTATCCAAAGATGAACTAGATATTGATGCTTTATAAGGCTCATGAGTTTTTACTTCCAGATACTTTTGCTAAATGTGCTTTTAGGTTTTGCTCTTTCTTCACAGAAATGTTCAGTGAAGTTTGAAGTCATGGTGAATTTACCTTGCCTGGGAGGATTTTCACTTTTGAATTACCTCTATTTAATTATTTCTGTGGCTTAGAGGTAGTTATTAAAATGATGTTGTGATTTGATCAACTGAGATACTATTTCTGCTGTAAAATTTTGGCTGGGTTAGAGGTTGTTAACAAGACTATTCTTACAATCCCTCTTCAGTTTTTTTAAGTCCTTGTGCAGTGGTTTGAAAATGTAAAAATTCTAATATTTATTAATCCAGTTCTCTTAAATACAGTATTTGTCTTGTACCATGCATGCCCAACCATGAGCCTTTGTAAGGATTTTACCTTTTTTTTTCACCTGTTAGCCTTGTAAAACAAATGAACTGCCCCAGGGACAGCAGCTGTTTTCCAGTGGGTGAATAAACGAGTGGGCCCTACTCCTGCTTAGTGGCATGTGACTAATTTTACTCCAGCAGCCAGACTTGCCAACAGTTTAAGAAGCAACTTGTTGAGTAACGTTAATCAGATGTACAGCTGTTTCCAGGGCCAAGGTTTATTCTTTTTCTTACTGTGAGGGCACAGAGGTGATGAGATACTTTTGCTGTGAGCTGGTAAAATCATGTTTTGTGAAGGTGTAGGTTTAACGATGCTGGATTGGGAAGGTGAGGGCCATGACATTGAGGCTGCTGTTCCTGTGCCACACAGCCCCACCTGGAGCTGAGCACGTGAAGACGGCACAGAACGACCGGGTGCAGTCACCTAGAGCAATACTCCAGTACAGCTTCCTCTTGGACCACAGCTGGGCCTGCTGGGATGGGTTAAAGCTTGCCTTGGAAAAGGGTTTGGGTTTGTTGGTAACGGTGATCCTTGAGATCTCATCTGAGGTTTAACTGGTCCTCAACAAACTGAGCTTCTGCCTGTGCTGTCACACTATCCATTAGAGAATTCTCTAAGCACACTGTCCACTGAAACATGCTGTAAATCGTATATTTTATTAATAAAAGTATGCAGAGAATACACTTTGTCAGGATGCTTTTTATGCTCTTTCCTGCCCCTCCCCTTTTCTGCATTTGCAGGTATTTTTGAATGAGTGGTCTCTTCCCCATGCCTGGGGAACAGTGTCCCCGTTCCTGTCCCAGGCAAGACAGTGCTGATCACTGCCTTCAGCTGCTCCAGTCATGCAGCCTCCTCAGTACCCGGTAAAACCAGTGCAAATCTGCAATTCCCAGTCCCTGAATGCCAGACTAAACACGGGGAAGACATTCTCTTCCCTGCACTCTTGTCCTGAAGCCACTGATGGTACTGAAATGCCACTAATCACCACTTACGTGGTTCATATCTGCAATGTGACAACTGCAGTGTCACTCCTGCCACCAGTTACTGTTCAGGGTGAGGTGTTTATCCAGCTGACAAAATGCCGAGGTGCAGGAGAGCCCTGTGCCTCAAGTCCTTTGTCACTTCCCTGCTAGGACGTGGCTGCCGCCTGGAAAACACGCTGGATATGCAGCAGCACCAGCTCCCCTACTGCTCTGTTCAGGGAGGACAGGATCATTTATTGCTTAACTACAGATCCTTTTATTATCAGCCTGATTGGAAAAAACTAAGTGCTGACAAGCAGAAACCTGTGGGTTTTCCCCTCCTGGGGTGGGGCTATGGATGATGGAATACCAATATTTTAATAGAAATTGTTATTGTCATCTTCTTAGGCACAGCAGAGCTGGGAAGCAATTTCATGTGTGCTGCTCTTCTGCTCTTCCCCTTGGGCTGTAGAGGTGTAAAAGATCCCGGCTCACATCAAACACTCCTTTTATTGAATAAAAGGTGGCTCCTTTTGCCCTTTCCCATGGAATTGGCTGTTGTAAAGGGAAGGACTGGTGTCTTGGATCGAGGTGTGCTGGGAGTGAGGCTGCTGTGTAATGGATGTGGGTGTCTGGAGCTGTTTGTTCGCCTGCAGCAAACATCTTGTTTAACCTGGTTTGGGCTTGTAAAGATGAGCGGTGGAATAAAACAAGTGTTTGTTTCACAGCTGAGAGAATAAAAACTGTGAATTCAGTTTCTCTACACAGTGAATTTTACCCTCCAATTTTAACCATCTCAACCTTTGCAAACAGGAAAACAGCCCTGGCTGGTTTTAATAATGCTTTTCTGAGCCAGGGCTCTCCACCAGGAGGCAAAACGTTACTGTGAAGAGGTGGAGGCTTCGTAACGCGAGGGGTCACGGTGAGGTCTGGTCACTGTCCCTCGAAGTCACCTCCAGAATCAACAATGATCAGTTGTTGCTAAATATGAAACACTATAAAAATGTTTACAGGGTGGATTATTGCAGTACAAAGAGTTCAGCCGAGGTGCGCAGGGCAAAGAGCCCTTGTGCTGGGAGGATGCTGGGTGTGTCCAGCTCAGGAAATGGCTCTTTTTCAGCTTTGGGGAACAGAAATACTAAACACAGAAAATAAAAGTAATCATGGCATGTTTTAGACTTGAGAATCATGGAATGTTTTGGGTTGGAAGGGACCTTAAATCCCATCCAGTGCCACCTCCTGCCATGGGCAGGGACACCTTCCACTGTGCCAGGTTGCTCCAAGTCCAGTCCAACCTGGCCTTGGACACTTCCAGGGATCCAGGGGCAGACACAGCTTTCCTTCTTTACTTGTTTCAAATATTTAGAACACCTTGGAACCATGAGATAAACCAATGGGATTATCTTGGCACAGGTCTAGTTACTTGTTTGATTTCAATTGACTTAAAGGCTTTTTTTTTTTCCCTAGAAGAAAAACCTTTGTATTGCACTCCAGTACAAAAAGCTTTTCCTAGGAATTTATGGCCATTGTTTCCCTTCTATTAACATGTGGGTTTGTGCCCCTCCAACCCTGCCATTGTCATAGCATTTTCCATCCCAGGATTCAAATTACAGACATTAATTACATCATTCAAAGGAACTTGTGTAGTGGTTCAAGCGCAGGGCTGAAAGTCAGGCCTTGTGAATGTTATTTCTGGCTCTGCATTGACTCACTCTATAATCTTGATCAATTTATTTCTGACTCAGAAATTTTAATAGTCCCACTTGGCTGATAAATATTCATGCCACAAGTGTTGTGGCAAATGCTTCCTGGATGAGGGTGGTGACAAATGCTCATGTTAGCCTGTGATTTGAGGGTTGCAAAGTGGGATTGGGTTACCTGGGTGGGTTTTCTATTCAAAATCGTAAGTAGCTCATTGTTCTGACTCCAATCTCAAAAGTTTCTGCAGCCCCTCCATCTGTAAACAGATGTTTTATCAAATTAATTAAATTACCACTTTATTTTTACTATTAATGTAGCTAGTTCTCTCCCAATGCTATCCCGGAGACATCCAGATTTTCCACAGGGTTACATATTTGGTACAGTCATGCAGGGCCTGCAGTCAAATTGGTGTTGGTGTTACAAAAGGTGGATTTCAAACATCCAACATTAGTGTAGATGAACAGAAGACAAATAATATTTAAAACAGGTATTCTAGTACGTGATGATTGTGACACTTGTGCATACAAGCTTTTTCTCTAGCTTAAAATAGTTCTGACACAGAGATTAAGTGATTTCTTCACATTTGTAACGGGGAGAACACGAAGAATACTACTGGAGTTGTGTCTGCGTGGCTTCACTCTGATGGTGTTGCTGTTACTGAACTCCTACAGTGAGTACAGTAATGAAAAAAACACAATTTATACTCTCGTGGCTGTTGATGGGAGGACTTTATGGTGCAAAATGCTCCTTTACAGTTTTTGGGAAGCAAAATGCTTGGAAGTATAGATATACACGTGAGAGAGATGAGACTGAAGGCACAAAATTCCACCAAAAAGAGTGTAAGCCTCCAAATAAACCTTAAAGTTGAAGTGATGTCAAAACAGAATGAAGTTAACAAGATGAAAAGGAGGCTCAGGGGGACCCTGTGGCGCTGCACAGCTNNNCACTCAGAGCTCTGGGCTAGGGACAAGGTGGGGATCGGTCACCGGTCGGACTCAACGGTCTGGGAGGGCTTTCCCAAATCGACTGGCTCTGCCATCCCCTCTCCCGGAGTCCCCGTCCCCCCCAGCGCCCGCCCTGCGCACGCGCGGGACGTGCGCGGGCGCGGGTCGCGCCATGGAGGCGGAGGGCGGGAGCGGCGCGCGCCGCGCCTGCGCAACGCGGGGGGGCGGGGCGGGGCGGTCGGGCTCGGAACGGAGTCCGGGTTTGTTGTTGTTGCTCCAGCGGCTCCTTAGTCGCCTCCGCCGCGCCGCCGCCGCCATGTCCAGTTCTCAGGAGCCGCCGCAGCACAACAACAACAACAACCCCCCGGCGGACGGGACGCACGGCGAGCCCGGCCTCAACAGTGAGTGCGGCCGCGGGGGCGCGGGCGGGGAATGGCGTGGGGGGCCCGGAGGGGCCGTGAGGGCCGCGACCCCCTCGCGCCGCTCCGGGCCGCCATTGGCGGAGGACGCGCCGCGCGAGCCGCCGGGGGCCAATGGGCGGCGGTGTAGCGGGTATAAATGGCCCGGCGGCGATCGCAGGGGGCAGCGGCGCAGCGGCGGGGTCCTGGATGGGCCGTCTTGCACCGGGGGGATCCCGCAGCCCCGGGCAGGGGAGCGGCTGGGAGAGCCGAGGGGCCGCGGGTGGATAAAATGGGCTCCGGGTGCTGCGAAAGTGCTGCGCCCGGCCGGATGGGACCCGACCCGCCGCCCCTCGCAGGGGGCTGCGGGCGATCCGAGTACCCCGAGGAACGGCCCGAGCTCGTTGCGTGGTTACACGGAGTTTACCCGAGCAGCGCCGATGGGGATACAGCGGGGTAGGGGGAGGAGCGTGGCTGTGGGAATGAGTTTATTCAGTGGCTGAGTCAATAGCACTGACGTGAGCTATTTCCCTCTATATCCGGCATCTCTGTCAGCTACTTTGCTGCATCCTTTTGTTCCTGGGATAACACTAGTAAGGTATATCATATAGGCTCTGGTACTTACTTGGCAAATGCTTTTCCTTCGTTATAAACAGCTCCTTCAGTGTGTCCTTTCATCTCTAAATTTTAAGGATAGAAGAAGTGAATAAATTGTATTGATTAGTTGTAACCCCTGTGGTTTACGATGAAGTTTAACTGACCACAAAATAAACTCGTTGGTTGATTTTCCATAGCTCAATTAGAATTGTACGAAAGGAAGAATAAACTGTGCCCATTTCATAACGCTGCTATTGTGTTGTGGTAACACTGCATCGTGCGATAACCGTGGCGCCTTAAACAATAATACCTGAGTCAATAATTTTGGCAAATTATTCAGGCTTGTTATACTTAAATAACAATTAGGCTGTCAATGTTGTGACATGCCCGGTGTCTGACTGGATGCTTACTTCAGAAATGGCCATATTTGATGCCTGTATATTTTATTTTTAATTTCTGGTGGTGTGGTAGCTCTGTGGGACTCGTAAATCTCCTGGGTGATAGGAGCGACGAGAGCTGAGAGCTCTGTAAGCCGGGGCTGGATCTGCCCACGGAGGTCTTGCTGCTGGATCAGCACGTAGAGGCTCACCCAGCTCAGTGTTTGCTGGAGGAGCTGAGCACAAGGTAGGAGAGGAAATGTTTGACACACTGTGCTCCGGGAACAAAACAAATGTACCCAATCACCTCCGCACAGGCTTAGTGCTGCTTTCAGATATTCAGCCCCTGCACAATGCTTTGGTGGGAGAGGTGCATTTTCTGCCATTCTCTCAGCTTTTCAGTGAACTTTTCAGGCTAATGAGCTCAGACACCTATTCATGGTGTTCTGTGTGTCGTTTGTGCATGTTTAGGGCCTTTTATTCAAAGATCCCTTAGCGCTTGGAGGGCAGAAGAGCTGGGAATAAAACTGATAACCTGTGCTTTGATGGGTTCATAGAGATAAAAAAATCTAAGTTGCTTGCTTTGGGAATTCTAGATGCTTCCTATATTTTAATTATTATAAAGCTCTGTTACATATTGACAAAAAGAAATCCTACCTTAGGCAAGATCCCATCTAGCTCTGTCGTGGAAAATCTGCTTAATAATTACCATCGTGGGAATCTGGTTGGCTTTCTTTTCCTTTTTTTCTTTTTTTTTTTTTTTTGGTTATGTTGTACTTCATTGTAAAAGTGATATTTATTAGTTTATTCAGATTGATCATGCCTCAGACTACTTGTGAGCTACTACTTTGGAGTGTTTTTATATCTATAAAATGTATACAGGTATTTAATTTATATATTGCCTTTGATATCTCCACTTCATGCACCCAGCTGAAATCAGAGGGAGTAAGCAAAATGAGACCTATCTTCCCCAACATGTTTAGCTCCTGCTGTTTAAACAGTCCACCAAGTTATGGAAAAACATGGAATTCAAGTCAGTGTATATAAATTCATGGCGAAATAATTAGCCATAGAGCAAAGCCAAAATTCAGACAGTTTTGGAGAAAAATATCATTCATATGAACAGTTGTTTGGGGTTTTTTTTCTCCAAAGAGAGTGTGTTATGTGATTTATGAAGGGAGGAGATGCTGGCACATTTCTTAATTCTTTTACTCTTAATTCTACCACTCTCTGCTACATTTCCTATTCTACTGTCAAGTAGAAATATGGTAAAATTAGAAGTTCTCAGGGACATGATTAATGTAACTTCCTTAGTTCTCCAAAAAGCTTAGGGCAAACTCCACTCTCTGTTATTTGGGCAGTTTATTCTCCAATACATTCCTGTCGAACCCTTCCAAGAAACAGAGATTTATGGTCCTCTAATCAGTCTTTGAACCCAGTCGTGTTCCCTGCTCCCTGTCCCAAACTGGTTGTGAGTGCCAGTGGGACTGGGGAGTGTGTTGGACCATGATGGCAGATTATGCTTCCTTGAATGTATTTTGAGTCATTCCCGGTGAGGTCAGCTGAAACGTGCTGCTCCTCATGTCAACTCCTGCTCAGCTCCCAGGGACTCTTTACTCACAGTAGAATTTGGGATTTCTTCCTACTACAGCCCTCGCATGTTTTAGGTAAATACAGAGTTTGTCAGCCCAAGGTAAATCAATAAAAGTTTTATTTGTGGCAGTGGGTTTAGAGCTGTGTGTCAGAGTAAGGAGATCTGATCACCATCCTCTGAGTATTCTAGTGTCAGAGGAACACATCCCCTCACACCTTTGCCCTCTGCTGATTTTTTTAATCATAGATGGCTTTGCAGATCCTGATTTTCCAACAGCCAAAAGTGGTTGTTGGGAAATATAAAGCTTTTTTACCTAACTAACTTCCGACAACTTGCTAACTGCATTTGCCACCAGCTTTTTTGCAGGTGTGGCCTCTTGCTGCTACAAGACAGAACAACCTTCCTGATGAAGCTCTTAGAGTTTGGCTGTTTTATTTAGGAATTCAGACACAAAGCAATCATCACCAATCTGGAATAACACAGCCTCTGTCTGATGCTGACTGAGCAAAGCTGCCTCTTCCCAGTTAGCACTTGATTATCCGAAAAGCCTAATGTGCAATACTGAGCTGGTACCTGTGCACACCCAAAATTCCCTGTTTGTGAATCCAGCCTGGGGAAACCAGGCTGGGAACTACCAGGGCATGATGCTTCCATGGACATCATTGTAATGGCATCGTAAATAATTGGTACTAAAGGTGAATACTTCACCAAATCAAGTTGAAAACAGGCTCATTATTAAACATCCTTTCCTGTGTCACTGATGGAGCTCCCAGAGACAAAACCATGCTACAAAAAATAAGTGCAGGCACTCCCAGGTGCATTTCAGAAATCAAAAATCAGTGTTAAATTGTAGAACTTGTACAAATAGTGCTCAAAAAGTAGTTTCAGATGTTGTATTTGTAGCTTCAGGCTTGCTTTTCTTTCTTGGATATTTTTAACTCACTGGGGAAAATGTCCAAACTTTAAAAAATAGTCAACCAAATACAAAAAAAAACCCCTGAAAGCTCTTGCCTTCAGGTGGAGTAAACTAAATTACGCAGGAGTTGTGGTGACATATATCTCTAAAACCTGTTTGTTTCCAATTGAAACATATCACTAAAGAATGTATCAGTATATACACTCACACATTTAGTTAATCTGCACATAAAATATAAGTGAAATACATTTAAAAATAAAAATCCTCACTTTAACTATAGGGCGTGTGAACTTTTTAGCAGCTGATCTTGTCATCCATGGTACGCTCTTGCCTTTGTTGAGTTTTAGCGCACACATAGATGTCCCATAGGTAAAACTACCAAAAATGGGGAAAAAACAGTAAATTGCAGCTTTATGGGAGATGTTTGCGCCAGGGCAAAGCAAGCTGAATGGGGCCTGAGAATGGCTGCCTGTCTGATGTATAGAAAAATCAGGGATTGATCCAAGGCCTTTGGACGTAGTGGAAAGGAGAATATAAAGCTGCACAGGGGGGAGTTTTGTAGTAGGGGGCATAGGGATGGAAATTCTGTTTGAGAAAGGAATGTAGAACAGGGTGGTGGGTAATGGAGTGATCCATAGTTAATTGGAGCTCCAAACTGCAGAGAGAGATGTGGCTGATTAAAGTACTAATAGCTAGGGAGAAAGGAGCAGCAGCCCAGCTTTTAGGGGTGTTTGTGTTGATGAAAGAAGAAGAACCCTGTCACTGTTGTCTCTAGCCCATGTTTATGAGCTCTCTCAGGTCAGTGCGTGTTATCTGAACCCAGCATGCTGGTGTTTCCCTCTGGGTGCAGTTGATAAACTGAAGGTGTGTTCAGTGCTGCAGTGTCCATGGGGTGACGGGTGGCTGCTCCACAGGTTCCTGGGTGGAGCTGCAGATGAACGGCAATGGCAACGGCAACGACAATGGCAACGGCAAGAACGGGGGCCTGGAGCATGTCCCATCCTCCTCCTCCATCCACAATGGAGATATGGAAAGAATCCTCCTGGATGCCCAGCACGAGTCAGGACAGAGCAGTTCAAGAGGTAGTTCCCACTGTGACAGGTAAAGGAGCGTTGGCTGTTCTGCCTGCAATTTATTGCCCTTTTTGTCCTGTGGATGGGTAAAGCTTTTAATCAGGGAAAAGTCTGTTGTGCTCCAGTATATGGAATAGTCCCTGGCTCGTGGTTACTGTGTGATGTTTCCACTTGTAATGATACAAAAACACATGTAATTCACAATACTGGCAGTGTTCCCTACAAGAACAAAGGGATTTACATCTTTTCTGTAGCAGCTGAACTTTTGGGCAGTGCTTTCTTTGTTTTAGGGAGCAACTGTCAACCCTGTCGAGAAAGGTAGGATTATAAATTTAAAAATTTGAAAAGATGGGGGGTGTTTGGGAAGACTTTCTAATGCTGGTATTTGGGATCTGAAGGGTGGTACAGTCTGTAACTCAGCTGAATGATGTCCAGAAGTGCATGAGGAAATGATTCAGCTGAGATTTATCTACTCTGATGATTCTTTAGTTGACAAAATGACATAACAAAATCAATTTTTCTTTAGCCCGTCACCTCAAGATGATGGACATATAACTTTTGACGTGGAAATGCACACAAGTAAAGACAGTAGTTCTCAGGTATTTTCTTCCTTAACTTTTAAAATATACATCTGTAAGTTGCGGATACTTGATCTAGGCTTGAGGGGCAGAACAAGCTCTTGGTGATGTCAAAAGACTTAAATTCTGTATTAATTGAAATTTGACTTAGAGATTAATAGTTTTGGAGTGAGGGAAAAATGAGTCTCTGTCTGTACAGCTGAGAAATGCCTCTTTCCTAGCAGTCATGTTACTGTGTAACCCTGATGGCATTGGGGATTAAAGCTGGGTTTGAAATGTTGATATTTCTGCACAAGGTTTCAAGGTGTTCGGTGATTGCTGTGCAGACACTCATTCACCTGACAGTGAGTAATCTGCGTAATACAAATTGAGAGGAGACTAATGCTGAACTCTTAGTTTGATCATTTCATAGAATTTACTGTCTTCAGCAGTATAAATAAAAAGCATTCCTGGAAGAATGAAACCTTGCATTTAATTTTGTCAAAGACCTGGGACTGTTGCAGTTCTGCCCTGAGAACCAGAAGGGTCTGAATGAAGGTGTTGGTGAGCTCTGCATCTCACTTGTGACTGTGCTATTTGATTACCTCTGGGTTTGCTGTGGTTCTCACTTAATGTTGTAAGTGGTTTATCTTATTTTAATAAGAGTCACTCAGGAGATGGTTTTAATACTAAGCAGGAGTTAAAGTCAGTGGTGTTCTCTACTCTTCCTAATTTATTTCTTTTCTTATATGGTAACATTTGCATCTGTTGTAAAGTTAAGTCTTTATATACAATTAGAATGAGTGCTTGCCTTTCCCTCCTGCATCTGGGATTCACCCAGTAGAAGCTACTAGTTGCAAGTAATATACATTTTAAATGACTAATAACACCTTTAAAAAGTCAAAATACTGGTATTGAAACCTTTGTATTTGACTTCCCATGCTTTTAGTCACATTCTGTGGGCTTTAAATGGAATGCCATCAACCTAATGTTTTTTTTTCCATTTGTAAATATTTTTTGCACAGTTCTGGTTTATTACATTTAGGATTAAAATTATCCTTTGTTTTTGTTAGTTAAAAAAAACAGTTTGCAATGATGTGGAAATCCTGGATATAGTAATATAATTTGTGGTTTCCTGACTTCTGCTGGCAAAATCAAATCTCTTTGAAATAATCAGCTGTCCAAGAACACTTATTTATCAGGTGCCACCATTTGGTGCTTATTGTGTCACCACTGTTGTTGTCACTCTCAGTTTAACACCCTGAGGAGGAGCTAATTGAGTGTTACAAGGCTTGTCCCCTCTGTGTTTCAGTCCGAAGAAGAAGCAGTAGAAGGAGAGAAAGAATTGGAAGTTTTGAAGAAAAGTGCGGACTGGGTGTCAGACTGGTCAAGTAGACCTGAAAATATTCCTCCCAAGTGAGTTCCACTCTGGGTTTTTAATGAATATTTATATACTTTGATGAATAGATGAAGGAAGGGATCATCACAATCTCACAATCAAAATAAGTTCATCTTAGGAAGAGATTGATTTCTCTGTGGGGAGGCTAAAAAGGTCAAAACAACGAAGTATGAAAATCAAAATAGCAACAGAATGATTTGAAGGTAATACAAAGCCACAGCAAGCTGATTGCAAGGTTTCTTGACAAAATTACAATTGTTGGGAGAGCTGGGTACTTGGAGCTGGTATTCATGGGATTTAGTCTTGGCTTATTGAATGGAAGAGTGTTGAGCAAGTCTCCTAAATTCTCTGTCCCTTTTTTGCTTTCTATGTAAAATATGTAATGTTCATCCACGGAAGGGGAAACCTTGAGATCCTTGAATGCAAAGCATTTTTATTAAAATAGAGGATGTTGTCTAAATCTGGCAGACTTCTGTATCTGTGTTTGGAACAAAAAATGAGGCCTCTTGCTAACAAACACGTCTTGAAATTCCCTCTCTCGGACCTACCTCTCTCTGCAGCTCCTGCTCCCTTTGTGTCTATACTGTCTATGTAAGTGGTCTCTCCACAATCCCTCCTCTTATTATCTTTGATTCCTTACTCTGTGTAAGGGATCTCGGGCTTTGATCTCTAGCTCTTTGTACTTTAAAAAAAAAATATTCCTACAGAGATCTGTGCATTTGTGTGCAAAAAAAAAAAAAAAAAAGAAAGGGAAAGAAACAAAAAAGTCTTGTTGAATTTTTCTCCCCTCCCCCTCTTCTTCCAGAGAATTCCATTTCAGACATCCTAAACGTTCAGTGTCTCTAAGTATGAGAAAAAGTGGAGCAATGAAAAAAGGTGGCATTTTCTCTGCAGAATTTCTTAAGGTTTTTATTCCGTCTCTGTTCATATCTCATGTTTTGGCTCTGGGACTAGGGTAAGTATTAATCTAATTCTCACTTCAGTTTTTGCTTTTCCACTTTGCATGAATGTCAGGTCCTGCTGAAAAGGGCTTTTTCTAGAATAACGATTTTTGCCCCTCACTCAAACCCAGTGTACTTTTACAAAAGCAGGAAAACTTTGCAACAGTTAAAACTTTTCAGCCTTTAATGTGTTTTTTTTCTAGAATTAATCAAGTTATATTGAAAATGCATGGATGAGTTTGCAAATAACCATTGCAATTGTAACGTGCAATTTGATTATGTGCCTTCTGTTTAACTGCTTCAGGTTATTAAGGGGAAAATTAGAATAGATGAAAAATAACTTTTACCAACCAGTATGAAACTACACTGTACAAATAATGATGCTGAGGGGGTGCGTGTGGCACAAACTCTGTAATTTCGAGTTTAATGCTGCATTGTGATGTTACTGAAAGTCAAGGTTTGAGTACTTAGAGAAAGAGAAATGAAATATTGGATGTGTCCTGCAAGATCAGCTGTGTCTCTGCTCAGCAGTGTTTTCATTGCCTGTGTAATCCCACATAATCTCTCACTTTGCCTAAATCCTTATGTTCTGTTTATCCACCTCATGTTCTTCTGGGATGGGGCAAAGGCATGGACTGAAAACATGGTTTTGTTTAGCTTTGTGTTTGGTTTTGGGGATGTAGTTCAAGTGTCTCTTTAAATTCTTGTAAATTATCAAATAAATTAGGATAGAATATGTGAGGATGTACTGTGAGATGTTTGTACTACAGCAAAATTGTACATTTCTGCAATGATTTAAATCTTGCTTGTGGTCAGTATTTGCATAGAACCTCAATGCTCAGAGTTTTAAAGTTCACCCCCCTCTCTATAGGCAGCACTTGATTTGCTTCACCCCAATTATCTGGGAGTGTTGTTGTATCAGGTACTCAAAACACAAAAGCTTTTGAGTTGGGATTTTCAGATGAGCCTGGGACTGGAGGAAAACCCACTTTGGGTGAGCACTGAGAGCACTGATCCTTCCAGGCTCGTGCAAAACTTCACTGTAAGTAATTTTATAGAAGAGAAGCCTGTGGATGGATCTCAGACTTGAGAGAAGGATTGGAGCAGCTGCATGCGTGGGGACTGTGGGAAAGCAGGGAGTATTTGTGTGCAATACGATATCCTTATACTTTTTATTTCAGCATCTACATTGGGAAACGCCTGACCACACCTTCAGCCAGCACTTATTGAACCATGGAGTGCAAACCTGGACCCCACGTGACCTGTGAAGATGTTACTGTCTCATTTAGTACATTTGACTTGAGACCATTTTAAGCATGACCATGACTTCGCCCTTTCCTTCCATATCCAGGTTTTTGCTAACTCTGGAATTCAGTATTGTGTTGGAACTCTGTTAAGGTGTTTGGCTATCCACATTCTTTCCCTCTCTCCCATTCCCTTGCCTCTTGGCCTGCAAGACACGTCAGAGTTGCTGGATGGAGTTTACAACTGTCTCTATGTTGCAAGGGCTTCTCTCAATGCAAAATGCCACCAGCAAGTTTAATTTTATCAGTGATGCTGTTGCCTCCATAGTGCAACCTGACTTCAGTTGCAGTTGTGCGTGGTCTAAGTGTTGACTGCATGGTGGTGATAAAACCGTCTCTTTGGAAGGAAATTACTGATTGGAGTAGAAAAGAGTTTTTCTTTTGTAAAAAAGAAGCTGGTTGTGGAATAAACTAAGAAATCACTGGCAATAAAGACCCAGTTTAAATCAGCTTTTGGGGGGAATTTACTCAGCCCCTTGTATTGGCTAACAAACACCATTTGAATTGCAGGAGGCAAAGACTGCATAAATTTTAAAGTAGGATAACTAAATCCATCAACATATTTTAATACTAGGTAATTGTTGTAATCTTGTCTTTTCTATGAAGTCAGCTCCTTATTCCTTGTAGGAAAACCTGTCTGATACCTAGGAAATATTAGAAAAATTGCATTGTTTGCATGTGAAGAAGCTTTTTTTTTTCCTTACCTGTTTTCTTAAGGGAAAATTTTCAGTGTGAAATTTTCCTTTTCAAAGTAGTTCTGAATTAAGGAAAAACCCAACAGCTGTAGGTGTAGGTAGGCTCTGTGTAAAAGGAAATTATTCTGTTTGTTGTGGAACCATTTGCAGCTCCGAGGATCCGGCAGTTTCAGCAGGAAAAGCGTTTGACTTATCATTAAGGGGGACAATCTTGCAGGTGCATAAAGGTTCAGAAGTTGTAAAAGCTCTGAAATGTCTTCTGCAAATGAATTTTCAATATTCCTCTCTCTCATTGTTTACTGTACAATCTCCTTTTTGGGGATACTTGGAACCTGAAAGTCACTTGTGATGTCTCATGTTAGGGTAGATTTCTCACTGATGTTGAACTTTTATCTTAGGGAACATTAAGCCTTGTCCTCATTCAGTGACACTTCTTTTCAAAATGTGAAGCTTTAGTACCAAATTGTTACAAAGCATCGGGACAGTCATGTCCTTAAATAGATTTTATTGGATTTCAGAACATGTAGCATGAACTCTGAAGGATAGAATACTCTTTTTTTATATATATATATATGAATATATATATAAAAATATGATATAGACTTTAATACTAAGTATTTAGGGAACCAATGCTAATTTTACGACTAGCAAAAATCTCATTTAAATAAAAGCTTTAGTAGGCTGACTTGTAGAAAATAAGAAAATCTAGTCAGTCATTTGGAGAGAACAGCTACCTATAATTGTTTGCTTGCATCAGACTTTATAAAGTTGGTTATTTGATAGAGCAGTGATTGCTTGAACCAGTTGATGCATAGAAGCTAAATCCCAGCTGAGATTTGGGTTAAAAAACTTTAGTTAGCTCCCAGGAAGTGAAAAAGTAAAGTATGAACCCACTGATAAACTGTATTTATTTTCATTCTCTACTTCTGAATGGTGTCAGAGAATGCTTTCAGGGTGAACAACAAATCCTCTTGAGTAATCTGGGTTTTTTTTCTTTTAGTTTTGAATACTTAGTTGCACTTGAGCTGCCCACAAGTGTGGGTTTGTTTGGGTGTGAATATTGGGTTTCACCCTGAGGTGGGAGCAGGCAGGGCAACGTGGTGGAGGGCGTTTTAGAGAGCATGAAATACTTCATTTTACAGCCCTAAAATCCGAGGGGACAGGAGAAAGGCTGGACTACTTTCAGTTCTAACACAGCACCTTGTTTCATATGAAATTGGAGTAATGGAAAAAGAGATTTTTACTAGGTAGGGAGTACTTTTTAAAAAGAAAAACCCAATAAATTGCCCCTTTCTAAATTGAAAGGTAATTCTTCAGAATATCTGATAAATAACAGTGCAAGCTTGTGGCTGGAGTATCAACACCACTAATGATATTCGGAGTAAAACCTGTGAAAGCCAGAGCTGAGGAATGCACCATGGTCACTGTAACACTGGCTGGGATACAATGCAGTATTCTTTGAGACCCTATTCTAAGCTTTGAAGGAAAGTCTGCAAATTCCAGTTTTACAGTGAACAGGAACAGAGTGTTGTATCATTCAAAAAGGGGTTTCAACTATTGATAGTTGAAGTTTTGTTAAGATAAATGTTGTTTAAAAAGCTTTATGCCTGTTTACAGTTTTGGAAAAAAAAAATTTAAAAGTAGGCCTCATTTTTCTTACATTCAGTGAAAGCTGGCCTAGACTATTTGTAAATAGGATCAAGAAAAAATGCATAAACTCGCACATTAAAGATGCAGGCTGACCTAACTGCAGCAAATGCATATTTACTTACTGTTTTCAAAAGTGAAAGCTGAAGATTGTTAGAAATTCAAATTTTTTAATTGACATTTGTTGAAATATTGGAGTTAACTGAGCCAAAGTGATTATGCATTCTTCATAAATTAGTTAGCACTTTGTAATATTATATACAGTTTACATGTATAAGTTGTAGCTTACAAACATTTTGTGCCATTAAAGCTCTCACAAAACTGGTTGTCTGAAATTACTTCCTGCTGCGCCTTTCTTTTGTCTTTCTTCTTTTTTCCTTTTTTTACAGGTCTCCTTTTTAAGATGTTTTATGGAACTATTTTGGTCTGGGTGACACGAACATTAAAGCTGCTGTTTATAGACTGGAATAATTTTTTTGAAAGATTGCTTGGGTTTGGTTTTGTTTTTTAGTGACCTGGGATCATCCACTTCATTTCCTGAAGCGCTTAATAAATATATTCCGCCTAGTTGACCTAGTGTAGCTTCTCCAAGTCCTCCAGCACCTTTTCCAGGAAAACTCTGAAAGGAAAATAATGTGGTGGCATATGAAATGTAAAGTAGAATTGCTGAGATTTTGTATGATTGGTCAACTCTATTGTATTTCTTGTATTTCTCTTCTGTTTCCTAATTCTGTTTAATTTGTAGATTAAAGAGTAAGGGACATAAACCCTAATTGTTAATCTGCCTCCATGTTCTTGCTTCAAGAGCACGGGTTAATTCTATTTAGCATGAGGAGAGTTGTTCATTCTAGGTAGGAATGGCACCATTCTGATTACTGGTACCACCCATTTTAGATATTCTTTTCTATGTTTTTAATCTGTAAATCCAGAACTTTGTATAAATGGGATTTTTTTTTTTTCCAGAGGAATAAATTATAAACCCTACTTTGAGAAAGTTTCTCTGTCGGGACTCACAGTGAAACTTGGGCCTGAACTTTTGAGTTGCTTCAAAACCTTTTTAATTGTAATGCAAGAATAGATACAAGATCATTTTGCATAAGGCAGTACTTCCTTTGCACTGGGATTCTGGTGTAAATCACATTTTGATGGAGTTGAGGACTGTCTTCAAGTTTCTTTTCATTCTTGTCCAAGAATTTCAGATTCTGGGGAAGTTCCCTTCTACCTTGACCTGAGGGAATCTCCAGGTGCTCTGTGGTTGAGTTCACTGGTGGGATGTTGAGTCCTCCTTACACTGGATTCAGGTTTCACTGTACATGTATGAAAAGCTTAGAATTTGAATTGTTTAATGGAAAAGTTCACTATAAAAACATTATTTACACTTTTGTGTATGTGCATACCTGTAAAAATTCCATCTGAAAGTGAAGCCCTGATTCCCTGCAAGTGTTTGTAGGATCTTTGCCTTGTGCTTGTGATTTATGAAGACTTCTTTGTGTTTTGGGCCTCGAAAACCAAAATAAACCACCAAGATGCTTGAACTATGCCTTGTAATAAAACCAGCACTTTCAAAACAAAACAAAAACCTTAAGGTACTCCTGAGAAACCTTGTGCTGGATACAGCATCCCCATGAAAGAGAGAAAGCTCAATTAATTTCCACTCCATTAGGTCCCTCTTTGTGCCCTACCCGGTGTGAGCTGAGCTGACTCAGCCAGGCTGTGCTCCCAGCACAGGCAGTGCTGACATTAGGGGGGAGAGCAAGGGTGCTTTTCCAGGAAGGAAAGTAAACATGACTTAACATTCTGAGCTGCTGCCAGAGAATTGAGAGTATGGAAACAGGCATTTTTCTATTTTAAACTATTTCCTAATACTTTTCTGATAAGCCTGGGAAGTTTTAGAGACTTTTTTTTAGTAGTGCAGTTTGTGTAACTTGCTGTTTGTTGTCTGAAGACAAATCAGTGAATTTTAAGGCCAGAAAATGCCTTATTCTGATGTTTATAAGAAAAGAGAATAGTCCTACAGCTGTTGAAGTTGTTGCAGTGTATTAAGGTGTATAATTTAGGTCACAAAAGTACACATCCTTCTAAAACTGTCAGTGTATGGAGTTGTGCTAAACATACATCTTGAGCTGTTCCCACCTTTAACTTCCACCTTACTTTGGAGTTTAAACTTCAGCCTCTGGATCCTGGAATGCCTTTCTATGGTAGATCAAGGAGCCTCTGACTCTCAGATGCATTTTCCTGTGTCTTTTAAGTAAGTGTTTTAATGAAAATCTCTGTTTTAAGACCAATCGTCTCACAACCTTTTACTTCTGGCATGTAACCTGCATCTAAATACAAGCTGGGAGACTGTCATTTATCAATAGAAAATACTTTATGTGCAAAATTTTGAGTGAAACATACTCCTTGCTTCTCTTTTCCTTATAAAAAATAATTCCTCATTTGCTTCAACAGTGCTACATGAGCTTATGACCAAACAAGATGTAAACAGTGCATGGTGGAATTTCAGACACAAACTGCACCCCTGGTTCTTCCAGCTCGTTCTGTGGGCAGGAGCAGGCAGGGTCCTTGTCCCTAAGGTTCTGGGACCATCTTCACTTTGCAGCTGAAACCACAAAAATGCCTCCTCTGCACCTTGCTGCTGGTTGAAATCCTCTTCTGCTTTTGCATTATTCCCATTACTCACCGTGAAGGTCATTGCTGGGATGCCTGAGTTCTCATCCTGCTTCGCTGCATTCCTGTGCTCTCCCAGGCTCTGGGAAGCACTCCTTCATTTCCTCATGTTTTCACATTGCTTCTCCATTCTGCTCAAACACCTCGAGCCTCTTTGAGTCTCCAGGTCTGTCATGGGGAGATTTTGTGACAGACAGAATACTGCCCTGTTTTGTGTGTATTTCATGGTTCCATGAGCCCTGCAGTTCTGTCAGGTAGGAGTGTGGGTGCTGGGAGAGCTCCAGGTCTTGCACGCTGTTACTTAGTGGTTGATGTGTGTAACTGGAGCTGGCATGGCCCAGGACGGGGGTGTCCAGGGGTCACTGCTTTGCTTTCACCTCCAAGGAAGGAGGATATAAAGGAAGTTTACAGTTTCATCAAGAACTGCAGTGCCAGGACAAGGACTGATGGGTCCAAACTGAAAGAGGGGAAATTTATGTGATATACACAGAGGAAATTCTTCCCTGTGAGGGTGGGGAGGCACTGGCACAGGTTACCCAAAGAAGCTGTGGCTGCCCATGCCTGTGAGTGTCCAAGACCAGGTTGGATGGGGCTTGGAGCAACCTGGGATAGTGGAAGGCGTCTCTGCCCATGGCAGGGGGTGGAATGGGATGGTCTTTAAGGTCCCTTCCAACCCAAACCGTTCCAGGTTTCTGTGAAGTGGCCTGACATGTTTATAGGTAAGAGGGAGATGCATGCTAAATCAGGATTCAGCTCCAAATTTGGAACCATTCTGGATTTTTCTGCCTGAGAACTCCTCCTGGAGGCCTGGAGGATACTTTGTGACCAGTGTTTACTCCCAGTGGTGCTGGATAAGATAGAATTGCTCTCAGTGCCATTTCCTACAGATGAGAGGTCAGAAGGAGCTGCAGACTGCCCTGCTGGGCTGGGCAGGGTCTGTCTGTGCTGCCCAGACCTGGCAAGGACGGAGCGTTCCTGCTCCTGGGCTTATCGAGCCAGCTCCAGTTACAGGATTCTTTGTAAAAGTACAGATACTTTTATAAATACTGGTAAGATGGGAACAAAGTTCCTGTCAGAGTCAGGGATGGATACACAGAGGTGGATTTTTCAGCTTCATCTTCACAAAATCAGAATTAAAGCCTTGTAGTGTGTGAGGGCTGGCCAGAGCTGGAGCGGTGATCAGATATTTTTTGCAAAGAATGGGATATAAAAATGTCTTTGTACTCACAAGACTTTTAGGTGCTGCAAGTTAGTTGGGTTTGAAGCTGTGTGCCTGGAGTACAACAGTCTCCTTTAGGATTCTCCCAGAGAGCCTGGCTGCTCTCCTCTCACATGAAAAGGCTGCACCACTACCAGGAGACACCCCAGACTTGCTCCCACAATGTGCCAATTGTCATTTCATTTCAGAGTCAGAAGCAGCAGACAATTTCAGCTGCTGCTTTAAGAGCACTGTCTGACAAGTAGAAGAGCTCTCTGGGGTTCCTGCAAATTGCTTGAACAGCTTCAGCTCACAAACAGCTTTATGTGCCCATTTTCTCCTAGACAGCAGCTGCAGTGAGGATCCCTAGTGTAAACAGGATGCACTTGCAAGCACTGCAGTTTGCCCCAGTCTAATGCTGGGCTTTGCTTCTGTGTGCTAAAAATTAGGTCTTGTCTAGTTAAATTCATAGGTATCCAGGGAAAGGCAGAACACAGAATCCCAGAATCACCAAGGTTGGAAAAGCCCTCCAAGAGCATCAAGTCCAAGCTGTGCCCAGTCCCCACCTTGTCCCCAGCCCAGAGCACTGACCGCCACGTTCAGGCATTCCTTGGACACCTCCAGGGATGGGGACTCCAAACGTCCCTGGGCAGCCCCTTCCAAGACCTGACCACCCTTTCCAGGAGGAAATTCCTCCTGATGTCCAGCCTGACCCTCCCCTAGTGCAGCTCGAGGATATTGAGCCCCACCTCCAAATTCTCTGCTGTATTTTCGCAGCATTGCAGGCCTGGTTGGGCTCTCTGGCTGGAGTTGAATTGCTTTTACTGCATTTAGGATAGAAACCCAAAGCCTGTTGGCTGCATTGTTACAACAACGAGTTAAAATCATCAGTGACTAGGAGGACGAAACTCCTTCCTCCCACTGAAATCGCTGAACAAAAATACAACTCTCCAGCAGCAGTAGGAAGCTCTGCTGTGAATCACTGCCAGAAGTCTGATACTCAGACACCGGACTTTTGCCGTGCAGGGTTGTTTTGCCTCGGCTGTGCCCTGTGTGTGTGTGTACGTGCACCCACGCTGGAGTGGGAAGGGGAGAGAGAGGAGGAGTGGCAAGATAAGCATCGACAATACAGGAGTGAGTCGTTCCCGTGTGGAACATTCTCCTATAGGCTCCTGTGCTAGGCGAGAGGGACGGCAGCGAGAGAGCCCTCCCCAATTGGCTGCTTCTGCGGTGGCACCATCCGTGATGTCACCCTGGCAGCCTCCACACTAGACTCTCTTAGGGGGCTTTTCTTTCCCAGCAGAACCGCCTGAGAGAGAAAAAGAGAAAAGAGTGATGCTGAAAGTGCTGCCTTCTGTCCCCTCCTGTGAGAGCCGCTGATAAATCCCCAGTGCTCCTCCCAGCAGTGCAGTCGGAGCGAAGTTAATGTGAAATTAATGGAGGGGGGGATTAGATTTCAGCGCTTGTGCACGAGAGGTGTGGGTTTGTTAGGAGCAGGCGGAGAGCTGCCGGAAATCCTCGCGCTGCTGAATGCATGAGGATGGGCGATGCAGTGGCACGAGAAGGGTTGGGTCAGTCGGGAGCATTGTGGAAGAGACAATGGGATAAATGTAAGAAAAGAAGGAGAAAAGGCAGAACAGAAAAGACTTCCTCCCAGACTATGTGTCTCAGAATTCTCTGACTGGGATTTGTCATACTGAATGCTCCAAACATGGGAACATGTGGTTTTTGCCCCAAAGCACTTGTATGTTTTTGCTGCTGTACACACCTAGCTGAGCATCACATTTGCATAATTTGTTTAATTGACGCAGCCACTGCCAGCCAAAACCACACAGGCAGCACAACTTCCCCTTTGCACCTTTTTCTTACCAGTTTATTCCACTCTCCACCCCTTCTGCTGAATTTGAGCTTCTGCAAGTGTTTGGGATTTTATTTTTCAATTGGGCTAGAAATAGGAATTGTGGGTTTGTTTTCCAGGATGAGTACTTGAAGCAGCAGTTGCCTTTATGCCACTAACTTGATACTGGCTGTAGGAAAGTCTTTGTGATTCAGTCCTCATCTGTAAAATGGAAATATTAACGTGCTGTGGAAAGGTGTTAATGACGTCATTTAAAAGCAAAGGACTTCTATAATCTTTTCATGTAATGATGCCAATTACCAAGGATAGTTTTTTCCAAATTCTCAGCCAGTGTAGGTAATTTTGGTGTCAGCCAGTGGCATGCTAATGTGTGCTCTCTGACCTGTTCTGGTGTGATTAGTTTTTGATTATATGCTATGTCTGTCTTAGTTTATAAAACCAGATTTAATGACCTATGAAGCAATTACTGAATTTATATTCCTATAGAAGAATATTCCTATGAGACTCAAATTTGTGTAGAGCTCCATGATTTTTGATGGACTGGTTTTCTGGGCCATATCTTAGGGAGATAATGAGGTGATGGTCTTTAGTCTTAAATTACTGAACTGGATGTGTCAGCATGCTGAGACAGTGAGCATATTTTTAATCTCTGTTTTTGATAAAATGTAGCTTGAGTATTTCACGTTTATCTCTAGCACAACACTGTGTTTGTTCAGTGGGATCAGGCAACGGGAATCCTGCATGGGCTGTGCCACAAGGGTCAGGATCTGAAAATCCATTGCCTTGTTTCTGCAGTGGGTTGATATTGTGGAGCCTCACTGGAGAGCAATGGGTCTGTGATACCAACTTCTTGGAGTGAACCACACTGGAATTGTGCCAAATTCTGCTGCGCAGGAGAAGTGGAGCCTCGGACATCCCTGTGCACGGGGTGTGAGTGATTCCAAGTGGGTTGAGTGATGCTGCCATGTTCTGATCCTTTCTCTCTCAGTGCACACGCAGAGCCTGGTATGAAATCTGTCCCCCAACATTCTTATCAGCAAGGAAATGTACATTGTTCTCCAGGCACAATCCCGTGACCTTCCCAGGCCTCCCATGGAGAGTGATGAAAACCTCACTGGTAAGCCCCAAATGCTTTTATCACATGCAGCGGGGCAGTGAGCCGGAAACCCAGTGATGGTCTCTGGAGGTCAGGCAGAGCCATTAGAATATGGGTTGGATAGGATAATTTAAACCTCCTGAAGGCTTTTCTCCAACACACCAGTAAATGTGTTGACTTGAAGAAAAATGGGGCTTGATTAACGTTCACATGCACTGGGCTGCTTTCTTCCTTAGAGCTCCCATTATATTCAACCAGCAGCTGCTTTTCCCTTTTCCTGAAGGGAGTTTCTATGGGTTTTCGGTCAAGCTGTTAAAATCTGCCTAAATATATTTGCTTTTCCCATCTCTGCCTGGATTTCCTGACAGCCTGGCACACCAGCTTTTGGATGGACGAGTTGCATCATGCAGGAGAGCTGAACTTTCACATGTGTTGGCTGCTCTCTGGAGGCTGTGACATCACTGTGCTGTCAGAGGGCTCCCTGGGACAATGTCCTCGAGCTGGGTCACATACAGGCTCCTCCAAGGGTCCTGAAGGAGAAGTGGATACTTTCCAGCATCAGCATCTGTCAGAAGAGGACTGGTTTAAAGCATGAGGAAGAGAGGCTGAGGCTTCTGGACAGGCTGGGTTAGAGTCTCAGTAAGCCCAGCTTGTGCTACACTTCACTCTTCACTGGGAGTTGCAATTTCAGCAGCACCAAGCAAAGGCTTCTTTCTGCAGGAGGTGTGTGTGAAATATCAGCAGCTGGACTGATAAGGGACATGGCTCAGGTTCCCTGTGCACAGGCTGTCCTTTGTGGGACCTGAGGCTGCCCAGACCAGCTGTCTGGACCTCACTCAGAGCCTGCTGAAGCACACACTGAGCTCTCCTCCATCCCCAGTGACCTCTGGAGTTGCCATGGCCATGCACAGAGTTCGTGGCACAGAGCCCGGTGCAGGGCCAGGGTGAGCTCCCACGGTCCCGGTGCAGGTGTTGGGATGAGGGACAGAGCAATCACAAGGAGAGACAGAGCCGTGGAGGCTGAACTGGCACCTCTTGTTCTTCCTGTGTTCTGCTTGTGCTCCACGTTCCCAGCCTGGAGTGGGATTTGGTGGGTTTGGCACAGGGAGCTCTCAGTCCAGCTCTGCCTGCAGATAATCACAGAATCTTGGAATATCCTGAGCTGGAAGGACCCACAGGGATCATTAAGTCCAGTCCTGGCCCTGCACTTGCTTGGGATCGTGGCCTTGCGGGTGCCCAGCCCTGCAAGTGCATCCCCAGCCAGCCCTAATCCGGGGATGGAGATTCTCTGCCCCAAGCACCCATTTGCCTTTTGTGCCTGGAACCTCTACTCCCTAGCAACTGCTCATAGGGATTTTCGCCCACCCCATGTGTGTTCTGACAGATAATTAACCTTCCAGCAGCTTGATTAACCAGGAGCTGCTGCAGCCCTTCCTGATAAAGCAGCAACTTCCCTAGAAAACCACACTTTTCTCTCATTCCACCTTGATTTTTAAAAAAATTTAATCAGTGGACACTGATTCTTCATCATATGACCTTTGTGTGTGTTGATTCTGGGTAACATGAAGAAAAGACATCATTTGTCTTATGACTAGTAGCAATTTATCATTTTTTAAAGCTTTTTTTTAAAAAAATTACCTATAACTTGGGTAAAACTGACACTGTATTTTTTTCACAGCTGTGGAGCTATTTTACTGTTCCTATTTGGAATGTTTCAAGGGAAGTCTGCAATTCTGGTGGTGTTTTTTTCCTTTTCCTGAGATGGGGGATACTTTGAGATAAAAGAAAATTTCCCTCAATGCATAGACTATATTGTGTTTCACTTCGAGGATAAGAGCAAGGAGATTTGGATCAAGATGAAAGGGCATAAAATGAGTAAAATCTGTATCTCTTTGCATGGTCATTGGAGAAAAGAAGAAGGTGTAATACATATTTGTAGCATTAGGCTCAGACAGGGAAATAAGGAATAGGATTTGGCCTAAAGATGCTTCTGTAAAGCATTTAATCACAGCAGCCTAGACAGCCTAGTGTGTTACTCATTAGGTCCTGTTTTTTCTAGCTGTATTTTTCCTCTATAAACACTGTAGGGTGGGATAACATAGACTTTTATAAGGTAGTTTATACATAAATTGAATATAAAGTTTGTCTCAGCTGTCTGTGCTGAGCTTTACTCTCTTGCAGGGTGCTGAGAGATGCTTAAATATTCTGTGTTGCCTCTATCTCCCTTTGATTTTCCCTGGCCAGGGAGCAATCACCCAAACTGTTTGTATTGCCAAAGGTATCGCTGTTGCTTTCCCTGGGTTGCAGCTGTGTTTATCCTCCTGCCTTTTGCCACTCCAAGCTTTGTTCCAAGAGGGATGTGGAGTCTCCTGGATTTAACCAATGAGCAGCTTTTTGTGTCTGTGCTTTCCCAGATGCTTTCAAACAGCTCCAGCCTCAGCCGCATCTTGTAGCTCCTCAGAGCCAATTAATGCCTTGAGCTTGCCATGAGCTGTTCTTTCACTGGCTGACTGCTAAAATAGCTCTGCTTCAGAAAGGCAGTTTTCCAATAATTTATAGGGGAAATTGCAGATATATTCTGATAGATTAGAATCTGTTATGCCCCTGGGTTTGCTGAGGAAGGTAAACTCTTTGAGGGGGCTGTAGCAGAGCAGTGCCAGCACTTGAGCTTTTCTGCTTTTTGTCTCAGCAGAGCAATTCAGGCTCTATGCCCCACCTGAGGGTATCTCAGGGCTTTAAAGTCCCTGCAGCTGAGCTCCCTCTTTAGTGGCTTCTTCCGCCCTCCTTCACGGTCTCTGTCTGACAAATCATAGAATATTTTAGGTTGGAAGGGAGCTTAAAGATCGTCCAGTGCCACCCCCTGCCATGGGCAGGGACACCTTCCACTATTCCAGGTTGCTCCAAGCCCCATCCAACCTGGCCTTGGACACTTCCAGGGATCCAGGGGCAGCCACACCTTCCCTGGGCAACTTGTGCCAGGACCTCACCACACTCACAGGGAGGAATTTCTTCCCAATATCCCATCTAACCCTTCACTCTGGCAGTGGGAAGCCATTCCCCCTTGTCCCGGCACTCCATCTGTTGTAAATTGTCTCTCTCCATTTTCCTGCCAGCCCCTTCAGGTACTAGAACGCCCCAATTAGGTCACCCTGAAGCTTCTCTTCTCCGGGCTGGACAATCTCAATTCTCTCAACTTTTCCTTGCAGCAGAGCTGCTCCATCCCTCCAATAGGAGGATGAGGAAATAAAGAAAAATAAAGAAGCAGAACCTTCCTTCCCTGGATCATACCTCTATTTCCTTGCAATGGAACAACTCTGTGTTCCCATGTGCCAGGAAATTGGATGCACAGCCTGCTGGAGGCAGGCACACCAAGAGTTTGGGCCTCTGTAAAACATCTCTAGTTGGGAATTATAATTGCTAAGCACTTTTGAAACCCTTACTGTAAACACTTCAGGATCTTTCCTGTCAGGGTGGGCATCTGGCCAGTGGGTTCCTACTGTGCCCCCTCCCTTTAACATCAGGATCTTCAGAAGAGCCCTTCCTGACAGTGAGGTGAGTGCTGGGCTGCTCCCAGCTGTTATTTCTAGGATTAGCTGTCTGGGTTTGCTGGTCCAGAAATCCCAAGGAAAACAAGCAGGCTGGCAGGAAGGCGCTGCCCTCCAGCGCTGCAGCCGGGCTATCAGACCTGGTATTTCTAAACGTCAAGGGGATCCACCCAGTCTGGAATGTGGGGCTGTTTGCACCGGCTCGCTGCTCCCTGACCAGACTTGTGTCTGGGGCTGGGCTCCTCTTGAGTTTATCTGTGCTTAGGTGTTAATTCAGGGGTTAAGGATTATTTTGTTCAGAATCCAATGGAATTATCAAGACCTGAAGGTTTCAGAGCCTCCCTATCTCCTGATGGGGCTGAGCTGACAGGACTGCTCCAGCTCAGAGCCTCTGCTCTGTGTCTGTGAGGGAGGGGAAGGAGGGCACTGCAGAATGACTCAGACTCTGGATGAATTGTTCTGGCAGGGCCTGACCCTGGTGTATTCAGGTTTATCCAGGCATAGCTGAATGAAATGGAATGGTCTGGAGTTCTATGATGATCTTTGCCTAAATTACAGTGAGGTTTCTTTCAGTAGAAGTCTGATATTTAAGTCACTTCTATTCCTTTACTTTATTCAAGGCTTACTCCCTCCCAGGTTTTAAGGTTGAAGGGCCATGCAGGTGCTGTTTTATCTTTCCACAAAAAAAAAAAAATAATCAAAAAATAGAAGAAACCTTCATGTTTTCAGCATCCATAAAGATCCCTGGCAAAGCACATGTACATTCAGCTGTTCACTGTAGAGTTCAGTAGAGATCATCAACCCCCAAAGTGTTTTGGAAATATGTTGTGAGGAGTGTCGAAGCCTTGGCAAGATGATTTCGGAGGTTGCTTTGGAGTTTTCCTTTTCTTTCACCACTAGAAGTGAAACAACGTTTGTCACTAAGGTGGAGGAAATCCTTTTTTCCTCACAGATAGGCTCCTGCAGGAGCATTAGTTCTTTTTTTAGTTCTACGATAAAGACACTTTTTTCCTCAGCTGTGAGGAGTAAATAGCGAAGTGGGGCCGATTGCAGTAGTTCCTCTTTTGGATGACTTCCAAGGGTTTTACTGCTNGCCTCTTACAATGGGATGAGATAACTCATGAGTCATGTGGTGAGTTCTTAATGGCCCATTAGCAGAGACAATGGGCCCCCGGATAGCAGGAGATAACAGTGCCCCAGCTGTTTTAACGGCTGTGGAGGTGGTGATAGAATAAACCTATTTTTAACCTAGGACAGCTGCCATGACAGAGGGCCAGCCTAAGTTAAAGAGAGAACATAAAAGAAGGTCAGAAGCTTCGGTGGACTAAAATAGGAGGAGAGACTTGGCATCTGTCAAGGTCAGCACAGCAGCAGGAGACAGTCTGAGGAAAGAGCCAAGTGGGAACAGCAGACACTCCTAGAGCTCTGTCAGCAATGGCAATTCCATGAATTGGAGCAAATTATGTTTAAGGGGATGCGTTTGGAGCAGGCTCAGCCTGACTGTGGGGACTGTCGCCCCCAGTGCCACAGGTTTGCACTTCCCATGGAGAGTACAAAGAGTTGCAATGAAAGTGTGAATATCAAACTGGTGGTAGCACAGAGAGCTCAGCAGGGCCCAGTTTTGGTGAAGAAGATCTGTCCTCAGTCAGTGGAGATGAATAATGGTGGGGAGACCCTGGCACAGGGTGCCCAGAGAGGCTGTGGCTGCCTCTGGATCCCTGGAAGTGTCCATGGCCAGGTTGGAGGGGGCTTGGAGCACCCTGGGATAGTGGAAGGTGTCCTTGCCCATGGCAGGGGGTGGCAGTGGATGATTTTAAGGTCCCTTCCCACCCAAACAAGTCTGTGATTCCACCATAACTGCATTCTCCAGCGTGATCCTGGCTGGAGACTTAAGAGCAGCTTGGCAAGAGACAAGTGGCAGCAAGGCCATGTGTTTGTCCACACAGCAGGGACAAAGCGTGGCCAGCAGCCACATTACCCAACCAGAGAGGACCCTCATTGTGTCCAGGACATCCTCAAAAAGGGGAGGTTTGTGATGCTGAGGAGGGTGGGGGAGGGACCCTGGCTGCTGTGATAAGTGCGTAAGAATGATCAAAAGCTGAGCCCTTCTGGATAATTGATTAATTACTCTCATTTTATTAGGCAATGTATTAAGTAGGGTTCAGTGCACTAAAAACTCATTAACTGGGGCAATCAGGGACAAGTACAAGGAGCACATGCAATTTGATTTTCATAAGGGTTGCAAAACACCCTCACATACACACAAAACCCCTTTGAAGTCCCAAGGCATCCCATCCTGCAATCTGGAGGAGCAGCACAGCTAAACTGCTCCACCTAGGCCTGGCTGCCTTGCAGAAGGGCTGTCAGGACCCTGCCTTGGGAATTATTGGGACTTTTACTCTAACATCCTGATGGCCACAAGTAAAAGATGCTTGTGAAATTTGCTTTAAAGCTGTGGGAAGAGTTGGGAGTCCTCTCCACAGCCCCGTGAAGGGGCAGGTGTTGGAAAGAGTCCAGAGGAGGCACCAGGATGATCAGAGGGACAGAGCAGCTCTGCTGGGAGGAAAGGCTGGGAGAGTTGAGATTGTTCAGCCTGGAGAAAAGAAGCTTTGGGGTGACCTAACTGGGGCCTTCCAGTACCTGAAGGAACCTAAAAGAAAGATGGAGAAAGACTTTCCAAGGGCCTGGAGTGCCAGTGCAAGGGGGAATGGCTTCCCGCTGCCAGAGGGAAGGGTTAGAGGGGGTTTGAGGAAGACATTCCTCCCTGTGAGGGTAGGGAGGGGCTGGGATGGAATTCCCAGAGAAAATGTGGCTGCCCCTGGATCCCTGGAAGTGTCCAAGACCAGGGGCTTGGAGTAGCCTGGGATAGTGGAAGGTGTCTCTGCCCATGGTGGGGGTGGAACGGGATGATCTTTAACGTCCTTTCCAACCCAAACCATTCTGTGATTCCACGAGTCCATAGCCCAGGCTTGGAATAAAGTGCTGCCAAACTCAATTTGGGTTGGATGTTCTGACAGGGTCTGGGCAGTGGGTAATGCCAGAGTCCAATAAGTTCCTAAGAAAGCCACCCCAATCCGCATCCTCCCAACTCATTTTAGAGCCCAGCAGAGCACTGCCTGGTGCAGCACAGACCAAACGGGAGCTGGATCTCAAATCCTCTTGGCAAATCTTTGTCTGGATCATCACGAACTAGGGTTGGCAGCCTGTTGTCAACCTTGAATATTTTGTAGAGATTGGGACCACTCCTGATGGAACTGATGAACTGCAGGTTATTTTAGTGTGCAGGGTGGCTCAGTGGGCTCTTCCCCCATCAACATCCGTGCTCTGCAGTGGAGAACCATTGACTTAATGCAATGCTGAAAGGTAATTTTACTGTTCAGGGTGATGGATACAGCCCATGAACAAGGGTAGAAAATGGTGTCTATTTATAGGCCTCTCATCAAGATATATGAACTGTAGAATGAAATGTTTTCCCAGCAACAAAGCTGAGTGTGAGAACTGCTGACAGCTTGGAGCAGGGCCTGTGGTGGGGCATGGAGAGGCAGGAAAGATGGATACAGCAATTATGATGAAGGCAAAATCCGCTGACAAATTGACTGGTTCCCTTTTTTCCTTTCAGTTAGGAGTGACAAATGGTTTAATTTATATTATTTCCTACATTAAACAACAGCATGGCCAACTGCCTGGAGATCCATCTCTAGATGGATTTTAATGTGTTTTCTTTTGGGAGGTTCCCAGTGAATTTTGCTTTTGGTTCTAGTCTGTTAAGTCCCTGCAATGTGGCGTTTGCAAGAAGGAAGGATTACAGCGCAATTAAAATTCCTTGTCCTTTTTCTTTCTCCTTACTGGCACTCCTGTGTGAGGAGTGGATTGTTTCTGTCTGGAAGATCCAATTAAGATTCACCACGGAAAGCCTTAGAGATGGCCTTTGTAACTCAACATAGATGGAGCAGGAGTGCTGCCGGATATCTTATTAATTTCACATTCTTAAATAATTTTCACTTGATATGACAATTAGAAATATCATAAACACAGATATGAATAACTCTTTGGTTTACAGTGCTGAAAATGCTGCCTGTACTTTCCAAAAATGGGATTAACCAAATCTAACTTGCTCTCTATGCAGAAGAATGCAGTGACCTTTCTCTGTAAGTATTAACATTTTAGTATGCTCTGATTCAATTCTCCCAGACAGTGTTGAAAATTTTAATCAGGTGATATTTTTGACTGTGGCTACAGAAAATAGCTAATTTCTAGGAACAGGAGGATAGTGAACAGAAACTGTAAGCGCTGCTTTTGTAGGATTTGTCTTCATCTTCTTCTTTGGATTTACCCACTGACACATCCAAGTTTTTCTCAATATGTCTGTTTATCAAAAGCAGCCCCTGATGAATCTCTGTGAGTAATTTTGATCTATGCTGTGTTGATAAGTGTTTAGCACCCTGAACCTGCCCTGGTGTGAGTCCCTGTGCCAAACACCCCCCACTCCTTGCCAGAGACCTGCTTGTAACCCTCAAATCTGAAAAATCCTGAAAATCCTGCTGTTCCCCCTCTGAAAAATGGGCACAAAGGGATTTCTTCCCTCTCTTGCCTCCTTTGGACTGTGGAGATTTGGGCTTTGGGCCAGGGGCAGCCGAAGGCTTTGGGCACAGCCAGCACCAGTGATGCCCCAGTTTTAGTTCTGTCTCACCACTAATGGACAGAAGAGTTGTGTCAGCTGCAGCTCCTCAGGACATAGGCTGAGCCTAGAGTGCTCTGAAACCTGCTTTGTGGCCAAACTGATACAGCAGTGCATCTTCTGCTGCTGGTTTTGTTGTTTCTGATGGGGATTTGAACAAGCTTTCACAAATGATGCACATCCAAGGGCATTTCCCTTAGGTTTTTTATTTATTTAATTGATTTGTTTAAGTCCAGCTGTTCAAGAGAGGAAATTCCTCAAAAACACGGAAAACAGGACAAATCCAAGGCGAAGGCAGGTTTTGGGAGAGGCTTGGCAATGGGTAACCAAGGCAACATGGCCTCTTTTGAAATCAGTACTAGCAGCAGCCTCCCACTTCATGTGCAGAATGGCCAACATTAAAAATTAGGGAAGACAAAGTGAGATATCTGAGGCAGACAAAAGCATCAGACAAGGGGGTCAGTGGTGCTGTGTGGAAGCTGGGCCAGGTGGGGATGGATGGTCATTGCTGGTGGGGTCATTGTCTCACAAGTGGTGAAAGAAGCTGGTCCTGCTAATCCAGAATATAAATAGAGATTGCAAGATTTTTGGCAAAAGTGGTCCCAGTCTGCTCCATTTTTACACTGTGAATCTGTGGCAGAACTCAGACAGCAACTGTTTATTAATAGAGAGCGGGAATGTAGCCCAAAGCCTTCACTGATTGGGAAAATTCCTCTGGGTCTGATTTTAATTGCTCGATTTGACATGGGGATAAATGGGAGGCAGACACAAGGAGTGTTCTAAGCCGTTTTTGTGCTCCCATCATCTGTTAAAAGCCTCGGGTGTGAACAGGTATTGTAGCTGCTTTAATTTACATTTACACTGTGATGCTCTTTGGCTGATCATGTCTTTCTTTTCACTGAATATCCCTTCAGCATCTCTCCTGGTCAATATAGAAGTTGTGATTTTAGGCTTTTAGGGAACGATCTGTGGAGTAGGGAGAGGATCTTGTATAGATGGATCTGAACCAGACCTTAGCTTCGGCATTTCTTACAATTGCAGGGGTCTGCTCTCTGTCCCAGTCAGTCCTTCTGGACCAACATTCCCCAGGGCTTTCCTGTGCTTGTGTGGGGACAATTGGATCTCCTGAGAGATGGGCTCAGTTTTGCCCCAGCACATATGGAAACTGTGACCCCTGGAGCTGAACCAACAACACTGAATTCATTTCACACGAGCCCATTCAGGTGCTGCTGAAATTGTGTCAAACCCAGGCACAGGGG
Source organism: Melanocharis versteri (assembly GCA_013397845.1). Taxonomy (NCBI): domain Eukaryota; kingdom Metazoa; phylum Chordata; class Aves; order Passeriformes; family Melanocharitidae; genus Melanocharis; species Melanocharis versteri. Next base: position 11,763 of record VZTG01005276.1, on the reverse strand, counting down.
CTGAGTCAGAGACTGAGTCCAGCTCTGCAGGAACCTCATGGCCAGATTTGGAGCTGGTCCTGGACACTTGAGAATCCCTTGTCACACCCTTGTCACACTGCTGGCCAGTGGGATCACACCCCACCACCAGCACAGCTTTGACCTCCTGGAAGTGGATAAATCCACAGCTGATAAACTGCCTGGAAAAAAGGCATTAGGGGAGGGGTCTGTACCCACAGATGGTTTTATTGCCCAGTGCTTTTTGTCATATAAAGTGAGCCCAATCTGCAGCCAGGGGTGACCTTTTGTCTGTTCAAGCACCTGGAGAGTGAGGGCATGGATGGTTGTGCTTTGTCTTCAGCTGGGCCTCGTTTCAGTGTGGTTTAAGCTAAAATTCAGTGATCTACAGTGAGAATTCCATGGAGAGGAGGGGATGTTGGTGCAGTGCAGTGGATCTGATGGGAGTTTGCAGCCCTGCAGGACGGGGACACAGAGCCCCGATGTCTGCAGGAGCTCTCGAGCCTCTGAAGAGCTGCATTCTGCTGCCATTGCTATAGTAACTTTCTGCCTCCTGATTTTGTTATGAATGGCAGTGGGAAAGCCTCCGTGCTGGCTCCAGCTGATGCCCTGCTGTTGCAAACATCCTCACGGCTCTTTTTCCTTCTTAACCCCTGAGTGCACAACGCTTTTTAGCCGGGGGTTCCTTTGTGAGCTTGTGGTTTCTTCCTTTGTCTCTGCGCACTCCACAATGAACCGTGTGTTCATGGCACACAAAGAGGGGGAATTTGGGAGCTTTGTACAGTTGGATCTTAGCAGGAGGGAATAGTGGTGGGCATTCTGGGAAGGTAGCAGCTTACAGTGGTGTTTTTGCAGGATGAACTAGAGCCGGTGGGTTCAGCAGCTGCCAGTGCTCTGAAGGCTGACTTTGTGCTCCTTTATCACTATCCAGGAGTCCCCCCTCCAGACACAATGCAGCTCTTTTCCTTCTGCCAGTACTGCTCTCCCTCTGGGAGTTGCTGCTGCCATGGAAAACATCAGAGAGCAGGAGTGGGTCTGTCCTGTAACCGGTGGGAGCAGAAGGTAGGTGTTACCAGTGTCATTTAACAGACGTGTCCCACCGAAGGGAGAGAGCTTGTTCAGGTTAAAGGAGAGACTCCCCCAGGACTGGGGAAGGAGCTCAGGAATCGGCCGTTGCTGTCATATTAATGGTCTTTGTTTAGGACAGAACACAAATAACCTTGAAAATGACCCAGTGCTTAAGGCTGCGCACACACAGGGACTCCCAAAAGAACTGTGATAGGAGAGAAAGTCACAGGTGAGAGATACTGAATCATCTCCAAGGAGGGGATAGGTTTCCAGTGACCACGCTCCTTGTGTTCTCATCAGGAATCAAACCCAGCTTCCCAACTTAATTATACCTAGAGATAGTGGTGACTGTTTCCTCCCAGCACCCTACAATTCATCCTTAGTAGGAGCATCTTTTCTATCAGACCTGATCATTTATTTCCCCCACGTGCTGGTAAAACATTCTTCAATATTTACCTTAACTTGGCTTCTGCTGCTGTTTGTTAAAGTTAGAGAGTGGGAATATATTTTGGGCTCAGGGAATGTGTCCTGCCTTAAATTGAATGGAGAGATACACTGAAAATGATGTGCTTTAAAATTCTGCTCCACCAAATTGACTGGACTTTCATGGATTTTCTGATGTTGATGATGTTTTAGGTAATTCTGGTGGTGTTGAATTGTGTACATGTTCTTATTAGCAAATAATTGCTTGCCTTAACACTAATATGTCTTAAACCTGATTTTTGAGACGTTGATTAATTAGTGCCTGATGCAGTAGACATCTTAAGTAATTCATTTTGTTATTACGTCTTTTTGTCTTTAATCCCCACTTCTAATTTTCTAACTACTAAAGAATAAATGAATTTAAAAAATCAAAGTATCAATTTATTCAAGTTATCCAAATATTTATAAAATACTTATTCAAATTATCTTTGCAGGTAATTAAGTGATTCTTAAACTGCAGCTCTTAATTTTGAAGTCAGAACTTTCTCTGCAAACATTTCCTTTTATCCTGCAAAAGTACGACTCGACCTTCTCGGCCTCCAGAGGAGATGTTCCCTATCAGATGGAAACCTGAAATTTTACATTTTGATTCACTCAGTTTTATTTAACAAATTGTTTGGTGTTGACCTCAGATCTTTAAAACAAAATCCCAGCACACCAGGGCAGGAAAGGCTGTTTTGCACAGAATGCAGCAGAAATTCTGCACCTCCTGGTACTGCTCCCCTCCAAGAGTTAGTGATACCCTGTGTTTTCATTCCAACAGGGGTTTTGGGTGATTTAAAACGAATATTTCCATGTATAAAGCATAATGGAATGCAACTTGTACTCTTTTTGAAACACTGGTACCAAGTGTATGGCATGCTAAAGTAGCATCCTGGATGCACCCATCCTCCCTGTGGCCCATTCCAAGTGCTCCAAGCTTGGGAGCAATGGGATCACAGGGATGTCTGGTTCGTCAGGGGTGCCTTTGCAAGGCTATGGAGAGGAAAAGCAGAGTCCAGGCAGGAGTTAACTCTCTGGGTGATCTGTGAGGCACACAGATTCATGAAATAAAAGCTTGTAATGCAGTTCAATAAGATTAGATTTATTTAATAAATGCAACATAAGGACATTCGTTCATGGCAGCAGCAACTGCAATGCCCCACACTTAATGGGTTCTGCAGAGCAGCACAAAGAGATCTGAGGCTTCAGAGCTGTTACTCTGTTCAGTCCCTTTTCTTACCACTGATGCTATTCCTGCCTGGAAATAGGGGCTGGAAACTGTGAGGGCAGAGCAGTGGTGGAGGAGGATCCCCAAACAGGGCTGGCTGCACACAACAAGAGCCTGCCCCCGTCCCAGGCTGGCCCTTGCTCTGTCCCAGGCTGTTGCTGTAGTTGGAGGTGAATTTGAATTTCTATGCCTCATTTCCCATGTGTACAGTGAGGGCTATAATGCTGCCTTTGTCTGTGGGACTGTTTAAAATGTAATGAGATGAGGTTTTCAGAAATCACAAATAGTTTTCGAGGCCACGTACGAGTGCTGGGCTGAAGGCTCTTCAGAGGGGCCTGGGCTCTCCTGGGCCTGGGCAGCATGGCCTGCTTGGGCTTTCAAGCTGTGTCAGCAAAATGAAGGACCTGAGCAGTGCAGAGGCACGTCACTGCTTGAAACTGAAGCTTGAAGCTACTTCTTAGCTTTATGGTAAAATTCAGCAACACCAACATGTCTTTCCAGTTAGCACTGGCTCTCCCAGACATCACATGTGGACAGGAGAGAAACCTTTGTGAAAATAAGAGAGAAAAGGGAAGTTTTCTCAAACCAAGACATTTCCTTTCACAGGGTTTAATGACTTGGTTTGATTTTTGCTTTGAAATTCCGCATGAAATTTTCAGCATGAAGTTTTTGTTTAACTGTTTGTCCTCCCTGTTCTTCTTTCTGATATTGAACCAAATCCCAGTTCCCTGGGAACACTGATCATCAAGAAAATCTTTGCTTGAGACCTTTGGAAAAAGCTGCCTCCTCTGTGTATGTTTATAATATTATACAGCTCATGACCTGTTGCAATAATAATGTGAAGCATATATGAAGCTTTAGTTCTTTCTGTTTCACTTGAAAGTGTTGCACTTCATGGAAATCTGCTTCGTGTGGTTATTTCCCACTTTTTCCAGTTGGAAATGGTACCAGCCTGGCACTATGGCCCAGCTTAGCCATAGCCACTGGATTTCCAGTGTAGCAGTTCTCTCTTCTCTATTACTGTCTCTGACTGGCATTTTTATTGCAGAATAAAGCAGGACAGTCTGTTTACCTCTATCAATGTACTCAAGACATTTTCCCTCTCCTTGGGTTCACCAGGTCAGTGCTTGAGTGCATGTAAACCAGCAGGGCATTCAGAGCTGTTTTTCAGAGCCTGCCTGTGCAGACAGGTGCCCTGTGTTTAAAATAGGCTCTAAAGCCACCCCCAAACATGAGGTGAAGCTGCTTAATGTAGCTTAAGGGTAAGATGCTTTTGTGCTATGAACTGGTAGAGACCCCAGCCAGCGAAGCTGATAAACAGAACTATCAGCACAAGCAACACCTTCTGAACTCACCTGGGCATTTTCATCCAGCATGCCTTCCTCCCCCTGGGGCCTGGATGGGCCCTCCCCCTCTTTTCTTTCAACTTGTGGTGCTCAGATATCCACGGTGAATTTCTGACAAGGGAGAGGGGAAGGATTTCTGTTCTGATGGGATGTGCCTGGGTAAATGTGTGATGAATATTCTCAGCTCTGATCCAAGTGTGGATTCTGTCGCTGCCTCTGGGTGCTCAAAACTGGCTCCAGTGCCCAAGGAAGCCTTCCCTGAGCCCAGCATCCTACACTGTTAGTGTCATATGGCAGGTGGTGTCCCAGGATATCATTATGTTTTATTTAAGTATTTCCATTCAAATAAAGGGAGAGGCAGTTTCACTGAATGGGAAGTGCCGTAAGAATTGCTAGGGAAGAGCAGAGACAGGAGAGAGCAATTCTAGAGCAGCTCAAAGGGAAGGTGAAGCTGGGCTTCACCCCTGATGCAGTTGCAGTATGTTAATCCAAGTAAAAATTTATTTCATGAGCCTGAGCTCCTTCTCATGTTGAATTTACAGCTGATTTTTATTTTTAGTGCTGTTGTGCCCAGTCTCAGAGGAACCCAGGGAGCTGCAGCACTCAAAGTCAAGAGGGTGAATCACTCACGGATCAAGCTCTGCTTTATGACACTTGCTATTATTTTTGACATCATTATTTATTAAAGTAGCACTTGGAAGGTGTAGGAAGTCACAGGGATCACAGCTCTGGCATATCTGCAATGGGAAGATCTTATCTGGGGAGCTGGGGAGCAGTCAGGAGATCCCAGTGACAGGGCATAAACTGATATTCACTCATTCCTCTTTGCTTTTTGGCCAGAGCTCCCTGCCTTGGAAGGTCAGACTTTAAGCCATGTTCCAATAGTAAAGGTTGCTGTTATCCATTTTGGCTCCTTTTGAGACAATGCTGGCAAAACTTTAGATAATTTCCAGTCCTCAAATCAATGGCTATTTCCTGCCCAGTCCCAGCTCCACACAGATGTCACTGGTGGTGAGCCAGGAGCTGTCATATTCTGTCAGAGGTGTTCAGAGGAAATATTAATATTTAATGCTGCCTTTTTGTGGTTAGATGGGTGAGTTCTCTTAATGACACTGTCTGGAAGAAGCATATCTCAGTCATCAGCTGTAATTCAGCTATGGTGGGGCTTCCAAATGTCACAGGACACTTATGGATCTCCAGGAAACCAACAATTTTGGAAATTCTGTCTTAAATACTGAACACTTTGGAGAGATTCCAATTGCTTCTGTCATGATCATCCTGGGAATAGCTGAGAAAAATCTGATTTTAGGGCAGGCTGATGCCTTTCACACACTGGATTAGTGAGGAGAGATTTTGATAGCGATGAGGGTCTCCACTCCCTCTGGAAGTCACTGGGAATTGTGGGCCTCATTTCCATTTGGGCCTTTGGAAAATCCTCTGTTAATCGACTCAGTATTTGTACTATTGGCTGTGGGCAGGGTGTTCACACGGACTAAAACTGTTTGCATGGACTAAAACCCACAGGCAACAAAATTTGAGTGGCAGAAATTTGCTAGGGATACTTTATGTTAGCTGAGGTCACTGAGGAAAAAAACATAAAGGAAAAGTGAGGCATAGGATAAACAGAAAGAAAAAGGACCATGGAAAAAAATTATCTTTGTCTCAGCATTTGAATGGACCTTATTAATTTATCAAAAGATTTTCTGCTGGTCTTTAATGTTCCTGAAATAGTGTGCCTCGTCTTTGAGTGCTCACTGCCAAGAAAAGCTGTCAGCCACTCCAGCAATTATCATATCCCAAAACGAAGCTGGTCAATGATTTCTCTGTAGACAACTTGGTCTTTCAGTTTTTGTGCTCTGCCAGAACAATTTCCAACCCAATGAAGCATTTTAGGATTTGGTTGGATTCTTAACACTCAAGGAATATTCTGGAAATGGCAGTTATTCAGTGCCACCTCTTGATCCTGACCCTGTACCTTAGAAAATTCAAATGCCAGGGTGGGCTGAGGGAGCAGCAATGCATGAAGCAAAACCCAGAAAGAGGGAAGGTGGCTTTCCCAGCTTCTAGCCAGGTAGGGAAATTAAGATTATTGCAGTGGCACATGCAACAAGTTGATGATTTTAAGGGCTGCATAATTTTGTAAGCGGTGCTGGTTGCAGAGTTCAGTACTGTCTAATACAGATCCTTACTCTGAGCATCCCTAAAATGTTGTTGATTTATATTCAAGCTTTGCTCAGCTTCTCTTTGAGAATCAGAGTGGTTTGGGTTGGAAGGGACCTTACAGATCATCCCCTACAGAGATCCAGGCTGGAGTTCTCTAAGCCATCCCTTAAATTGGCACAGTGGCTCATGCCAGGCTTTCTTTGCTCATTTTCACTGGAAAATTGACTCAGTGGAGTTCTGCTTCTGCAAATACCCAAATTTCACTGGGATCCTGCCTTGCATGATAAATCTTGCACCCACTGGAAGTATTAATAATTAATTATTTGCAAGAGGAAGAGCCCTAGATTTGAAAGTAGTTGCTGTCATTTAGTTTAATAATGGCAATTTAATGGTGGAATATACTGCTGTAATTTCTGTCTGGGTTTTTAGTTGTTAAATAATGAAGAAAATTCTGGATTTGCAGCAATTATGTCACCTAAGGATGGAAGGCAAATAAAGCAACATAGAGCTTATATAGCCTTGTTTCTAATTCAAATCAAGTTTGATTGTTTAACCTTGGAAGTAACTGTGAGAATGAAATGGAATAAAGCAGCATTAGACATTTCATTCATGAGGAGTGGAATCAGAGAATCCCAGAACAGTTTGGGGGGAAGGGACCTTAAATCCCATCCAATCCCACCCCCCGCCAGGGCAGGGACACCTTCTACTATCCCCGGTTGCTCCGAGCCCCATCCAACCTGGCCTTGGACACTTCCAGGGATCCAGAGGCAGCCACAGCTTCTCTGGAATTCTGTCCACTCCCTCACCACCCTCACAGAAAGGAATTTTTTCCTAATATCCAATCTAAAACTGCTCTCTGTCAGTTTAAAGCCATTCCCCTTTGTCCTGTCACTCCAGGCTCTTGTAAATGCTGGGATTTCTTGGCCAGATGGAACAGGAAACCAGAAATCACTGATCACCATTGGTGTGACATAGGGATCAATCCTGTGCTCCTGAGTTTTCCCAGTCAGATTCCAGGGCTTTGTACGTGAAGGGAGTCTCAGTATGAGAGTAAAGAGACCAAATTTTCCCCTTGTTTGACAAGGGGCCAGCTCACTGCCTATCTTTGTGCTCACATTTCCTTTCTATCAGTGTAAAGTTCTTTTTGCAAAAGAAAATTGTGCAATCCAGGCTCTTCGTGTGGTCCTTCTCCTTGTCTCTGCCAAGGCCGACCCCCAGGCAGGCGCTGGCTCCTCTCATGGGGTGCTGAGTGCTGAAGGCAGGGAGTACTTATGGCACTCAGGACTTTTGTGCAGGAGCATAAAAGGATCTTAAATTAGGCCAATTCTGCCACTCTCCTCTGCAGTTTCAGGTAAGCTCTTTATTCATCACTTCACTTTTCTGGGGTGTTATTCCTCAGTCAAGTTACTTGCTCTGAGGTGTCCAGAGTTTTAGGATGTTAAGAAAATCTGAAGATGTGTTTCTACTTAGCTTCCCTCTTTTGTTCCTTTTATCAATCAATATTATCCACACACCATATTATAAATTTAACCCATTTTCATTTGTTGCTAAATGGTTTATCTGCAAATAAGCGTTCAGCTTATTCTGCTCTGCACACCCCTATAACTGATATAGCAAGAACTAATTAATGCTCATTACAGGAGCAGAATATAAAGCTGCTGCATGGAGACTGAAGCTGCCAATGTGATTCCAACTGCCCTAATTCATTTCTAAGGTTGTGTTTAGGTTTCTCCAGTGTTTCCCCACCTTTGTAGGGCAAAGTATGAGCTGTTTTCTGAGGAATTTTCATATTGATGCCGGGTTTATGAAATTCAGATGAGGGTCAGTGTCATTCTCAAAGTAATTTATGTGGTTTTCAGTGAAAATGGAAACCCTATGGGATTATTAAACATGTGGATTATCAGCTCCCAGTGATTTTTAAGTAAAATTTCGTTATTTCCATGCTTACAGCCTGGGCATATCCAGTTGCTGGTTTAATGTTACCACTCAGGAATTGTTCTGTGTTATGTAGCTGTGAACTCAAACTGAAATATAAATTCCATCACCCCATATTCTCTTTATGATAACAAAGTTGATGGGAATCTGATATACCTGACTGGGAATTCTGGAATCTTAAACAAGCCTTGAGTGTCAGGCCCTATAGAGGTTCAATGGGACTCATGTAGGCAATAAATTTCTATGTCTGGTCCCAAACTCAGGGTGATTTTGGGGGTCGGAGTTCTCACTGCACTGGCTGGTGCATCTTTACTCATGTTAAGACTCTTCCTGGAGGAAGAAATAGTTGAGGAATAAAGCTGTGGAATCATGGAGGCACATTTAAGTGTTTCAGTTTGGGTGTAACAGAATGAATTGAGTTTGCTACAGTTGGGAGTTTTGCAAAATCTGATTCTTGGGTTTCATAGGTAGAAATAAAAACTTTTAAAAATTGCCTCCTTTTTTTTCAGTGTCCCTGAAAGGACCATAAAAACAGAATTATTAGACAGACACTGTGAAATACCCAAAAAGAAGAATACAACCAAAGGAAAATGTCTTTTAGCAGCTAGGTTGTTTTTTGGAGTGCCTGAATTTCCTCTGGGTAATTGAAATCATCTTTGGTTTGATACGAGAGACCAGTCAGAGTCTCAGCAGAACAGCAGACACAGGTGAGGTCTTCGACAGTCTTCCCATGAGCCCAACTGGAAATACAAATCCAAAATAACTGAAATACTGCTGAGTATGTTCTCAAGTGCCTGTGGAAAGGGGAAGCACTTGGAGATGGATGTTCAGTGTGTGGTTGTCTGTATTTGGTGGGGTTATTGTAAAAGAGTCAGATCTGTACAGCACGAAAACTCAGCCTTTGGGAGTGGCCTTTGTCAGCTCTGAGACATTTGGAGGTTTAGTCCTGTCTGCAGGATTTCTTTCCTGTCTGGATCCCTGCACAGCCTTCAGCTTTCCTGGCAAATCCTTCCCACCCCTCTAAAGAGCCTGTGCCTGTGGCCACCTGAGCATCTTCCAGCGCTGTGCCAAGTGATGAATGAGCTGGATTCCAGGCTGTCCCTGAAAGCCACTGCCTTCATCTCAGCAAACTGCAGAACGTGTCAACACAATCACTCCAAGGCTTTCCTCTTGCTGGAGCCTCTGCCAGCACTCTCTGTAGTTCCGGCGCTGCCTGATCAGCAGTGCTGTGGCAATTAATATTTATAAACCCTAAATAAAACAGCACTTATGTGTACCTGAGAGACCATCTGTTGGGCTCCAGTCCCCAACTACGCACCCGAGATCAGCATGGCAGTAACCCTGCTGGGTCCTTGGGGATGGTCCCTGGAGGGGAAGGAGGTGGGGCTGTTTCCCTGGAGAGCCCCTGTCTTTGGATTCCTCCCTCCTTCATTAGTTACCAGAGCACATCATCCTCATCCTTCAGGGCCACGCTGCAGGCTTATTTATTTCCTTTTAGTCTGGAGTCTTTTATCACTGTGCTGTGCATATATTACCAGGCTTCACTCGGTTATGACCTTGGCTTTGGTGGTTTTCTACCTTTTGGCACAAATGCCTTGATTTGGGTGTGGTTTGCAGGGAGAGATGGTCCTGGGATTATTATTTTTTAAATACACCTTGANGGGGGGGTTTGAATCTTACAAAGGTGCTTGGCAGCCATTTGGACACAGATTCCTCTCAATCAACAATTAATGTATGCATGTGCAAATATGCCCATCAATGAATAACGCATGGAATAAGTAGCCTGGCCATTGGGTTTGGCCCGCACAAATATTGCATATGGATTATCCTGAGGGCCCCAAACCACACATGAAAAACGTATTATCAGGTGGAGACAGCTACGTTCGACCTATTGTGTGCTGCACTTCTTACCTTTGTGACCAGACTGGCTCTGCTCCCACGTCCTCAGTGTCTCCCAGGCTCACAGCCTCTGGTGGACTCTGCCCGAACCAGCCCTTTGAGAACCCCAGGCCTCCCTCCACCCCGCCGGCCCTGGAGTGGCTCGTTTAGGTACAAACCCCGGAGAATAAGTCCCAGAGGATGCCAGACAAGCGGAGCAGGCGCTGGGTTGGAGCCCAGCAGCGAAGGGGCTGCGCTGGGCAGCGAGAGCCCGGCGGGCTCCGACCCGCCCCGCGCGGGGTGCTGGTGGTGCTGAAGGGACAGCGCCAGTGATCGGGCCGGGACTAGCCGGGGCCCTCGTCTCCCGCTTGACTTCATCCCCTCTCTGCCACCATCTTCCCTCTTCCCCATCTCCTCTGCACCCCATCTCTTCTCGCCCTCTATCCCCGCTCTGCTCCCCACTCTCGCTCTACCCNCTCCTCTCGCCCCCGCCGCAGGGTCACTGTCTCCACGGGCAGGAGTGCTCGGGGCTGCTCTGTCTCCTCCTCTAGAAACCTGCCCTCAGCCGGAGCCGCCTTTGGCTGCCTTCCCTGATCTCCCGTAGGGAGGAACCGGGGTCTCCTGGCACTGCAGAGGCTTAATTGACTCGCAAGGTCACTAATTTCGGCTCCTGGAGGTAAGTCCTGGTTGCCAGTCCCACACCCTCTCCCATCTGTCTCTCTTTCTCGTCCTCTCTCCAGTGCCATCCATCAGCCCTTTTCCCCCCTGAAGAGGGTCTGCACCAGCGATGCCCGAAACCCCAGGAAGCTGAGTCAGCGTTCTGCTCCTGCAGCCCCACTGACCCAGCTGCGATCCCAGCTGCTCCCGCCCTCCGGCTCCGCGGCGCTGGGAAAAGTGAGGAACAATGGGATTCCCGGAGCACTCCACCATTGCTGGGCTGGGGGAGGCAGGGGGCAGGCTGGTGGGAGGAAAGGAGGGAAGGAGGCAGAGTCCCTTTCTGTCCTGCCCGGGGAAGGGGAGCAGCCGGAGGGGAGGAGGTGCCCGGTCCCCATCAGCCTCCCTGGAACAGCGAGATCCGCACGCCGGGGAAGGGGAGGCGGAGAGGGTGGGTTTGATGGGGGCTGTTGCTCCAGCCTGATCGAGTCCATTTGCCAGTACACCACTCGCATCACTTCCGGAGCAGTCTTCAGTTTCTGCTGCAGAGCGAGCAATTTTTTTTTTCCTTCTCTCTCTCTCCCCCCTTTTTCCTCCCTCCCTATCTGGATGCTGGGAACTTGAAGCCTCCTCCCTTTATTGCAGCAGGATCTTCCCCATCCTTGCCTCAACTTTGCGCTGCATCAAAGAGAGAGAGCGAGCCACAGGCTGGCTGGTGGCGATGGGGGCAGGGGACCTGCCGGGCACAGCCCTTCGCAGTTGATGTTGCCGTATCTCTAGGACCCAGATCCATCTCTTTCCTATCGCCTTCCTTTCCTCCCCCCCC
>VZTG01005271.1:51655-76289 GCA_013397845.1 Melanocharis versteri | reverse complement strand
GCGTTTCTGAGTTTGGCACCGCCGCTGGAACGAGTCCGTTGTAGAAGCAGCTGCAGAGGAAGGTCCTGGAGGCCTCTCCCGTTCCCTCGGTGCTCAGGGCAGGGCTCCGGGAGTCTTTGCTGGGTGCTGAGGAATCAAGGTGGCTCAGCAGTGCCAGCCTGGAGCTCTGCTGGTTTTCCCCGGGGGAGACCCAGGGATGTGTCTGTGCCCGGTGCAGGGGCTGGAAGGGCTCCTGGAAGGGCTCCTGGAAGGGCTGGGTGGGCAGGGATTTCCCTGCCACCCTTCGAGCCCGGGGTGTTTTGTCTCACAAGTGGAATGGCTTTGGCGCGTCTGAACTCTCCTCCATCAGCGCCTAAACGCTTGACAGAAAGGTCACGGACATGTGGAGATAACGAGGGACCCCGTGAATTAGGAGCAAGAAATAACAGCGTTTAGGGCTGGCTGGAGACTTCAGCGTTCAACATCAGGCTTGGGGAAAAGCAGAAGTGATATTTCCTTTTGACCTTTCGGAAAGAGCCTGGAAGCGAGCAGCGAACCCTGGGGGCTCCGGTGCCGAAAGGAGCCGCTCCAGGCTCTGTCCCCTCGCCCAGAGCCCTCGGGGACATCCCGGGGCAGGAGCCGGGCTGGAAAGCTGGCAGCCCAGCCGGGAGCTCCGGGTGCCAGCCGGTCGTTCTCCTGTGCGGGAGTTGCTGGGGACGTTTCGGGCTGTGCAGGAGTTGCGGGGGAAGGTGGTGGCACAAGGAGGGGGCAGAGCTCTGAGGTGACCTGGTCTGGAGGAATTCTGTCTCGGGAGGTTTGGGGAAATGTTCCCTTGCTGAGAACCTGGCAGCGCGTCCCAGGCGGGGTCTGCACGGTCACCGCGGCACCTTTTAATCTCCTTTCCTGCGCTCTGGGGTCCCCAGCGGGAGGGGGGGAGCTGATGTGGGATGGACCTGCCCCTGCGGGACCCGTGAGCGGGGGCTCGGGGTGCTGGGAAGCGTCCCCGGAGGTGCCCGTGAGTGGCGGCTGTGCGAGCCGGGCTGGCAGCTGCTGTGCTCTGCAGCAGAGGTCACTGTGCGGCCGGGAGAGCGCCGGGATGCGGGGCTGGGAGAGCGCTGGGATGCGGGAGAGCCGCGGGATGCGGGGCTGGAAGGGCTGCGGGATGCTTCATCCCCGCATCCTCCGCCCGCCGTCCAGGGCCGCATCCCGGCGGGAGCTGATGGCACGAAGGGAGGCACGAAGGGAGGCAGGGCGGCCTCCATCCGCCCCCCGGGAAAGCGGAGCGGAATTCCAGCGGGGAATTAGGGACGTTCACCAGGAGCTGGTGAGCGGCCAGGGCTGAAGGCTCCGGGCAGGGCTGGGGCTGTGGCATTGTCGAAGTTAATCCAAGCTTCCCAGAAGTTGCGAAAGCCCCGGTGGGTTTGCCCCTCCCTGCCCCAGGGATGGCCATGGGAAACCTCTTCATTTTTAGGGAACAAGGAGGACTTTTTGGGGCCTGTGTTAGGTGGATGTGAGGTGCTGTGAGCTGGACATGGTGCTGGAGGTGGGAGTTGTGCAGGTGCTGGAGCCACACACCTGGAGGGGCTCAGGGTGACCTGCCTCAGCCTCTGCTCGGGGTAAACGGCATCTTAGAGGCACCCAAACCTTCCATTATTTGTGTTATTGGTTATTTACCTATTTACTGGGAAAACACGGAAGAGAGAGATGGATAATGGAAAGGTTAAGCAGCAAATTGCTGTGCTTCTGCCTGGCTAGAGACCACGGGGCACAGCCTTCCTAACCTGCAATACCTGTCCTAATGGGCAAGGAAAATTATTTTGGCTTCCACTAAAGGGCAATTTTCTGATCAGCTCTCATTTTCTCAGTAGAGAATAGAGAACAAAAGGAGAGAAATATATATTTATATATGTATTAAAAAAAAGGGAGGAAGAAAGAAAGAAAGAAACACTTATGCTTTAATGGAAGCTCATTTTTGTAAAGTACCCTCATGGCCCCTGTGGGCCCGTGGAATTAAGCGCTGTCATTCAGAGCTGAAAGCGGAGCCATCCAGTTTGCAGACACCTGTCATAATTAAACTAATGGCTCTGAAAATGTGCCTTGATATTAAATCTATCTTCCACCGAGGAGCAGGGCTGATTAAAACCGCTGTTTGACAGTTAATGATGAACCTCTCGCTTGCTGCGCTCCGTAACTGGAACAGACCGGTTCAGCCCCCTCCCCTTGGAGAGCCCTGTCTGTGTCCCCACCCCAAACCAGGGGCTTGTCCCCATCCTGCCCCACAGCAGGGCAGTCCTGAGGCTCTGGGGAAGCCCCTGGATGGTCGGTGTTTGCCCCAGTTCTGGCTGTGGCTCCGGTGGGAGGGGAGGCATCGCCCGGAATGTGCCAGGGCTTGGCTCGCGTGGTGCTCGTGGTGCTGGAGAGCTGCTGCTGCTGGGGAGATGCTGACTCACACTTTCCTGCCCAGAAAAGGTGCCCACTCTGGGCCTGGGCCAGTGGCAGGGCTCAGAGAGCTCTTTCCCAGGGCTGGTCCTGGGTCACGGGCGTTGGGATGCAGATCTGCCTTGCTCCAGGATTATTGACTCCTGCTTCTTCCCCCGAGGATGTCAGAGCCAATTTCCTCTGACATCACAGCTGGTTGCCAGGGCAATGGGTTTGCTGTTCCAAAAGCAGGATTGTTATTGAACAGAGAGAGAGGAGTTCTTAGGAAACAGAACCGGTGTTCACTTGGAAATGTGTCCAGCAGCCGCTTTGTCCTTCCCAGTCCTTCCCCTGGACCAGGCCGTGTCTCCCTTCTCCTTTTCCTCTCGCTGCTGACCTCATCGAGGACAAAACCGAGGCAAACCATGAGGGTGGAAGTCCCCTGTGCCCCACAGGGGGTTGGTTTTGACTCTCAGTGACTGGAGGCACAAAAATCCCTCGGTGAACCTGGAGCTAATCAGACACAGCCCCGGTAATTAGTGCGGCACAAACTCTGCAAAGTGCAGATAAGCATCAGCAGTTGCAAGTAGCATTTATTGTTGTTGTTTGCTGGGTCTGGTGGTCTCTGGGTGCTTTAATTCCCCTGCTCTACAGTGGAGATAACAAATCTTCCTTGTCTGAGGTGTTCTAAGGGGCGATGAGCGCTGTGGGGCAGGGTACCTGGATCTGGGGCATTGCCCTGGGCAGGCAGCTCCTGTTTGTGAGTGGGGATGTGCTGGAGCAGTGAGGGGTCCTTTGGTCAATAAACAGATCAGAATGTGGATGGAAATACAGGTGAAAGCCCGAGCTGGGGGAGCTGGCTGTGCCAGGAGCAGCCCTCTCTCTCCCTGTCATTAGCTTCCTTACCCAGCCCCGATGCCATCGCTGCCACAACAGCAATTACCAGGAGATTAGGCAGCATTAAGCACTCTTTAATTTGACACATTGCAATGATCTCCATTCAGCCTTTCTGCTCGAATAACTCTCCATAAATATTTTGCGAGGCTACCAAAATAAACAGAGGCTGGGCTGTTTGCACAGCTGAGGTCCTGGCGGCCCTGGGAGGGCCCAGGGGGCAGAGCCCAGGGTGGCACCAGGGGATGGATGGCACTGAGTGGTCAGTCGGGTGTGCGAGAGCATCAGGGGCTGGGAAAACACCTCTGTAAAGCAAAAGGAAAAATTATAACCATAATATATGCCTTGCACCGATGGCAATTTAATAGGGAGCATTTTTTAAACAACAACCCAATAAAGAGAGATGGGTATTTATGCCAGAAGTGGCTGCATTAGAAGAAATAATAATTACACTGGAGTTGTGTTCTCTCCCCTTTTTTTTCTTCTTTTTTTCTTGTGTGTGTGCTATTAGCCTAGACATTATTCATTAAGTAATGCAATGGAAAACCACTGTTAATACAGCAATAAATCCCACAGGGCCCCATTGCTTCTGAGATAGGATCGTTTGGTAATTACAGTGCATTAGAAGTTCAATATTCTTTCATTTTTTTCCCCTCAGCTCCTCGCCGGGGTGAGGGGTGGGCTGTGCTGGGGGGGTTCCTGGGAATGCTCCGTGCTGTCCCCACCCTGGGGACACGGGGGGCTCAGCACCTCCTGGGAGAGGGACCCCAGGGTGCTGGCACTGTGAGGGGGAGCTCCACAGGTGCTGAGGGACAGGGGGTGATGGGGCTCTGGGTTTGAATTTCACCCCTCTCTGAGGGCAGCATCTCCTCCCCTGTGTGGGGAACGGGGCTGAGGGCTCGCAGGCACCTGGGAGCCAGGAGAGGTGGCTGGGACAGAGCGTGGGACGGGGAAGGAGAGAGGTTGGGTGGGTTATTGATGAGATCTGGGCAAAAATTATGGCTGCTTTCGAGGAAAAATACAGCAGAGGGCCACGAACAGAGCTGGGAGCTCTGCTCGCCCAAACCGAGGAGCTCTGGCTCCTCAGAGCAGCTGGGTGGGGGGTGATGTCATGGGTGATGTCATGGGTGATGTCATGTCATCTGTGATGTCACGTGTGTGTTCAGGCTGTGCTGTGGCTGAGCAGGCTCTGGGTTTTTCCTGAAGCACCACTGGAACTCACCCATGGAAAATCCCTTTTTCCCTGCGCCTTCCCCTCGGTGTTACTTCTCATTTCGTGGTCTTGTTTTCCCCTTGCCCGGAAGGTTGTCCAGCTCCTCACACCTCCCCAGCTCCCTTAATTGTGAGGCTTTCTCAGGGCTTGGGAGTTTATTTCTTTCCTGTTCTCAATTGCTCAGGGCCGGTGCTGGAAATTAAACTGTCTCTCCAAGTGATGCAAATCAGATAAGAGAAAGCAAACGAGCCCCGTGTGTTCATCTGCAGAACCCTGTTCTGCTGAAACTCCTTCTGTTCCCTTCTGATCTTAGACAGATGTAAATCAAGAGAACTTACTTTAAACCAATGTCAGCAGGAAAAAGCTCAGCAGAAATAACAGAACCACCGGGTCTCGTGTGTTTATCACTCCTTGAGGTAAAACAAACCTCCAGCCCAGTCGAGATCCCTCCGACATTGTGCAGGCTCTGGTGCAGCTCCCAGTGACACGGGGGCTCTGGGAACTGGTCCGTGCTGCTGGGGGGGTGCTGCACACTGGGAGGGGAGGGAGGGGATGCTGGACATGCTGAGGCCTGAGGGAAGGGATGCACAGAGCACGGAGAAGGCAGCTGAGGGGAGATTCCCAGCCCGTGGCGTGGAGCGGATGCGTTTCATCCAGCCTGGCCGTGGAGGGCTGGCTGCTCCCCCTCCCCAGCCCGTGCCAGCCCCAGCCCCAGCCTGGCTCACCCCAAACATGGGACCCACGCTGCCCTTCGCTGCTGCGAGCCTTGGACTGGCCCCATTTGGGAAGAGCAGCTCAGGCTGGCTGCAGGAAGGGAATTTGGGGAGTGGAGCCTCAGATTGTGGAGCCCAAGTGAAAAACTGCAGCAAGAGCCAACCCACCACGTTGTGGAGGAGGAGGAGGAGGAGCAGGGGTTGGAACAACCTGATCCTTGCAGGCTCTTCCAACCCAAACCATTCCTGATGCTGTGCCTCGCCCACCCCACAGGTCCCTCTGGCACAGGGGCATTCAGGACACGGGCAGCTGGGGATGCCCATGGCACAGGGCTGTGGTCACAGCACTGCTTCCACAGCACAAAGGAGGAAAGGAAAGGAAAGGGGAGAAAAACCACGGGTAAATAAAAAGAAGCCCATTTGCAAATATTGTAAGGAATGCATGTTCTCATACGTGCTGCTATTAAGTCCATTCGTATCATATCAGCAAACATCATGTCAGCTTGGAGAGGTTCCTACTTATTTCTTTTTCCCTGTGAAATGTTTTTCAATGCCTGAGCGAATCAAAATGAATGTAAATGAGGTTTATTAAGTCAGCCCCACACGGCGCTGTATTGTCAGCGTTTGTAGGCTGTGACAGGTTAGTTATTGCGGCTTGAAGGGAATGTCACAGGCACAGCAGTCTGCAGAAGGAACTTTTTAAAAGAATAATAATAATAACAACAACAACAGCAACATCTCAGGACTCTCCGTGGTTGTCTGGGAAGTTGTTCTGCGGGGAGGTGGGGGCTCTGCAGGGCTCTGGGCTGTGCTCAGGTGCCAGCCTGGCTGTGCTGGGGCAGCTCTGGGCTCCAGAGTTCTTCCCTCTCCTGGCTCCGCACACCACCAGTCCCCAGGACATCTGGAACCCATCCCTTTGTGAATGTAACCCCGTGGAGCTGTCTCAGAGTCTTGCTGGTCTTCACTGAGCCAGGCTCATTATTTTTAGTAAATTGCTTGGGCCTTGGCTATGCTGCAGAAAAACAACTGGTAGGGGTAGGGTTAATGTAGTTATTTATTTGGATTTAAAATAGCAGAGACACCCGTCCGAGGTTCCAGGTGCTAATTGTACAATAAATTCCAATTTATTACACACTCAGCTTCATTAATACCCTCGTTTCCATGGGCACTCAGCCAGCCCCCACCCCGCTGTCATCCTGAAGCTCCTCTCCAGCCTTCTCAGAGTTGGTGGCACGTTGGACAGCCCAGCAAACCCAGGGTATTTCTGACCCAGCGGTCAATGGGCGTCAGGAGCGTGGAGGAAATGCCCAGGGATCTCTCAGGGGATCCCCTCAGTGAGACCTTTCCATCTCGTGCTGCCCTCGTGTCCTGGGCTGGAGGGCTCCACTGACCTTGTCTCCTAAACCCTGCCTCTGTCCTGCTCTGGGCACGTGTCCTTTGTGCCCTGCAGTGGGGTTTGCAGTGCTCGGAGGTGCTTTGGGCTGAATTGTTCCTTTTCTGCAGAGTTCCGTTCTGCTCCAGCTCGTTCTGCAGGGAGATCCTTTCCCTGGGAGCAGCAGGGAGGGTGGGATGTCCCAGCCAGCCTCAGGTGATCCTGGAGTGGCTCCCAGCCCTCCCTGGTGCTGACAAACACCAGTGAGACCCCGGCCAGCTCTGTCCCAGGGGCACAGACAGGACCCAGCCGTGTGCTGGAGACATTTCCAGCAGCGCTGGCCTAAAACAGACCCAGCACAGCTCAGGATGCACCCTGGCCCGCTCAGAGGGGGTCAGGAACGCTCCCAGGGTGTCACATTTTGCCTGACAGAGGGACCAGTTCCCCATCAGTGCCGGGGCCTCGTGGTCCATCCGGGCACAGGGAGCTGCAGCCCGACACAAACCTGGGAGGGTTTTGCGTATTTATCCCTCCTTTAAATCATTTCCGAACCACTAAACCATTTCACAAGGGCGAAGGAAAACATCAATTACAATTACAGTGAAAGAGTCTTTCAAGGCAGAGCCGGGTAGAGAGAAAATGCGATGATCCATTTGTAGTTTTTCACCAGGTGCTTCATAATATTATGGTCTGTTTCCTCCCCACCCATCATCTCTGCCCCCATCCCAAGGTGTCTCTAAGATCTTGGTGTTTCCTGGCAGAAGGAGACAGAAACCTCTGAACACACAGCGGTGTCTGTACCATCAGTGAGATCCAAACCAGAACAGAAAACAGATTTTCTTCTCTGGAAAATTCATGGAGTGGTTTGCACACAGATGTCCCTCTGTCTCTGCCTCCCCATCCCATGGTACTCAGAAAGAAAAATCTAAAATGTTTCTTTATTCCCCTGTATTAGAATGGACAACAGCTTGTATAAAATACAATTAAATCAATAATTTAGCATAGCTTAAAAGTTGGGCAGAAGGATTTAAGGTAGCCTAAATGAAGGAAAACAACTCAAAAATTTTATTTATATGTATGTGAAATACTTTACTGCTGTGCAAGATAAATGGAAAACTTGCATGAAGCCCCTTGCAGCACCCTTAAAAAGGAAAGAATCTTTCCAAAATAAGCAGCCCCCAGCCTGTCCAGGCTCTGCTGCTTCAGGGACACTTGAGAATTGTCTGTGCTTGCAGCACCTCCCCGAGATCCAGGGCAGGGGCAGCTGGAGGTGCTGGGTTTGGGAGGTGTGCGGTGCCTTGCCTGAGACCCAGGGAAAGTGTTTGTCCAAGGCTTTTGGGGAAGGACAGGGACAGAAGGACAGGGAAGAATTCAGAATTCCGAGGATGGAATTTGGGCCAGACCTGGCACTGGCACGTGGGGCCAGCACTTGCTCCCTGCATCCACCGTGGCGTTCCGTGGGCTGCAGTTCTGCTAGAGCAAATGAAATTAGCTCCTAATTGGTTAATTGGAGAGGGGCTCTGTGCAGCAGCGAGGAGCAGATCAGGCAGGGGTGGGAGAAGGGCCCATTTGTGAGCCTGGCTGTGGTTGCTCTGTCCAGGGCTGCCAGTGTGTCACGGCAGGGAAGGGGCAGGGGGGACACTGACCCGTGGTGAGGGACACGGGGCGCCACGGGGTCCTGGCAGTGCTGGAAATCTCTCTGCTCCGGTGGGAGCCGGAGTGTGGTGACTCAGGGGGGACAGGCTGGGCAGCACGAGGGCCGAGCAGCCACGGCTGGGAATTTGGGGAGCCCTGGTGAGGATGAGACTGAAAACGTGCAGGGGTTGTGTTTGGGAGCACCTGAGCCCTGACAGAGCCCTGGGCGGTGTGGGGCCCTGTCCTGCCCCCTCCCAGCCAGGGGACCCGAGTGGGACCTCCCCATGTCACCCTCTGCCGTCCCCACAGAGCTCCATCAGCAAGCTCCTGCCTCCCGAGGGTAAGGGACTCCTGTTCATCTTCTTGTCAAAGGCAGAGCGGGGAGGAGAAGCCTCCCGGCAGTAAATCTGGGATTTGTGCCTGGAGGAAGCACATCCCTGCCCCGTGGGAGCAGAACCACCCCGGCCGTGGGCAAGGCTGGCGGAGCAGCTGCGGGTGCCAGGGCAAAGGTGGCTCTGGATTTTCCAGCCCTGTGCATTTGCCTTTAAATCCCAGCCAGCTGCCACATTAACTTGCGTGACTTCTTGTCTGTAACAGCACATAATGCAGCTCGAATGATGTAACTCACTGTGATGCCAAAATTTATAGGAGAAGACACTGCTTGCCGAGGTCAGGCTGGTATCTGATTTAAGCTGGCAGCAGGAGCAGCAGTGTTTCTGCAAACCTACACCAGGGCTCTGCAGCAAATCACATTACTCTGAAAGACTTTGGCGGGCCCCTCATCCAGACAGCTCTTCAAACCCAGGGACATCAATTAGGCTGGAGTGCATCAAGCCCACGCAGGGCACTCCGGGAGCCGACGCAGACTAACTCCAAAAGCACTTCCAATAAGAGATATTTTTTTGGGTGGCTTTTTTATTTTTTCTTTTAAATGAGCAGAAGGATTCTAGATAAACTCGATAAGGGCTGGAATCAAAACAGGATCCTAGAGCCAAGAGTGGAGTGACAGCTACTCCGGGTAGTGAAATCGCTGACAGCTCCTGAGCAGACAGAGAGGAGCACGATCAAACGCGCGGGGCCGTCACCTCTATCCCATCCCCGCCACGCAGGCACGTCCCAGCGAGGGACCAGGGCCAGGCACTGGGAAATGGAGCCCAAGGAGCCGCCCTGGAGGGGTGTGGAGGGATGTGGAGCTCAGGGTGGAGGGGCTGGGAGCCGGGATTATCTGAGGCACAGAGGAGCCGGGCCAAATCCTGTGCCAGATTGGTTCTGCTGCTGCAGGAGCACTCCCGAGATGACACGGGCACAGAGGCAAGCCAAAAAAGCCTCCTTGTGGAGGAAAAAGATCTGAGCAGAGAGCAGTGCTTGACCAACATATGGGGAAATGAGGCAGGGAAAGAGTAAAAGCCCCGTGCTCAAAGCTGGGATTGACCGACGTGGCCCCGTCCTTCTGGTTTAGCTCCCTTTATTCCGTGTATCAGTGTTGCCTGTGGTTTGCCTGGGAGCTGAACACTTTAAAAATCAGGTTGTGGGTTACTTCCAGGCCAGGCTGGACAGGGCTTGGAGCAACCTGTGCTAGTGGGGGGTGTCCCCGTCCTTGGGAGGGAGGGGAATGGGCTGAGCTTTAATGTCCCTCCCAACCCAAACCATTCTGGGATTCCATGATTCTGCTTCCCAAGGCAAGTAGAAATTCAGGATTGTGATGGGTACCAGGGTTTCAGCTCCCCTGATTTTCCAACACCTTATGTAGTGCTGGGGTTTGAGCTCTAGTTGGTCTCTGGGATCAGTTCTGGAGGTTCTTGTGCTGCACCTGAAGCTCCATTTGCACGACGTTACCTTTAAATAAGTGCTGGTTCTTAAGCAGTGGTTAAGGTCTCACCAAACAGCTTAAAAGGATAATTTAGAGCAATAATGCGCTTGGACATGAAATAAAGTCACCGGTGGTGACATCGATAATGTACGGAATAATAAAAACTGCAGCTGTTGCTGGGAGCCCGTGGTCAGCTCGCACGTGCCAGGGGGGCAGGAAGGAATGAGAAACCTCGGGAAGGTTTTCCAATCACTCCAGCCACCATCTCTAATTCTTTTCTTAAAGTATAAAATCATTCTTCCCCTGATCTCACTTGTGGTCAGAGCTGGGTACGGGCCCATCACTCACGGCGGTGATTTGGTTCAGCAGGTGTTGGTTGGGCCATCGCTCATTCCGGGCTAATCTGCTGGCGGCTGTCAGGGGTTATGGAGTATTTATTGAGTTTGTGTCAGCTCCAGATGACCAATAGCCAGCAGCCGCTGGATGCCCATTGACACTGATGATATTGCTGAATTAAACTAGGTGATGTATACAGAACTTGCTTAGAGCTAGTAATGAAGCTGGGAACCATTTGAAACACAATGCAGGGCCCCCAGCGCTTGGGGCTTTGCTCTCCACCTTTTAAATAAAAAATTATTATTATTTTCTTTTAACGCCAAAGGAGAAGCCATGAATCGAGCTCCCCTGAAATATTTAGAGAGAAAAATAGAGTAACCCAATGGAAATGAAAATCATCTTTATATTCTGCAGATTTACTGCCTGCTAGTTGGGCAGTGACTGAGGAATTTCTCAGCTGCTTTTTAGAAACGGCATCATGGGGGAAGGAGCAGGGAGGATGATGAACTGGTTATTGATTCCGCTTCAAGGATCCTTTAAAAGGTTTTGCTGAGCACCTTCAAATCTCATTGACGTGGGCTCAGCGCAGGACGGGGTCTGGCTGTGCCTGGGCTGTTCTGGCGCGTGGGGGGCAGTCTGGGAGCTGCACCCCCCGTGACCCCGGGTGTCCAGCGGGGTTGGGACACCAGGAGCTGGCCCTGGGTGTGGGTGGGAGGGGAAGGTCACTCACACAGGGCTGGGGGGCCGTGCAGGACGAGTCTCCCTCTAGCAGGAGGCAGAGGCAGGAGCCAGGGCTGTGATTTGGCGTTTGCTGATGGCCTGAGGGTCGGGGGGCAGGAGGAGGTTTGGGAAGGTCCCAAGGTGAGCAGCAGAGCCCACAGCAGGTCTGGGGGATGTCCCTGAACACCCCCGAGCAGCCCCAGCCTCCCCCGAGGCTCCCCTTTGCCGTGCGGATGGAGCCGGGCTCAGGGTTGGTGATCAGAGCAGGCTGCTGCTGAATTATTCTGCACAGAGCATCAGAGTTAATTTGGGGGACAATCAGCCTGCGTGAGGCTGTCAGAGCTGCTGGCTGGGCCCCGCCGAGCTGGAGCAGCAACAATCAGAGCTGTGACCTTGGCAGGGCCGGGGTCAGGCTGCAGGCGTGATTGAGTGCCAGGGAGAAGGCTCTGGAGCTGCTATTTGAATACCTGTTTACATGTGGGATAATGGATGGGCACCCGCTGCCTGCGAGGCTGTAACTCACTCCGGGGGTGCTGGCGCTGGGATGACACCATAAACCACGGCAGCAGAGAGCAGGAGCAGCCCAGGCCCCGCCGTGATTTACGGCCGGGGCTCGCTCCCTGGCCATCTCATCTATTGGCTTTTATTGCAGACACTGCTCGGAGAAATTATTATTGTAAGAATTTGTTTAAAGGAGCTCTGTAAACTCTCTTTGATCTGACAATTTCACCCTAAAATCCTCCTGTTCCTGTGGCTGGAGGAGAGGGTGTTTGGCATCTAAATCTTCAGTAGGTGCAGTTGCATCCGAGTGCGTGCTGGAGTCGTGGGTGTCGTTCTCACTTTGGATTTTACCTCGGGATAGGGACCCCAGGGTGGGGGGGAGCAGGGGACAGAGCTGAGTGACCTCAGCCTGGGTGGCCTGTGTCCCTGCAGAGCCCAGCAGGGTCGTGGGGACCCTGTTAGGCCCAGTCTGGGCTCGTGCTTTGCCCAGCTCCCACAGCCAGGCTGTGCCTGTCCGTGCCCCTCACCAGGGCAGCAGAGGGGGGCCTGGGCTCTCCCCTCATCATCCAGCCTACACAGGCAGGCCCTGAGCCCCCCAAAACCCTCTGTGCCCCCCAGCCGGGGGCAGTGACACCCCGGTGACAGGTGACAAGGGGGGCTGGCAGGGCTGAGGAGGATCCAGACTGCAGAACAGGTCACCTGGTTCTTCTGTCAGGAGAATAGGTGCTGATGACTGCTGAGAGCTCCTGCTCCTCCTGATGAATAACCTTCCTGCAATCTTTTCTGAAAGGCCTGGTTTGGGATTAGGGCTGAAAGCTCGATTTGATTAAAAGAGTCAGGAGCAAATTAGGAGCCACGCGGTGCTTAGTCTTGCCACTTTTTATAACAGGGCCCCAGATGAAAATACTTCAGGTGCTATTTGCTCTTCTTTAGTGTCTTTCTGCAGGGGACTGCCAGGAGCTCTCCCAGCCCAGCTGCCCGAGCTCAGCCTGCCCAGGTGGGCACAGGGACCTGGCTTCAGCCGCTCTGTGCCTCAGGCTGCCTCCGTGACCTTGGCTGGGCTCTGCCTCTCCGCTGGCTGTGCTAAACAGGAGATAATATTTCTCCATTTCCTGCAGTGCAATGTGAGAATAAATCAAGTGAGAACGGTGGCTGCTGGGGATGTCTGGGAGCCAGTGCCCTCCCGAGGTTCAACCCTAGACCTGGGGTAGATAATCAGGAGTTTTATACAAATAGTCAGTGCCTACCTCCCAGCCTAGAATTTGCCATTCCATGTCACTTTACTGGCACCCAGACCTGCAGATCCTGATCCCCTGAGGGCGTTCTGCTTGCTGGAAAGCAGGAGGTGACTCCTTCTCTTGTGACTAATTGTCCAGAGCCACCTCACACAGGGATGATCTATAAACGCTGCACCTCTCCGTGTCTGCGTGGCAAGGAAGGCAAGAAGCAGTTTAGAAAGATCAATCATCCAAATTCATCACGGAAGGCTTTGGCACCCAGGTCCCTGCCCCTCCTCGGCTGAGAAAATGATGGTGCTGAGAGATTAAGGCTTGAGAAGAGCTCTTCTGTGTCTCCATAGCTTTTTGATCCTAAGATAGATTACCCGGAGAGCACTAACTGCTCCCTGCTTGTGCTAAGGAAAGATAATGGCATTTGGAGTCACCTCCACGTAATGATGCAGCCACCAAATAAATTATCCTTTCTCCCTGCCCAGCAGCAGAGCAGGGAAGGGGGTTCAGGCACCCTGATGGCTGGGAGGGAGGAGGGAGGCTGTGGCTTGTGCCCTGCTCTCTTGGGACTGCCTTAAAAAAAACCCCAAGTTCCTAAACAGCTGAAAAAACATTAAATGCTCCATATACTCTCTATAAACAAGCAGTTAGAGAAATCCAGGCTGGAAAACACTTGGTGGAATAAGGTCAAGCTTCTCATATGAATCAAATTAGTGGCCGTTCAACGAACACCACACAACATTAGGCTGAGGGGACCAGGGAAATGCTGCATTTTCAAGGTTATGCTTTTGTTTCCTGCCGGAGCTGCTCCCTGCCAGGGGACCTTGGCCACTCCGTGTCACTGTGAGGGGGCTGTTTGCTGTCCCCTCTCCAACACTTGCTCCAAAGGCGATAGAGAGGATCCCAAAGTGCTGTGGGAAAAGGGAGATCGTGTTACAGACCAGTGTCAGCTCCCCCAGGCACCTTCCTGGTGTGGGAGCAACCCCTGGAAACAGCAAGGAAATGGTGGGAGAGACTTAAACCCTGGAGGAAATTGCACACAGGAGGAAATTACCTGGAGTGGCTGCCACGGCTGTGGGATCAGAGTGGCACGGGAGGCTGCAGGGTGGCGATGAGGACCCAGGACTCACCGAGGGGCTGCTCTGAGGCTTGGGGGGCACCTGGGCTGCCAGCACAGACCGGGCTGTCGGGCCCCAGCACGGGGACACTGCTGCGTGTGACACCCCTCCACAGCAGGGCTGGAGCTCCCAGCCCCAGCCTGGCCATGCTCCGGGATCAGGGGATCAGGGATCCGCTCCCCCTGCCCTGCAGCTGTGCTCTGGAGCTGTCACACAGCCCCGGTGGCTCCCTGTCATCCCTCCCTGCCTGGTTCCGTGCAGGAGGAGGAGATGGAGCGTTGCTCTGGGTGCAGGGAGACTTCCTGAGACTGAAGCGTTCAATTTTACTCCACCGAGCATCCAGTATAATCCATTGAAAGGGCACTGTCCTTCAGGCCTTTCAGCTGGGCTGACAGCTGCCCACTGATTAATTGACAGGTTAAAAAGATTGATTCCACATGTCAGAGCTGTAACCCTGCCAGAACAATGCTGCTGTCAATTGGGCTGTAAAACAGACGCTTACATTAACGGCCCTGACAGCAGCAGCACACGAACACATGCACCTGCCTTTATGGAGAGCCTAAACACACAGCCGGGCGCAGATTAATCATCCTGAAAGCAGAGTTGGAGGATCAAATAAATGTTTCTGCAGTGCACAAGTGGCGCGGCGCTGCCTTGGCACCGAGTCCCGCTGCAGATGGTGCCCGCCAGGGGCACGGGGACCTTGGGGGTGCAGTTTGTGTTCCACGCCTGAGCTGCTGCCCTGGCCACGTGTGCCCCTGTCCCGGCCTTGCCCGGGTCTGTGTGAGTGTCTGCACAGGGCACAGCTGTGCTCGGCCTCCCACGGGCACGTGGGGAGTCCTGTCCCCCCATCCTCTCCCAGGTGCCGCTCTCCTGTGGGCGGATTTGGGCACGTGGGGAGCCCTGTCCCCCTGTCCTCTCCCAGGTGCTGCTCTCCTGTGGGCGGATTTNCCCATCCTCTCCCAGGTGCCGCTCTCCTGTGGGCGGATTTGGGCACGTGGGGAGCCCTGTCCCCCTGTCCTCTCCCAGGTGCTGCTCTCCTGTGGGTGGATTTGGGCACGTGGGGAGCCCTGTCCCCCCGTCCTCTCCCAGGTGCTGCTCTCCTGTGGGTGGATTTGGGCACGTGGGGAGCCCTGTCCCCCTGTCCTCTGCCAGGTGCCGCTCACCTGTGGGTGGATTTGGGCACAGGGTCCCCAGAGCCCCCGGGCTGGCCCAGCTCAGGGCTGGGAGCGTGTTCTGGTGTCAGAACGGGAATGGCCCTGGATGGGACGTGCCCAGAGATCGGTGTGGGCATGGGGCAGCAAATCACTCCTTCCTTCCTTCCTCTCTCGCTGGCTTCCCTCATCAGCATGGTGGAACTCATCGGTATCTCCCACACCAGGCTGCTTCCAGAGCCCCTCAGTCTCTGCAGGGCTGTTCGTTTTCCTGCTGTCCTCTGGGGCTGGGCAAACGCACAGTGAGGGACATTCCCCCTGGCCCGGGGTCTGACCCGGAGCTGGGCAAGGCTGGAGTCGGGGCCGGTGGATTCCCAGCCCCAACCTGAGCATCTCCGGATGGAAAGTGCTGACAGCGGCCCCGAGCTCCCCACCCAGCGTGCTGAGGAATGAAAAAACCCTCTGCAATCTGGAGAGATAAGGAGAGGTTGAGTCACGAGTGAGCTGGGCTCTGCCAGAAGACGTTTCAAAGCTTTTATGGCGAGATTCAATACAGATATACAGAGATCAATTATCTTAAAAGCAGCAAGGAGGTTCAGCAAATATTTCCAGCTTTAAACAGGTTTATTTCCATCTGCACTTATCTGTGCTATTTAAACTCCATTGCTTGCAGTTAATCTTTTGTAATGCAGCATAAGAGGGCTTATTTACTTTCTAATGACATCAATTGGCCATAAATATTAGACATCTAAGGTTCGCTGGAGCTATAGGGACAGTTTTCCATTCCTACTTGACATTTGACTATTTGCAGTGCTTCCTCTCTGTTTGTTCTTGTGTGACTCACTTATCGGCTGTCATAGGCCCGCTTCGATTTATTTAAATGGAATGAATAAGTACATTAGGCAAAGCTGTCAGGAGGGGAGAGAATGGGAACTCACGGCGATGAGTGATAAGTCAACAAGCTGCAAGGGAGATTCTCAGCAGAGCCGCACAAATCAAAGTGCTAAACGGGAGGAACAAAGACAGCGCGGTGGCAGATTCTGGGACGAGTGGAGCTGCAGATCTCAGGGCAAACAGGAGCCACCGTAATCTGTGGGACACGGCGAGACGCCGGCTCCTCACGGCACATCCCGGGAGCAGGCGCTGCCCGGAGCCACAGCCTGCAGCGCTCCAGCAGCTCCAAGAGCTGTGAGAGTTATTAGAGGATCAAAGGCTCCAGACTATTATCTGCCACTAAGGTGGGAGTTGTGCAAACACCCGGATAGCTCTGGACTCGGGAAGATAGTTTTTCTTTTTAATTTTCCTCGTTGCGTAGTGCTTAGCCAGACTAATTAATTGTGGAAAGCTCATATCACAGCCCTGCTGGAGCTGTTTGCTCGAATATATTAGTGATGATCTGAGCGGGGGAAGGTACCTCGAGTCATTTTGTCAGTTTTAGATTCTGGAAGTAACTTGCTTGGCGTGAGTGATAAAGTTTGAAGACCCTGTTTTTTCAGAGGACTGTTGGGACAGGCGGGTGCTGGTGCTGCAGCAAGCCTGGAAAGGAAACAGGGACATCGTGGTCATTTGCTCCTCCGTCTCTGAACACCGTGTCTCATTTAGCCACAGCACTTTTACAGTCCTCTGTTCCCTTTATCCAGCTGGGGTTTGTACAGGTGCAGAGGCACTGGGGATCCCAGGGTTGAGGGGGAGCCTCAGCTCCAGCTGGGAGCTGTGCTGAGCCTGGGCAGGGTGGCCCTGGGGAAGGGGCTGTGCCCAGGGCTCCCTCCCTCAGCCTGGGCTGGCACAGAACCCTTGGGCCAGGGCGCCCAGACCCAGGTGAGCCCCTCTGCCAGGCCGTGGGGATCTCATCCCACACCAGTGGGTCACCCCAGGGAAGGGCTGGGACAGCCCCACTCCTGCTCTTGCTTCAGCGTTCCTCCCCTCCAACAACGTGCTTTTGGTTTTCACTCCTAATCTTTGAACCCCCAAAAACCCTTAATTGGCTGCACACAGTAAATCAGAGCTGACAGCAGTTGAATAGCAGCTGATTAAAATCATTTGTTTTCAAACTCAGCCAGCTGCACACTCCTGCCTGCATGACTTTTGTGGCATTCCCTGCATTGCTCTCCCTCTCTCTTCCTTTCTTTTAAAGGAGTTGCATCACATTTTTCTAATTCTTTGAAAATGAGATCCTCTTCTCACCCCTCTTCCCTTCCCCACACAACACCAGTCCCCATTTTACAAGCCCAGCCTTGTTTATCTCCAGGACCACTCGTGAGATTCCCGC
The DNA here is from genome assembly GCA_013397845.1 of Melanocharis versteri. Taxonomy (NCBI): domain Eukaryota; kingdom Metazoa; phylum Chordata; class Aves; order Passeriformes; family Melanocharitidae; genus Melanocharis; species Melanocharis versteri. The sequence goes on along the minus strand of VZTG01005271.1, from coordinate 58,928 downwards.
TCCATTCACAGCACCCAGGCCACATCTGGTTTGAGTTTGTTTGTGTTTGGTTGTTTTTTTCCCAAAAGAAACACAAGGAGGGAGAGGAAAGCATTTAAACTCCTGATTGCCCACTGCCTGCCTTGCACCTCTGGCCAAAGCAGGGCTTGAAAAAGCTGAGAATTGTTTAAAAATGCTGTAAGGAAGCGGCGGCCAGCAGTGAGAGGGGGCAGAGAGGACTGGGGTGCTTCACCTGAGGGTCTGGCACAGGTGGCAGTCCCTGGGTGGGTGCTGTGTGTCCGGGGGCTCAGGTGGGCACGGGGGCAGCGCCAGGGACAGGATGCACAGAGGAGGAAAAGCTCAGGGCCAGGCTGGGGGAGGCACATCGGTGACACCTTGGGGACACCTCCGCTGGCCCCAGAGCCCTGGGGGCCGGGATCTCTCTCCCTGCTGGCACAGGCTGCGTGCTGTGGCTGCAACGTGCTCTCCTCCTGCGTTCGGCCACCAGCCATCCCTGAAAAATGTGTCCTGGCTGCGAGTGCCATTCCCCAGTCTCAGGCATCTGCAGCCATATGCGTCAAATTAAAAGCAAACGCAGAGGATAAATCTCCTTGCCATTCCTGGGGAAGGTTTCGCATGACAGCCACATTCCTGTGACACTTTCCATCTTCTGTTTTACCACACGGACCAACAGCTGTTTCCAAAACAAACCCTGAGTGATGAACAGACAAAATCTTGACTATTTGGACAAACCTGGTGTTGCAGCAGGGTCGTGCGTGAGTGGACAGAGATTCTGCAGGGCTGGGGCCTCCCCAGGCCTCTGCCAGCATTCCCTTCTCTTTTTTCTCTTTTTCTCCACAAAAACATGCCATGGAGTTGTGCAGTGGATGGTTCTGGAGAGGTAACTTGTCTAAAGAATAGGCCTGACTGTACATTAAGCTTCTGCAGGCTGAGAGAGAGAAATTCGGGTCACTGCTTAATTAAGACTTCTGGAGCTTCCTTATTGCTATTGTCATTTCTGCTGTGCTCGGGGCTGGCGAGCCCTGGGCAGTGGGAATCGGGAAGCACACACCAAAGGAGCCGCCCAGCCCTTGATGCGTCTGCACTCCTAAATCACCCAGCCCCGTCTGGAAGGGGGGTTTATCCCGATGGATCTGGGTTTGGCAGCTCTCAGAGCAGCGTGTGTGCATCCCTCTGCCGCTCCTGGGGCTCTCTGGCTGGGAATTGTGCTGCTCCGTGGGGATCATCCCACAAGGCTCTTCCCGGGAGCAGGATCTGCTCCCAGTGCCCAGGTACGGCTCCAGGACTCCCACATCCACCTTTCCCCACGTGCAGGCGAGTTCCGCAGTGATTTCTGCTCTGGGAGGATGTTTACCTTCCCCAGCCGCCTTTTCCTTACATTTAAACAGAAATGTTTCCTTTCCTAAACAGTTTACATTCCTGTTTCCAGAGGTATCCCGCTTGCCAAAGCCACCAGTATTTGTCTCACTTTAAATGCATTTATATGCTAATGCGGACAGGCTCTCCAGCTCGAGCACACCACACACAGCCGTAGAGAAATTAGTCCTTTCTTGCTGGATTTACAAACTACAGCCATCAAACATCCTCTGGATTTATCTCCGTTAATCAAAGCCTCTCTTCCGCCCAGCGCAGGTGTGATACGGCCGTTCCTGGTGATAAACCAGGCTCACAGCCCTGGATTATCTGTCCAGGCTTGACAAATCGGTGCCACAGTAGGAGGAGGAGGAGAGGGGAGGAAGGAAATGTAATTTCAAGGATACAGTTCTGTGTGTGGCTGGACAGCATTTCTCCCTATTTTATTGCCTTTGGGATCATCTTAGAGCGCTCTCAGCCCGCAGGCTCGGAGCGCTTCGCAGGCATTACCTGATTACAATCTGCAGAGGTATGGAGTGCTTCCCCAAGGTCAGTCCGCCTCTCCCGGCGCTCTCGGTGTCATCGCTGCCGTTTCCAGAGCCGCTCCCGGCGGGAGGGACTCGTCTCCTTCTGCAGGGGGAGCCAGGTGATGCTCCCACCTTTCTGCAGAGGGCACGGGGAGCAGCAGCTGCTCCTCTGTGGGTGCTGGGGAGCTCTGGGCCCCCCAGTGCTCAGGGACCCCCGGCACTGGAGGCGAGGGGACTTTTCCATGGATCCAGGACTTTCATCTCAGGTCCCAGTTGCCCATTTCATCCTGTCTGTTCTCTTCTGCCCCTGTTCACACCTTTTGCTGCTCCACACAATTCCCAGTTCCACACCTCTTACTGCTCCGCAATTCCCCGGCTTAAAAGGATGTACCTGGAACGGTTTTCTGTGGAAAACTGATAAATCAACAGCAAAAAAAATGTTTCGCTTTAACATCTAGGTTCTGTTTAACTTTTTGTCTAGAACTATGACAACATTTTGCTTATAAAACCCTCAAATCTTTCATTTTGACTTCACTGTTCTGTATTAAGGTCATAATGTAATTGATACCCGAGAAGAGGATTAATTGTTGAGTTATAACACAGTAACAGACACTGGTTTTCTGTCTAGATCTGGGACAAAACCTCAGAACTGCTCATACAATGGAAACTCCATTTTCCATCCAGCTGTAACAGTAACCCCACTGCACCGAGATTAATCTGGAGAGGAGGATAGAAAACATCCAATCACTCACGCATAAGATTTAAGGAACAATGTCATCCCCAAACCACCTTTCTTCCTTTCAAGTTTTCAAGCATGAAAACTGACACTGGAAGGGAGAAAATTTAGACTCGGAGCAGACGAGTTGGACAACTTGCCAAATCATCCAGGGCCCACTCAAGTTCAGCCTTACTCTTCTGGAAAATAATGATGGAAAATTCATTTAAGTATCGTGTGCAGCTTTGCTGGGGTGGAGGAGGGAAGGGGCAAATTTAATTCCAAACTGCCCTCAAACGGATGCGGAATGTAAACTTTCGCTGCATTTCTGTCAGACTTAATGGATTTCACTTATGGGAACTATAATAAACAGCTCATTACGGAGTCAGCTGCGGGAGCGTTTTGAGCCCAATGGAGTCATTTGTTTTCCAAGGCAGATTTAGTCTAAAGGGGGTGGACGGAATAATCCAGTGTTTGAAGTGTCAGTATCAAAGCTTGAGGGACTGGCAGGGTGGGATGTGGGGTCTCCAGCAAAGGCTGCTGTAGGACACAGGCACGGTGTGGAGGAGCTGCAGAGCCCGAGAGGCTGCAGCTCCAGTTGGGTGGTGGTGGCTGCTGGACACGGGGCAGGCAGTTCTCACACAACAGACTTCAAAAAAGTTGTTGTCGTTAAAAATCCCAGCTCCCGGAGTCCTGCTATTGCCTCAAACCTGACCTCTTTTCTCTGCGTGTGAGGAACTTTCCATCCTTCACGCTCAGAGGGAAATTATGAGTCCCAGAAGCCAAAGAAAGCAGCGGCAGAGAGACACTTCTCTTTGTTTCCCATGGTTTCAGGCACTGCCCAGTTTGGGGGAAGCAGGATGGCTCCTGGAGAAGGGAGATGGCTTTGCCCTCCTGGCTGACCCTGTGCTGCTGGAAGTCACAGGGAAGGGTCAGCTGCTCTAAATCAGGGACAGAAAAGCAGGTGGGCAATGTTGGGGCCTTCCCTGATCCTGGTGAACAAGCTGAGCCTCAGCTCCACCGTGGCAGGGCAATGTCCCCATCCCAGGACACGACCGGCTGTGCCGGCACAGCAGAGCCACCACGGCAGCTCTGAGGAACCTCCTGAAAGGCCGAGTTTATGAGTCAATAAACATCTGCGGAGTCGAGGGCTTGGGATCCGAGTGCCCCCTCCGGAGCGGATCCTCCTTCCCCTGCTCCACATCTGGCGGGGGGCGGGAGGGGAGCGGCTCCTCCGCAGCGCCATAAATCTGCTCCTCCACCCCCGCACGGAGCGGCCGAGCCCTCCCCGGGCCGGGAGGAAGCCAGAGGACAGTGGTTTCAAACAGTGTGACTGTCAAACTGCTCAGCACGCCCTAAATCACAGCCAGCATCCTCCCTTTCATGTCTCTGCGGCCGGGGACTCGCAGGCACTCCTTAAACACTTCCATCCCCGCGGAGACGCTCCGCTCGCCAGGGCCCTGCGCCGGGGAGCTCCGGGCTCTGCAGAGCTGCAGATAAATCACTGCTGCTGGAGGAGAGAGGGGCTGGGAGCAGCAGGAGCTCGGCTTCTCCTGTCCTTGGGTCATCCGTGCACGTGCACGTCACACGTGTGGCCTCTGGCACCTTCCTGCAGGCGCAGGTAAAGCCATGGCTCAGCACAGGCAGAGCAGGCACCAGTGTGTGCTCACACCTGCACTCAGGGGTCTGAGAGCCTTTTTTGTCCTCCGAGGCAGGAGAAAACCACGCTGCAGAGCTGTGGAGCTGTAGAGGATCCCTGGAAGTGTTCAAGGCCAGGCTGGACAGGGCCTGGAGCCACCTGGGATAGCAAGAGGTGTGGGACTGGACGAGCTGTAAGGTCCTTCCCACCCCAAAGCAGTCTGTGGTTCTGACACCCAGGCCATAGTGTGTAGTTGCTGAGCTTAAATACAAAATACATTGTTTTATTTTCCTCTTTGTCGATATTTTGGATTTGGACAAATAGAGAGGAAAGCCTGCCCTCCATTTCAGTGAAAGAAGAGGCAATTCTTGTGTCAGATCTGAGGTTTCACCCACTCCTCTCATTTGCTGCTGGCCTCCAACTCCTGTGGTGGGTTTTTAGCCACATCTAGAGATGGTAAAGGACATGTTGGTAGAGGTACAGAGGATTGTTTCTTCAATTTTTCCTGTTAATAGTGCCAAGAAAAATAAAAATCCCAGTAAACTCAGTCTAGAAACAATCCTGGTTAATAACCCTGCAATAAACCCCAAGACTTGTACGTGCCATTGCAGTTGTTGTTCTGGACACTTTGAAATCTCTGTTTTCCTTGCTGGAAAAATGATCTCCACTGTGTGATGACCCTAAAAACTTAGCAGTTCTAGGAGATGACAGAAGAATTGAGAGCGTGGGGAAAAATAATTACTGCAGTAAGACAAGATTAGCTGGTTTTGAGTTTTATTCCTGAAGATGCTGTTGATGTTTGACCAGTTTTTTTGAGGTCAGCCTCGTAACTTCTCATCCCGTAATTATTCTAACATTTGTTATACCAGTGAATGTTATTAATCAAAGCTAACAAGGCAGTGGGACAGATACAGGTCACAGTGTGGTTCAGCCTTTCCATGGGTGTTTCTGTGGCTGCAGTGGAGTCGCTTTTAGATGTTGAAGAGGAGAAATAAACCAAACTCCACTGAGGAGCCTCTGCTCCTCCGATGAGAGCAGATCCCTGGGGTGTTCTGGAGCAGCGGGGAAGCAGAACCCACCCCCAGGGAAGAGGTGCAGGACGTTTTCTCTGCCTGTGATGGTTCTGTGCTGGTCTAGAGCCGTGCCTGAATCTGCATCAGTTTCACAGCATTCCCTCCTTTTCTGAAGTACTTTGAGGAACGATGCTCTGCTCTGCTGCGAGACTCAAAGCAATTTTAAATATTAATTAAGTCTCCCAGCTCCGGTGTACAACGGCTGGTTACTATTTGAGTTAAAGAGCTGGAAACGAAGCGCTGTTGACAGGAGCAGCGCGGGGAATCGGTGCCAGGGGCAGGAGCAGGGCCGGGATCGCGGGATTGCCTGGGACCGGGAGAGCTCCGGGAGCACCGCGGCTGCTCGCCGCCTCCAGCCCCGGGGCTGAGCTCCATCCCCGGGGCTGAGCTCCGTCCCCGGGGCTGAGCTCCATCCCCGGGCCTGAGCTCCATCCCCGGGGTTTCTGGTGCGGGAGCTTCACTCAGGAGGTTTCCGAGCTGCTGCTCCGAGCTCCTGCAGAGGTTCCCGTGCCGGCCGGAGCCCGGGCCGGAGCCGGGCGCATCCCCGCGGGATGCTCGGTACAGCCCGGGCCGGAGCCGGGCGCATCCCCGCGGGATGCTGGGCACAGCCCGGGCCGGAGCCGGGCGCATCCCCGCCGCATCCCCGCGGGATGCTGGGCACAGCCCGGGCCGGAGCCGGGCGCATCCCCGCGGGATGCTCGGCACAGCCCGGGCCGGGCCCCGCCGGAGCAGCGGCTCCCTGCGAGCTGCCGGGCTGCGAGCTGAGCCCGCTAGCGGCAGGACAAAGGAAGGAGCCGAGAGCGAGAGGAAGGCAGGGCTGAGGGCTCCGAGCTCCTCCTCGGCGGCAGCAGCGCCCAGCTGGCTGCGGGAGCGCCGGGTCTGATGTTCGAGGGCTCTCTCGGGCGGAATATATTTCCCTTCTTTGTAGCTGGCTGTAACTCACCTCCCTGCAAAGCTCTCTGCCAATACAGCGTTTGCTGATGTATAGCTACAGCCATTTTCCCTGTTTCCCTTACTCTGTCTCCGTATAGAATAATATGCGATTAATTGATTTTCTGTCGCTCTTTTAGTACGGAAAATTAATTTTGGAGCAACCTTGTTTTCTCAGGGTATGAATTCTCTACATGCAGAGTAATTCCACTCCTACATTATTCATGAGAGAAAATAGTGATGGAGTGTGTAACTGAGGCAGCCCCAAGGCCACAAACTGATAGTCTGCGTTACTGATACAACAATATTCCACTGATGCTTCTAAATAATTCACGGCTACAACTCAATTTGGCACCAGGCACGCGGCTTGGGATGTGACTGGTGCAGAGGGGAGCGGAGGCACCTTGGCAGGACACTCGGCTTCCCAGAGAGAGCCCGGTGCCACCAGGCCCCAGGGACATGGGCTGCCAGGCAGAGAGGGACCCGGTCTGGCCGGAGCTGCTGCTGGCACCAGTGGGATTCCCAGGGAGCTGGGATCACAGCACGAGCGAAAGGCTGGGGGGAGCACGGAGGGATGCCTGGAGGGCCCGGCTGTGTTTCCTGTAGCTGCAGAGGCCTCTCCTGCTCTGACCCCAGGGCATTGCCATGGGCAGGGCTCATGGGCACCAGCCCCGAGGGAGCCAGCGTGGCTCTGCTCCTCAGGGATGTGCCCGGAGAGCTGCCTGGCCCACGCTGATTTACTCGTGGGAGGTCCTGCCCGGGGGTGTTACAGCATTTCGTGTGGATGAAAGGGTTAATGGGGGCTGGGGGGCTGCAGGGGGCAGAGGCTGAGCAGCACCCACCACCCACGGCTGGTGCTGGGGGTGCAAAGCCCTGTGTGAGCTGTGGGGCTGAGGGCACAGCTCTGGCTGCACACAGGGCTGGTGCTGGCAAAGCCCTGTGTGAGTTTTAGGGCTGAGGGCACAGCTCTGGGTGTGCCCAGGGCTGGTGCTGGCAAAGCCCTGTGTGAGTTTTAGGGCTGAGGGCACAGCTCTGG
>VZTG01005271.1:23692-51459 GCA_013397845.1 Melanocharis versteri | reverse complement strand
GCTGAGGGCACAGCTCTGTGTGTGCACAGGGCTGGTGCTGGTGCTGGTAAAGCCCTGTGTGAGTTTTAGGGCTGAGGGCACAGCTCTGGCTGCACAGAGGGTTAATGGCCGGGGAGCACTTTCCGTGTGAGTGGAAAATGGCAGGGGCCTTCCCTTCCTCCTCCCCTGCTCTGGCAGCGGCCGTGCCGCGCGGGCCCAGATGACGATGGAGTGAGTGAGAACCTTGTCCTGGCACCGGCCTCCTTTTAGATTAATGACTTGCGAGGAGATGCCTCAGTCACATGTTGGGATTTTTCCCCGTTGAACTGTACCTGGCACCCTGCAGCCATTTATCACGGGCTGCAGATGGAAGGCAGCAGCAGCAGGACCTGCAGGGCCAAGACACACAGGTTCCCAGCCAGCCCGCAGGCGGGTGGGGGATCTTCTGGGGCGTGTGCTTGTGTGGGGTTTTTTTAATCTAAAATGATAAATCTGATTTCTTCAGGATATTGGAACAGCTGCAGCTGACCTGGCTATTTATCTGACAGATCTTCAGGGTGTACGATAACAGCTCTTAGAGGATGGATGTGGTGTTATAAACTGTCCAGGCACAGAACATGATTAATGGGATTCACAGAGATAAACATATGGGGAGGAGAACTCAGGATCTAAGAAAATCCCGTCCCTGGCCTGGGAGGCTGTTGATGAGCTGGAGCTCTTACCGAGGTCGATGCGCTGGGTGCCAACCACCCACCTTGGCCTCGGCAGCCTCCCCAGCCCGTGGCAGTCGCGCTGGTTCCGCGCAGCACCAAGGATGTTTGTACCTGATGGTACAAATGTGCCCGGCGCTCTGCCAGCGTGAGGAAGCCACTGTTCCACAGCCCCTCCCAGCCCCTGCAGCCTCAGCCCTGCTGGCACAGCCTGGCCGTGCTCCCCCAGGACAGGACAGGACAGGAGAGGACAGTACGGGACAGGACAGGAGAGGAGAGGACAGGACAGGAAAGGAGAGGTCAGGACAGGAGAGGACAGGACAGGAGAGGAGAGGACAGGACGGGAGAGGACAGGAGAGGACAGGACAGGACAGGACAGGACAGGAGAGGACAGGACAGGACAGGTCAGGAGAGGAGAGGACAGGACAGGAGNACCGCTTCTTTCCAGCGCTCCCCATGTGAGCGTTCCTCGGCCAACAGCCCCCCCTCCGCAGGGAAAAACTAGTTTGGTAAAAGTTGAAAAATCAATCTCTTGTATATTAGCTGGCACGGGAACTCGCAAGGAATTCGGCAGCCCAGCCCCGATGACATCCATTTCCCTGTCTGTTGTGCTTTGATGTGGGTTAAAAGCCTCCTCTGGCCCCCCTCCTCCTGGCTGTCCCTGTGGACCTGCGGTTCCTGGTCCGGCTCGTTCCCAGCACGTTCCAGGGGCCGTGCAGCTGGGATCCAGGAGCAGAGTCCTGCTGCCTTCGGGGTGTCACAGGGCCCTGCTGCCTTCGGGGTGTCACAGGGCCCCGGGGCACAGCTCTGGTGGGGAACAATGTGCAAAAGCAGGGGAGCAAAAGGGATCAAAAAGCGTTAGTGCAGAAATTCTCACTGAAAGGGATGGATCAAATAAACACTGAGATTAATTAATCACTAATGGCATGGACTAAAGGTGACCCTTCAGCATTTACACACTGAAGACAGCAGGGTCAGGATTGCAGAGCATTAATCTTACATTAGCACAACTCCATCCTTGCCAGGAGGGAGGCAGAAATCCCTTTGGTTCATGCAGAGGAAGCTGAAGCTTATTGCTTCCTGCCAGGTCCGTGGCTGCATTTTTATGAAACACCTGCAATGAAAAAAAAAAGAACATAAACCTGAGAAAATTAAAGAGCTGTCCCAGCAGAGCCCAGCAGCCGTGCCCAGCACCCGGGGCCGGGGCCTCGCCGCCTGCTCAGCCCAGCGAGGTTGGGTCACTGGGTATTAATAACGATGGATCAATAACGATGAGCAACTGGGAAAAGGGATTCTGCAATCCTTCCTCCTTCCTGCTGGTGCTGGGGTGTGTGTGTGTAAGGCTGGCGATACAAGCCACCGGGGATGGGCTATAAAAGGTGCTTTCTTTCGCCTCCAAACTCCGCTCTGTAGCGTGCACCAGATGCAGCAGCAACAGCACAAGGCCTCTAACCTCTTTCCAAATGGTAATAAATCCCACAAGACCCCAGCACACTTGTAATTTACAACTCTGCTAAAATGAACATTATTTCAAGCTAAGCGTATTCTCCGAGGTGCAGGAGGAATGTGGCAGCTTTCCTGCTGACAGCGGAGTTTCTTTTTTAAATGTCATGCATTCACTTTCATTACTTCCAAATAATTGCCCAGAAGATCAGCAGCCGGCCGGGCGGGAGCGTCGCGCGGCGCTGTGAGGTGGTTCCATCACCTCAAACACGGCCGTGGGCCCTCGTGGGCACGGGCAGAGGCCACTGTCCGTGCCCTTCCCAAAACCAGGGCAGCTCTGGGGCAGCCCCAGTGTCCTGCACTGCCGGGGGAGAGAAACCCCCTTGGAGTCGGTGAGGTCGGGCAGGTTCTGCCTGTCCTGGAGCACAGGCAGGCAGGGTTGGCCTGAAAAACGTCATTTTTCCTTGTTTGGGGGTTTTTCATGGGAGTGAAAGTCGGGTTGGATGGACCTGGCCTGGCGGAAGGTGGCCCTGCCCATGGCAGGCAGTTTGGAACGAGATGGTTTTCAAGGTGCCTTCCAACCCAACCCACTCCGTGGCAATTCCGTGAGGGGAAGCTCCCTTCTGGCTGTTTGTGGGGGTTTGCTGTGTTGGTGAGGGGTTTTGTGAGCCGCCCACCCAGCCAGGGCTCGTGGCTTGGGAATGAGGATAATGGCAGGGCAGTCCCTCCTGCAGGATCCCTTTGGAGTGGTTTTCCCAGCTCCCCTGTCCGGGAGGCCCCTGGGAGAAGGGGAACGAGGGGGTGACCCGGGGATGCAGCCACACACACACCCCCTCCTCCTCCTCCTCCTCCTCCTTCNCACGTTCGCAGATGGAGTCCAAGACAAACTCCAGACCCCGCCTGCGAAAGCTCTGTGGCCTGTAATGAAAGCCCTCAAGGAAAACTGTAAATATAGGAGCTGTTGGCAAAATTCAGAGCTGGCCTTGGGCTGGAGCCGCCTCTCCCACAGTGGGAGGTTTGATCCCGGGTGCTGGCGCAGGCCTGTGCTTCAGGATGCCTCAAACAGCTGGAAAACGAGATCCTTTTAATCAGGACAGGGTTTTCTTCCTCCGCCAGAAGGAGGGGGGAAGCAAAAAAGCTGTAAGGAACCCCCGGGGGGGTGGGGAGAGCGGGGCAGCAGAACCAGGGCCTCTGTGGATTGTTCTGTGGCTCCCAGTCCAAGGCCTCTCATCGTCTGAGGGCTCAGATCATTCACAGAAAATGGTGTTCTGTGTTGGAAGAGCTCCTGGGCGATGGTTTGGCCAGTGCCAGTGGCCGTGAGAGATCCCAGGGTGTGGGAACCCCCACTGGATGTTGCACCCAGGGCACAGCTCCCTCCCACAGCCCCTCGGTTCCCTTCTCAGCTTGACGGTCGGTTGCTTTTTACCAGAAAATAGATTTTTGTCGGAAAACTGTACTTCTGCTAGAAAACAAGCTGGTTTGGATGAAAACACAGGTTTTTAATTGGTAAAGCAAAATGTTTTGGGTTTCTCTGCTCTGGGTTTCTGCTGAGAAGAGGGAGGGAAAGGAATTCCTCTGGTTTTAAGTTGCTTCTCGAAAACTTCAGAAATGCCTGTGGAGCATTTCCAGGTTGTGAGAAAATGCTGTTTTGTCTCCTTGAGGATCCACGTCAGGACAGCCCTCTCCAGCTCGGGCTGTATTTTGTGTGTTTAGCTGTGCTCCCCACCCCATGCCCCTCTCCTCGGTGTGTGCCACCGAGCCAGGGCTGGCAGGGGTCCCTGCTGGGGACAGTGTCCCCCGGGATGCTCCCACCCCTCATTCTGCACGCTGGTGACCCCTTGGGTTAAACCCAAAACCATGGGAGATGTCAGGATAGCCCCTCACTCTTCCTTGCTGCTGCTGTTACCCAGGGGGGAGATCTGAAAGTCATCAGAGACACTCTGAGGGGGTGAGCAAGAGGCTGTCATTGACCCCCCCAGTGTCCCATTCCCAGAGCCCCTGAGAGCCCCTGGAGGGCACAGGCAGAGCCCTGGATGGCACAGAGCCCCTGGAGGGCACAAACAGAAGCCTGGAGGGCACAGACAGAGCCCTGGAGGGCACAGAGCCCATGGAAGGCACAAACAGAGCCCTTCCCTGAGCCCACCGTGGGGCCGGCACTGCACTCGTGTCTCGGGGAGGGCACAAAGCCAGCAGGCTCAGGGCTGTGCTGCCACCCGCTCCTCATGGCACCTGGNGCACAGAGCCCATGGAAGGCACAAACAGAGCCCTTCCCTGAGCCCACCGTGGGGCCGGCACTGCACTCGTGTCTCGGGGAGGGCACAAAGCCAGCAGGCTCAGGGCTGTGCTGCCACCCGCTCCTCATGGCACCTGGGGGCTCCCAGGAGCCCCAGGGAATGGGACAGGGGAGGCCAGGGCAGAGCATCCCCTGTCAGGCACTCGTTGTGCCCCGGTGCCTCGTGTCCCCTGCATAAATGCAATTTCCCTGAATGTCAGAGGGAAGCATTACAGATAACACACTGCGTGTGTCTCTGACCCAGTAAGTGCTGAAATCACAGATCTCATTATTCTGACATGATAGAATTTTTTTCCCTCCCTGCTGCAACCCTGCTGCTGTTGTTTTCCAGACTGCAGACATAATTGCCGAAGGTGCAAAGCCTCCGCAGACAAATACGTCTTGCCTACTTCCCTAAATCTAGCAAAATGCCAGTTCTGTGTGTGCATAAGCAAGCGCCTGAGCTCCCGTCGCGAGCAGCACGGATTGCCATCGGGTGCCAGCCCCAGGCAGCCTCACCTCTGGGGACATGTGGGGCTGGAGCAGAGCAGGGACACTGCGAGACTGTTCCCAGGCTCGTGGTTTCGAGGTGCCACGTGCCAGCCAGTGTGTGCCACCATGAGGGGACACAGCTCCGTGGGGAGCCCTTCGAAGAGCAGTCCTGGGTGTTTACAGCTCAGGGATCTCAGGGGCCCGACCTCATTTGGCTGGTTTGGACAGCAAGGGACCCTCTCTCTGTCAGGGGCTTGTTCCAGCAGTCATTGGGCTTTTGGGCTCGATCAGGGACATGTGGGGACATGTGGGGACATGTGGGGACACAGAGGCTGGCAGCAGTGCGGCAGCCCCAGCCCCAGAGCAGCTGTCAGACAGCTTGGACCCCTCCTGGAGCTCCCCTGCTGCCACCAGCCCTGCAGGGGCCTGCTGGAAACCTGCCCAGCAAGGGCTGGGAAAGGCCACTCTTTGTTACAGTCAGTTTAGCTGAAAGGAAGGAAGATTCCCCCTGATGTCCGCCTTGGAGATAAATTTTCTGTAATTCTCCTCTCGGGGGAACAGATCTGGTTGTGCCTGGGTCTTGGAGAGATAAAGGGGCTCTTCTTGCAGGTCAGGGGGAGGAGGAAGGAGCAGCCCCGTCTCAGGGTCACTGTGGCCTCTCCAAGGACCATCTTGCCTGACCATGGGACATTTTCCCACTTCCATTTTCATCTTTCTGCCCGTTTGCTCATTTCCCCTCTTTCATCACGTTCCTCAGCAAACGCGTTCTAATCAACTTCACCAATCCACCTTGCTGGCAATAACCCCAAATGCTTTTAGTTGTGGCATCGTTAGTTCAGCCGTGGAGTGATGCAGTAATTAGGCAGGACCTTGAATGAGGGAGGGAGAGAGGGAGAGGTGCAGAGTTCGCTGTTGAGGAGAAGGACAAGGACAGAGAGGCCCCCGGGCTGTGCCGGGCAGGTGCTCCAGGGCAGGAGTGCCATTGAGAGGATGTGCCAGGTGGAAGGTCCCAGCTGAGCCCATCCTGCAGCCTCCCAGGCCTGGGGACGGGGACAGCACCTGCACTCAGCACGCAGAGCTCAGCAGATGGGGGAGGGGGGACAAGGGTGAATGGTCTCTCAGGACAAGGGCGTGGAGTGGGTTTATGGTGTCTCTGTGCAAAGCTCTGACTCTGAACCTCCCTGGTGAGGAAAATGCAGAGCACAGACATTACCAGGGTGCCTTTCTCCTGTCCCTGTGCCCCCCTGCACCCAGCCTGTGCCCCAGGAAAGCTCTCCTGGAGAGCTGCTCTTTGCAGGCTGCCCTGTTCCCCCGCACAGAGCAAACCTGGCGGCTGCATCAGCTGCTCAAGAGCCTTCCCCCCGTGCAATAACCTCTCATTATTTTTTAATGTTGTTGTAACTTTATGGTTTAATCAGTATTTGCAATTTGTTAGTAGTCCAGGCTGCAATAAAATTGTTTTCCAGGTACTGAAACATCCTATCAAGGTTTGTAAAGCAGTGGTTCTTAGTTTATCACACTCATAAAAAGCACTGGCAACTTGACAGATATAATAACTTTTTTTATCAAGTGTCTAATTTGAGAGGAAATTAAGCCATACATTACATGCCGATCCGAGCTGGAATTGGAAAAAGACCCAGCCACCCCTCTCCCCACCCCGCAGGCTCCTCTCATCCCACCCTCTCCTGCACGGGAAGGGCTGCTCTGAGCTGCTGTGCCTCTGCATTTGCTCTGCAGTATCCTCAGCTCTGGGTGTATTTTTACAGGGCACTGCACACTTAATAAAAAATTATTTATGTGGCCTGCATTGATGTCACAGCAGTGAAACAATACCTTGCCTTTCCTGCAGCAGAGCTGTGATTTATATGAGTGCCTGGAAAAGCTTCCTCGAAATGCAGTGCAGATGCTCCAGGCCACTGTAACAGCCACTATATCCAGTTTACTTATGGGCCGGGATTTTTAAATCAGGCAGGTGATTTTGGGGGCTTCCATCCATCCATCCCAGGGTGCCCGGGGGCTGGGACTGCACCGGCACAGGGAGAGCAGCTCCTTTTCAGGGCTTGGAATAATTGCTTGGTTTTGTGCTGGAATTTTGGTCAGTCTGGCAGAATTCCCCCAGTCCCAAGTGTGGCTCCAAGAGGAGCGTGAGGGAGTTGAGTGGTGTTGGCTTTGTCCTTGCCCCTGAAGGCCTCTGCTTTGGGAGGCTCCTCGTGCTCCTGGCTGGATTCTGATCCAGAATGTTCCCTGTCCCCCCTGGCTGCTCCCCGGCTCCGCTCGCCCCGTGATGCCAGCCAAGGGAGAGAACCCAGGCTCTCCTCAGGCGCTCACTGAAGGATAGTTATTTTGGTGTTAGATTCCAGTGCTGATCTCCCCCCATTCCCATAAGCGGTACCAAAATGCCAATAAGCAATTGAGCAACTGGCACGGATCACCCGGAGAGCGCTTCCTAAAATCCGGCTCTGAAAGCCATGCCCAGGTGTTCCACGTCTCCTGCAGGCAGAGCCCCTCACCCTGCAGTGTCTGAACCCTGGCTGGGGCCAGGATGGGTTTGTGCTGCAAGCCTGGAGTCCAAGTCAGATGCCGCCTACAAGCTGCACACTTTATTTGTTTAAATTTTCATGCTCGCGAATGTCTGTGACACAGGAGACAGGTTTATGGAGAGTGAAAAAAAAATGTTGACAAATGGCCCAGTAATCAACTGGAACATGCAATAAATCATTGGAGTGCCAATAACACTTCCAGGAGGAGTTGCGAAAGGTCATTACGATGCCACCATGTATCATGCAGCGCCAAACAAAGCAAACAGAACATGTTGGGAATAGGATTATGGGAGAAGCATCTGTCAGTTCTAATTAAGAATTAACTGTGGATCCTATATAAAAAGATGTGTGGTTTATTCCTATCTCCCTCCTTTTCCCACTTAGCTCTCCATTTTTCCCTCTCCAAAATAAAACTCAATTACTCTAAAAAAAAAGCCCTCTGTCATTTAATCTATTCAACAGCAGGAAAAATAGCCCGATGTGACAAAAGAGTGAAGGCTGGCGGGGAGGGACAGGGCTCTGCTGGCTCCTGAGCCGCTGTGGCGTGCGGCGTGCTCGGAGCCTGCCCGCCTTGATGAGATCCCCCAAGTCCTTTGACGTCTCCGGATCACGCGGCGGCGATGGCTGCAGGAGGCAGGGAATGCACGAACCCAAACACCCCGGCCCCCCCTCGCTGGGGATGGGGAAGTGGAGAGAGCTCGGAGGCTGAGACGCTGAAAAGCTTTTGGCTCCCGATGAAGGAAATGCAGACTGAATAAGTGACAGTAAAATAAAGCAGAGAAGCTAAAGAGAGGAGAGCCAGGAGAGAAGAGGTGCGGGGTAACCGAGAGCTGCGCCCTTGGAGAGGCCGAGGGGTCTCTGAGCCCATTGTCCACCACATCCCCCCCCCACAGCAAGTGGTGCCCGGTGGCATCCCCCCACCTCCGTCACAAATCCCTGGGATTTGTCCCCTCTGGCTGTTCCTCCGTGTTCCTGGCACTGGGGCTCACCCAGAGGTGTCAGGAGGGCCTGAGCCGCTCACCTGCCTTGAGCCACGGGAGCACCATCGCCTCCCTCACTGCAGGGACCCTCCCTGGGCCTCGTAAATCCCCCCAGCACCTCCTTCCTTTCACCTTTCCCTCTCCTCCTCCACTCCCTGTTTTCTCTCTCCCCATTAATCTGAGTTGCATCCCATGGGCACCTGGCCCAGGGCTCCAGCTGAGCAGGCTCTGCAAGCACCACGCTTTGCTTTATTATTATTTTTTTCCCCTTTCTTCCTCTCTATATTTCCAGGCCTCATTTCTGCTTAAGTTTGCATTTCTTCTCTTTCTTTCCTTTTTTTTTTTCTTTTCCTTTCTGCTGACTGAGACAAGACCGTGTCCTACTTCAACATCCCAGGATTTGTTACAACTTCAAGGTGCAGGTTTATGGCCACAGTTGTCCCGTTTATGGTACAGTTCTTCTTATGGGTTCTAATAAACTTTGTAGCTCCAGGGTGCTCTTAAATCCTGATATGAAAGATAGAGAAGAATCATTATTTAGTCCAACTAAATATAAGATGCTTCACCCTTGAAGGCTGAGGATAATGTTTCTCTCACAGGTGTGGAAAGACCCATAATTCCTGTGTACAGCAAGTGCAGCTGCAGGGGAAAATAATCAATTCTCCCTGTGGAAATAGGTGTGCTCCCACCATGTGGGATGGGGAGAAGCAATGCCACATGGAATGGCACAGGCTTCCTCTAGCACAGGGAAATAAGATTAAAACTCAGCGGAAGTTGCAATTAGAGGCACGTGTTGGGTAAGAAATGCAGGGAAGTGCTGTGGCAGGAGGGGAATGAGGCCCATTCCCAGCAGAAGGAGGCACAGCACAGGGGGATCCGGCAGCTCCCGGCTGGACACCGCCGGTCCCTGGTCCCCTTGGAGCCTCGGGAGGTGGCACGGCGCTGAGCAGAGTGCAAATGAACGACTCAGGGTCACTCTGGGCTCAGATCTGCCCCAGCAGCTCCGTCCCTCCCGCAGGGAGAGCCCGGCGAACCCAGCAGCGCTTCCACAGACACGGAGCCGCTCCACGAGGCCGTGGCAACAGCGAGTCACCCCGAGCCGAGGGACTGCAACAGCAACCTGCCAGGAAAGTTCTCTTTCCTCTCCCTGATCCCTTGAACTGCTGCTCAGATTTTCCGTGGTTCCCGCGGGCCTGCAGCCTGGACAATCCCAGCCATCCAGCCCGACCTGGAGCCACTCCCAGCAGCCAGATGCCAGAAGGCAGCACTGTCACCAAAATATCCGTCGGATCGTGCTCAGCCGTGTAAACAATTTGGTTTAAAGCCATTGAAAAGGCCACAGGATAGGACATCAGCTTGTTCAGGTTTATGCAAATTTTTTGAAAGGGTGTATTTCCCTGAGTTCTAGTGTCCTTGATACACACTACAGCACATCCCAAATGCCACCCCAAGTGCAGCTGTGGAGTTTAACTGAGTGGAGGGTGCCAGGAAGGGCACCCCAGCATCAAGGACAGCCTGTGCCCCCAGGCTGAGCCCTGCTGGGAGCAGTGGGACCCTCCCAAATGTGCCCTGCCAGCAGCCTCTTCCCATGTATCCCGAGCGGGCTCCTCCTCAGCAGATGTTCAAGACTCAGCACTCAGGCTCACACGGAGGAACTTCCAAAACCAACCATCTGGAAAAGAAAACAGCAAACTATTTGCAAGCTATTTCCCTCCTCTGCCGCGTCCTCGATCCCAAAGTCACCGGGAAGGATTGGAGAGGACAGGGAGCGCCAGCACGGGAAGGGAAGGAGCGTGTCAGGGAATGTTCCCAGCGAGCCTGCAGCTGGGCCAGGGAGATGTGGCAAGGCAGAGCTGCTCCTTAGCACGGCCCAGGGCTGGCAAGGCACCCGCAGCTGCTTTGTGAGCTTTGCCCCATGGAGCTGGGGGCAGCAGGAGCCGGGAGGACACAGGGGAGCTTCTCCCTCTTTGCTTTTCATCCTGGCTTTCTCCCACCAGAAAAGCAGCTGGTAACTTTAGCCCCCAAATGGGAAATCCGTTTGTTGTTCACCAGTTCGTAGTGTCAGAGGTTGTAGCCGAGATGTTCCTGCCTCCAGCAGGTCCCGCGGTGCGGCCGGGGCTGCAGCTTTCCTTGGAGCTGAGGCGCTGCCCTGCGGCACTGTGCGCACACAGGATTATTCCAATCGCTGCTAACAGCCACAAAGTGTGCTGGGTTTTGTAGGACTTTCTGCTACCCCTGGTGGCACGTTGGAGCCCATCCCCAGCGGACTGTGATCCCCGTGAGCTGGTGCCGCCTTGGATTTGCTGCTGGAGGAAGGGAGGGAGGTGAACAGGAGTAACCGAGGTGGGAAATGTGCATCGCTCTGGAGCACGGTGGAATTCTGGCTGTGGGTCAGAACTGCAGGGGGAAATAGGTGTGTGGGTCCTGGTGCAGCGTGTGCGGGGTCAGGCGCGGTCACCGCCGGTGGTGACAGACAGGTGGTGACAGACAGGGGTCGTGTGGGTGCCTCCCTTCCCTTTGGCTTTTTCGGGATCTCTCCGCTCCTCTGGGGTCTGTGCTTCCCCGCCCTCCCGGAGAGCTCCGGCACAGCCCAGGAAATGGGGCGATGAGAGCCGAGTCATCCATCCCCACGCTGTGTTTCCAGAGGAGCAAGTGTGACTGTCAGGTTTACAAAAGATTGTTTATGTTCAGTGGCGTGAAATGGGGAGCGAGTGCGCGGAGCGGAGCGGGAGCGGGGGCTGACAGCGCCGCATCCATCCTCCCTGCTCGCTGCATCCATCCTCCAGCCGCATCCATCCTCCACGCTGCGGCGGCCAGAGCGCCGGGGCCGCTGACAGGGGCCATAAATCACCGCTGGGAGATGCTGTACCTACAGCTTACACCGCTCCCCGTGACAAACACACAATAATCCACACAGCGCAGCACTTTTTCTCTCCTCTCTCCCTCCGCCGCTGGTGCTCGCGTGACGACAAGAGGAAACCTGGAAAGCCTGGATGTGTCCTGCGGGACCGCGGCGAGGAGCGGGGCTGTCACAGCTGCGGGGCTGTCACAGCTCCGGGGCCGTCACAGCTCCGCGTCACACCCGAGCCAGCGGCTGTTGAGGGACCCGGGTGACAGGGACACCTTTGCAGAGGCCAGAGCAGGGCGAGTCCCCCCTGGCTGGGAGGGGTCCCGTTCCCAAGCCGTGATTTTCACTCGCCGTAGCCCAAGGAAGATGGAGCAGGGGCGGGTGGGATGGAGCGGGGCTAGGTGGGATGAGGCTGGGACGGGTGGGATGGAGCAGGGGTAGGTGAGATGGGTGCGATGGAGCAGGGACCGGTGAGATGGGGCTGGGGAGCGATGCCAGCCCCGGGCTCTGCAGCATCCTGGGGATGGCCAGGCCGGGCACACGGGGCCGTGGTTCCTGCAGCCTGGACGAACCTTCCCGGGCCCGTGTGTGCTGGGCAGGTGAGCCAGCTGTGGGTGCAGGGCCCTGGGGCAGCCCTGAGCAGGGTCCCCTGTGAAACCTCCCCGCACAGGGGAGCGCGTTGGGGCACAGAGGTGCCAGCCCAGCCACCTCACCCAGGCTCCCTCCTGGCACCTGGGAGTGGAAACACAATCCCCAAAGGAGGGGAAGGAAAGGCAGGAGGCAGCAGTGCTGCCACCACCCTGGGCTGTGATTTGCGAGGGAACAGGAAGGAAAGAGGCCTATCTGGTTGGACAACCCTTAAATCAATGTATCCTAATTAACAAAAGATCTAATTCATCAAAGTGACAGCAACTCTATTTATATCACCTCCTTCCATGGGGGCTGCTGGGGGTTTGGGCTTGGGGATTTTTCTCCCTTCCCTTTTCTGACAGCTTTATCTTTCCCACACACATTTTAATTTTCCCTTTCTGGGGGAGAAGGACTGATAGTGAAGCTTTCCTTGGGAATATGGACATTTAATTGACATTTTCTGCCTCACCCCCAAAATAGCGGGATATGTGGGGGGAGCTGGAAAGGAGAGGTTATCTCAGAGAGGTGCAGGTCTGATTTGGAGGGGGAGGAAAGCACTGACAGGTGAGCAGGGGGGGTGCAGCTCTCCGTGCAAAGTGTGGTCAGATCCTGCAAGCTGGGGTTGTGCTCTGAAAATACCCCCAGCAGGAGCCGTGGTCGTACAGGGATCTTGGCTTTCGCTTGGAAAAGCAAACCCTGAGAGCTTGACAAGGCGCTGGCTGACACCTTAAATCTTGAAGTGCATAAAAAGAAACCCAACTGTTTTGTTTTGTTTTAATATCTGGAGCCTCGTGGTTTGGGGGCTGGCAGCGCGGGAGGCTGGATTGCCGTATAAATACCGGGCCCGTGGCAGCGCAGAATTGCTCTGCTGCTCTCAGCGGGCTCGCGCTCGGGAGGAGCGAGGGTTGGACGTGATGTAGGAACACAAAAATAGTAATAATAGTAATGAATCCCCGTTCAGCCACTCCTCCCACGGCAGCGCAGGAGCAGGAATCCAAGCCGCAGAAAGCCAGCCCTGGCTCGTGCGGAAGGGGAAGCTCAGGAGGCTGCTGGGGTAAAAACTCACCAAACTGCACCAAACCAAACCAAACCGAACCAAGCCAAGGCAGCCCCGCTCTGAACTGCAGCCTGCTCAGAGCACGCAGAGAACAGGAGATGAAAGGGCCATAAAATGGAGCCGTGGCTGGCGGCTGCACCAGCACATCCATCCTGGAGAGCCGGGTGGGTACCTGCGCCTCCCGGAGCCTAAACTTCTGATGAACCAACGCGCTGCCGAGCGCATTTATATGCAAAGGCGTATAATATGTCCCCTGTATCTAATTATCTGTCAACCTGAGGCAGTTTGTTTTCCAAATCGGCCTCTCGGCTGTGACTTTATGAGGTCGTAAAGAAAACGGTGCCACTCTCGCACCGGAGCGCCGGGAGAGCCTGGATCAACAAATTACCATCTTTAATGGTGTCTGCTCGTGCGAGCCCCTGCCCTCCAGCGTGTCCCGGCACAAAGAGCCCTGGTGGGGGCAGCCCCAGGGCCTGGGCAGCCCCAAACCCCAGCGCAGCCCCCGGGCGGCCTGGACAGCCGCAGCCCTGGGGAATCCAGACAGTTCCCGGCAGCTGCATGGGGCAGCGAGGGCAGGAGTGACCCCTGTGCTGCCCTCGCCCCAGCCCTGGGGAATCCAGACAGTTCCCGGCAGCTGCATGGGGCAGCGAGGGCAGGAGTGACCCCCGCGCTGCCCTCGCTGCCCACTCGCCCTCCTCTGGCCCCACGGACACGCTCCAGAGTTTGGCAGGAGCTGGTGAACTCCAGCCCCTCGGCTGGGAGAGCAACACCGCCGAGCCACGGAGTCCTCTGCCCACGCTGCTGCTGTGATTAATGATGGAAAGGAATTAAAAAGAAGGAGGAAAAAAAAAAAAAAGAGCGAGGGAGAGGGGAGGGGAGCGGGTCAACAGCTGAGTGCAAGGCAAGTCGCTAGACAGGGAGTAATTAAGATACTTGGGTAAATATGATTAATAAGCTCAAACTGGCAGGGTGTGCAGTAAACAAGGGCTAACCAGATGGTACCCTTTCCTTTCTGACAATGCTGCAAGCTTTGTAAAAATAGGAAAGAAGGCTCTGGATCCTCCCAGCGAGCTCGGGAGGAGGGAGGATTCAGCACAGGGCCAGGCCAGTGAATCACCTGATAGGAATGAGAGACATTTCCCCCTCCATCACATCCCGGCCAGGGACTGGGAAAACACGAGCACATGGATCAAACACACGCTGATCCCTGGGCCGGCGCTGCTGGAGCTGCTGGGGGGGCACTGGCCAGCACCTCGGGCCAGCCGTGGCCAGGGGGTCGTGCCCGGCCAGGGCTGGTCAGAAATTTCCCCCCAGAACACTTCCCTGTCAGGAGATGCCATTTCACCAAAGGTGAAACATTTGCGGAAATGCGCTGATTTTGATGAAATTGCATTTGGAAAGAAAAATCAAAGGAGAAAATCATTTCGATAAGGCCAAAGCATTTGAGTTTGACCTTTCAGGAATTAAATGGCATAGGGTTTTTTTCCATTTCAAAAAGCATTTTGTTTCAATTTTACACATATATATATATATATATATATATATCTGTAAGAACTGCTGAAGCCAGAATGAAACGTTGTGATTATCCCAACATGTGATGATACATTTCCCCCAGTGCAATACTACATGAAATCAAGCCCAAATGTCCTTCTGCTTTGAAACCTGGAACATCAGAGCAGCAGGACAATGTTTTCACGTCTCAGAGCTATCGGTTTGCACTTGACTATTGACTGTCTAGCACTTTGGAAATAAAAAATTTGCCAAGTAGCCCCAGGTATTAATGATAGACTAAATCAGCACTTGACTTTTGGTTTCCTCAGGACAAGGATTCTCCTTTTTCCCAGCTGAAAAGTTCCCAGTGATAATGAGAACAGCAAATGTTTTGTCTTTGCAGGAGATGAGCAGAACACGGGGCGTGGGAGGAACTCTCGGAATCCCAGAGATGGCTCCAGCTTCTCCCAGCGCTGCTTTTTCCCACAGCTCCCTCTTTTCGCCACAGGTGAGGTGTCTCAGTGTTGTAGTGAGCTTCTCCTGGGCTGGGAGGCTGTCCCTCGGCTGTGCCACAGATCCAGGGTCACTTCTGATCTCCCTGCCCAGGCTTTGGGGCTGCTGTGGCTGCCACAGCCCCCCCAGGGCAGGGGACGGGGCTGGCAGTGCAGGACTGGGAGGGCCTGTGGGTGCCTCCAGTGGGAAAAATGCAGTGAGGTTTGCTGGCAGGCTGCAGGAATAGCCAGTGGCTCGAGGAGGTGGGGTAGGGATTAAAGATAAAGAAGAAATTTCAGTTCATTGGCAGGACACATATTTTTCCAATAGAAAAGCAAATGGGGGAACCCTTAAATAAATTGACTCTATAAAAACGTCCCTTTGTATTACCACCTCACCTTTTCAGGGGGAAAACACCAAGGTTTATTTTCGTGGATCCAGAATAAAAATATCAGTGCTGCTTTGTAATTTCCCAGAGCCACCAAGCAGTCCAGAGCTATTTAAAATCCACAGCCCCCCTCAGCACCCAGCGCCCGCCCGGCTGCAGGAGCAGCTGCCATGGAATTACAAGTCCTCGTCACAAGTGAGGAGAAACAAGTTGTGGCATTTAGGAAAGGTCTGCAAAAATAGGTGTCAGACCTTAACTAATAGTGATTGTCCTTCCATTCTGCTGTAATTTACATTTAATTCACACATTTCATTTCCATTTAAAATATGATTACAGTGTTTTGAAGCACATCTCACCTGTCCCCTCTGATTAGGGC
The DNA here is from genome assembly GCA_013397845.1 of Melanocharis versteri. Lineage (NCBI taxonomy): Eukaryota > Metazoa > Chordata > Aves > Passeriformes > Melanocharitidae > Melanocharis > Melanocharis versteri. The sequence goes on along the minus strand of VZTG01005271.1, from coordinate 35,761 downwards.
GGGATGAAAATAACACAGAGCAGCAGGAGCGAGGCTGGGCTTGGCTGCAGGATGGGAAACACGGGGACGGGGAGCACTTCCTAAAACACCCCCGAGCAGGGCCAGAGGGGCAGGACAGACACAGGCACAGCCCTGCCCCACCTTCCCGCTGCAGGTCTTGCCCCAGGGCTTTAAGCACCAGCTTTAAAGCTGCAGGATGGGAAAGCAGCTCCAAGCCCCATCCAGCCTGGCCTTGGGCACTGCCGGGGATGGGGCAGCCACAGCTGCTCTGGGCAGCCAGGGCCTCACCGCCCTCACAGGGGAGAACTTCCCTCCTCCTGCAGAGGCCTTCCAGAAGATTTTTTGGAGCACAAAAAGTCCTGGCTCAGAAATAAATCAGGCAGGCCCTCCCCAGCCCGTCCTCAGCCCGCGCTGCGCCCGCCCCCGGAGCGCCGCAAAGGCAGGAAGGCGCTGATTAATATCTGCTACGTGGAGGGGAAAACAACAACCCCGTAAACAGTATTATTAACCCATGGGCTGGCAATAAATCAGTGTGAGAAGGTGACCTCAGCAATGCTGGAGTAATCCTGTGTGTCAGGGTAAATTTATGAGGCCAATTTTATTGGCCTGTATGACCCAGGCTCCTTGGAGATGTCTCAGTAACAAATCCAATCCATATCATTTATTAGCTTTGCACAGTGTCAGCTCGGAGCACGGGAGGGATCCCATTAAATCCTATTGCTCCCTCTGCCAACCATGGGCACAAATAAGCTGTTGGATAATTGTCGGCTGCCAGGAGCCCCCATTAAGGAATCTGCTGCCGGATCCGTGCGGTTTCCCAGGCTGGAAGTGCTGGCCTTGGGTTTGGCCATGGCCCCTTGCCCTGGCTGGGCTGGCCATGGGGACAGGGGTGACAGAGGTGGGGACAGAGGTCTCCTCCTCCACCTCACAGGTGCTGGGCGAGGATCTGGTGACCCTGGGAGCTGCTGCTGGGCCAGGGCAGGGGCAGGGAGTGCGGGGTCACAGCGAGGATGCAGCTGAAGGGATTTGTGAACAGGTCTCTGGTGGGCGAGGGCTCTTGGTGGCTGAAACCCCTCCCTCCAGGAGGGAAGGGATCCTCTGGCTGGGCCCTGCAGGCAGCGGCCAAAAATCCTCCATTTGGGGGCACCTGGGGACCTCGTGGTGACGTGTGTGTGGTGCCAAGCACCCTGCTGGTGAGAGCAGCAGTTGTGCCTTCGCAGCAGCACCTCTGGGTCTGGTCCCTGTTGGCCAAGCAGGGCCTGGTGGAGCAGTTGGAGGCTGTTTGACTGTCCCTGTCATCATAAGGTTTACGGATGGTTAATTTATTCTTTATAGCACAGTCATTGATGGCTGTTAAATCACAAATGAGAGCCAATAAAGGGTGAATTGCAGCTGAAATTACACTGTTTATATGACAGCAGAGTGCTGGCTAAAAGATTCATATGCCGCTGATGAAGTACGTTATAAATTTTAATTACCATAGTTTGTACAAATGACATGTTTGAAATGCTATTGAGTAATGTGACCCTGATAATGAAACTATAAAATAAATCATTAACTTTCTGAATGAGCTTTTTTATTTCCATGCTACATGAAGTAAACTTTCCAATTTATTCCATTGCAGTCGTCTTCTGAAAAAAAGTGCAGAGAGAAGAGTCACAAAGCTCGCCTCCACTCTGAGGGACACTGACGAGCAAAGCAAAGGAGGGATGAGTGGGACCATGCTGGAAAGGATGTCAAGAGAGTGGCCAGAGCCAGGCAAAGCCCCCAGAGTGCCTGGTTAATGCAGGATGATGCCGTGCTCCTGCAGCCACAGCCAGCTTAGCCAAGCGAGCACAGAGATAAGAGCAGGGCTTGAGAACCAGCTCCGAAGAGCCATAAAAACCACAAGCACCGAAGAGAGGAAATCTCCATTAAAGTCGGGCTGTAATTGTGACTCGCTCGCTGGCCGGGGGCTCTGCAGCCCGAGCTGCTGGACAAGGCCCTGCTCTCCCCCGGGAGCTCCGGGATCTGCCGGAGCTTTGGAGCCAGAGCAAAGGTGCCTGAGCCCTGACAGTTCCACTCAGCAGCCCAGATAATTCCCTGGATGGGAGTGAGGAGCCGAGCTCCAGCCAGGGAGGGATTTCTCGGGAGCCTCCCTGGGGAAGGAAGCGCAGGCCGGGCGCTCACCGACCGTCGGCCTTGCTGCACTCATCAAGACAAGGGGATGCTTCTAAACCCTCTGGAAGACACTGGAATCAGGTTTTTACCTTATTATATTGCGATACGTTATTTTTTTAAGGGATACAGGGCATGAAACAAGATGGGAGTGTGCCAGAGGTTCGTTCCCACCCTCTGCAGAGGGGCTTCCAAAGCACCGTGTGCCCTGCTCCTGCGTGCCCACACTGACCCATCCCAGAGAGGGAGCAAAGGGCTCCTCCTTCCCCTCAACCTCCCCCAGAAAACCCGCCAGCTCCGGGGCTCTCTGCCCCCCTCGCCAGCACCGCTGGCTTCTTCCTCATCCCCTTGGTTAACCTTTAATTAGGAGCCTGTTCTTTGCCCACCTCGGGTTGGATGTGAGCCTCTGCTGTTCCCCAGCTCCCCCACACTGCAAATAAGCAGCGTATCCGTGTCCCAGGGCAAAGAAAAGGTGGCACTGGGAGTCTCCCGATGATCAGCTTGGAAAGGAGGGGAAGGGGCCCCGTGACATTTCCGTGGGGATGCAGCAGGAGGTCGCAGGTCAAGCACCGTGCAGGGGTCGGGATGCAGGAGATGAGGTCATTTATGACCCATAACGAGGTTTGTGGTTCTTTGTGCAGAGGTAGAGATGGATCTCATCCCTCAAGCCACGAGGGTCTCTGTGTGCAAGGGAGGCTGTGGTGGATCCCTGGCTGGCCGCCCCTAAACTGGGCAGAGTGTGTTTGCCAGCGGGGTGGGCAGCCTGGGCACCCACTGCTGCGTGGCACAGCCAGCGTGGCACAGGCCACAGCCACCCCCACCCCTCCCTGCAGGCCTCTCTGGCCCGCGTGTCCTCCCCAGGAGTGTTTGGGGCTGCAGGACTTTAACGCCCGCTTTTGTCTTATCAGCCACACTGGAAATATTCCCAAGCAGGCTGCTCATGCCGCACTACTTACCATTAAAAGAAAGGACCACATTATTGCTGTTATAAACCATTGATTAAGGTTTATAATAGCAATAATCCCCTCGAAATTCATTGTTACTGCAGTTAATGACCAGTTTATTAGAGCGTTAACCATCCTTGGCAATGGGCTGAGTCGTTTAATGCTGGTAACGACCAATTTCTCAAGGGTTATTGCTTAAATAACAAGCCTTTGTTAGATATATGTTCCCCCACCAGATACTGCTCCAGCTGGAACCTTCTCCTGTGAAATAATTGTTAATTATTTCCTCCAAGTTTTGCCACCATGTCTCAAAGTTTTAGGTGGGAAGGGTTGCTGAGGGCGCAGAGTGTCAGAGATGCTGAGAGCCGAGGCTGGGCGACGTGAAGGGAAGCAGCCAGAGACACCGGACCCGTCACAGAGGGCTGTGGGAGCTGGGCTTAGTGAGGTTTTGTCCCTCTTCTGTCACCCGGGAGTGTCCCAGCCATGGGCACGGCCATCCCCAGAGCACTGCAGAGGCAGCGGCTCGGGCTGGGAGCAGGGCAGTGGCCAAGGATGAGCCTGGGCTCCCTGGCACTGCCACGAGCCACCCAGGAAGGGCGAGAGACACCAGAGCTGTCCCTCCCTCTCCTCTTACATTAATTGGATCTGAGCGTCTCGCGGCGTTAACGATGTCCTATCGTGTCACGTTAGTCCCGTCCCTCTAACAGCATTCCCCGGGCCTGACACCAGATGAAAGGTACAGATACGATTACCCTTTAATTGTGTCATATTAGCAAGAATAGATACTGATGCAGCGGCGGGCTGACGCGAAGCGACGGCAGCTCCCCGGGAACGGGATCGGACTCGCGGCTGCCGGGCTGCAGCCCGCTGCCAGGCCCGGGGGAACGCGGAGGGGATCTCAGTCTCTGCCCGGCTTCCAGAGCTGCCTCCCCGAGCCAGATGTGCAGGGAAGCCCCCGGGGCAGCCCCCTGCCCCTGGCACAGCCCCCTGCCCCTGGCACAGCCCCAGCTGCTGGAGGTGTCTGTGGGAGTGGGACGAGGCTGCTCTGCCACGATCCGCTCACGGCTCCAGCTGCCTCGAACAGGCTCTTGGATTTTGCTGTGCAAAAGAGCATCCCCCCACGGTTCCCCCAGAAAAATTACATTTCCATAGCAAATTCAATTTCAGGCTTTCCTCTCTCTCGTTAAGAAACACAAAGAAAATCTTGATTTGAGGAATTGGTGGTAGCCTGAGCAGCGTTAGGGTTGGTTTTGGTGTTCGGCTCCCTGCTTTTGCTCTTTGTTGTCACGTTTGTGGGGTCTTTGAGGTGTCACTGGGGAAAAAATAAGGAAAAGGGAATGAGGGATTACTCCGAAATCTGTGAGAACTGTAAGTGGTTTTGGCAGCGAGATGCTGATCTTCTCCTGCAACGCTTCAGGCTCCTCCAGCCCCTCAGGAGGCAGGAATCTCCCTAGAAGAAATTCTAAATACAAAACCTGGAATGTTTTCCCCCCTCTCTGGGACAGAAGTAGGGTTTTCCCTGTCCCCCATCAGCCAGAAGTGTCGCGGGTGCCAGGCAGCTCCGAGCTGGACCCTGGCTGGGGGAAGCACGGCCAAACTCCACCGGTCCAGCCAGGCTGGGTCTGTCTCTGGTCCCTGTCACAACTGCTGCGGGGATTTGTGCGAGCATCCGTGTTATTTTAGAGATAATGTGAGCAGAGTGGAGCATGTCACAGGATAATGGTCTCCTGCTGCTCGGCTGTTCTTGGCATTTATCAAAAAATGACACCAGAGGGAATATGCTCAAGGGAGCCGAGGTGTCGATTCGATGACTGCTATTTCGTGATAAAAGTTAACAGAAATAAAAATGAATTAGTCACAAAACAGCTTATTTATAGCAGTGCCTGGCCCAGGAGGGGATCCCTGGGAGAGGCAGGGCAGTGGTGCTCACACCCCTGGGAGGAACAGGCTGCGCCCCAAAAGTGCCCCAAAACCCAACGGGGCAGCATCCCCCGGGTTTCACCTTTGTCCCTCCTGCTTGGTGCCTCAGCAGACACCCCCCAGACCCTTCTGCACCGCGCTTCCCAAGCAAAACACTTCCGTGTTTGGCCTAAAACCAAATATTTTGAGCAAAATGTTTCAGTGTTGCCTGTGTTTATACATGGCTGTGGGGGTGGGAGCTGGATGGAGCTGGGCCCTGTGTGGGGCTCTGGGTGGAACTGGGATCGTGTCTGGGGCTCTGGGTGGAACTGGGATCATGTGTGGGGCTCTGGATGGAGCTGGGCCCTGCGCTGGGCTCTGGATGGAGCTGGGATCATGTGTGGGGCTCTGGATGGAGCTGGGATCCCGCACTGGGCTCCAGACAAAGCTGAGACCCCACACTGGGCTCAGCTGTGCTGATGGAGCTCCCAGCTCCAGGGATGCAGCCCGAGCGGGAGCAGGAAAAAAGGGCAGAACACGGGAAAAAAGGTCAGGCTTTGCTGTAATGGCTAAAAATGTCAGCCGTGGGTCTGGTGTAAATTAATTATCCTGGCTGGAGCCATCCGTCGTGGGTACTGCGGCAGGTTAAGCATGCAGCTGTTGAAGGAAAAGGGTGGGGTGTGGGTCTCCACCCCAGCCCATCAGAGGCTCCTGAAGCTCAAGGCTTTCCCTTTATCAAGGCGACCAAACCCGTCGGTGATTGTTGCTGGGGCCAAGTTCTGGCGCGTTTGCAGCGGGGCGCTCTGGTTTTGTTATCTCAGCTGTGGGCAGGAGCGGAGCAGCAGCAGGAGCAGGAGCAGGAGGAGGACATGGCAGCACCTGGGCTGGCTGGCCCTCGTGCAGTGGGAAACAACAGGGGCCACAGGGGACGCGTCGCTGCTCTCCACCTCCGTGTTATTCCAGCCATAAATCCCGGTGACCAGCTTGAACTTCTCTCAATTGACATGTTTACAAGGGAAGTCCGCATTTGACAGGAAAATTAAGCATATCAATCACTTAACGAGCTCGTTAATGAATGGCTCTCAGATCTCTCTGATTTTGTGCCTGGTAGCACAATTTATTGATCAAGCGCTTTCGGCCGGGCCAGATGTTGCCGTGCCTTGATCCTCCGAGCCGGGCCCTGGGCAGGGTTTAGCGAGGGGTCACTCTCTGCAGCAGACCCCACGTTCCCTTTTCTCTGTTTTCTCCTCCTTTCTCTCCCTTTTCCCCCACAGAACAAAGGCAGCAGATGCAGGCTCGGGGCCCCTCACACCCACTCCGACATATGGAAGTGATCTCCTCTGTCTCTGTAATTACACAGGAGCTGCTCTGCAATGGCTCCGGCTTTTATTGCGCACAAACCAACCTATTCCTGCATAAAACATCTTTATGGCTTCTTCTCCAGGGGCTCCTTGGCCAGGTCCTGGCAGGTATAAAGGCGTGCGGGACCCCCAGCAGCCGGCGGGGCCCCCAGGCAGGACAGAGCAGGCAGAGGGAGGGAGGCTGAGGGGAGGTGTGCCCGTGGAAAAGGGGCAGCCAGAGCCCCCAGTAAAACCCAGCAGCTCTTGGAAGGCAGCAGAGAGCACAAAATAACCCTGAACCCTTGGTGGGGTTCGTAACCCCGGGCTGTATTTGCCTCCCCGGTGCCGGGGGTGCCCAAAGCCCAGCTGGGGAGGGTTTGTCAGAGCCCCGTTCGAGCGTCCCAAGGACGCTGGGACGGGTGGGGACGCTCAGCTGTCGCTCAGCAGTGGGATGGGGACACTGCCACCCGTTTCCCTGCTGGGGACACAGCTGAGTCCCCACGTTCTGCCCTTCCTGGGCCGGGCTCAGGTGAGGAGCAGCTCCCAGGGACACCCCGAGCCCCCCCGGCACCTGTGATCCGCCTCGTGGCATAAAGCGTGTTTAGGGTGTGCTGTCAGCTTGTTTTCAGGAGGGCTTGATAAAACAATGCAGGAGTTACTGTGCAATCTAATGGAGTAAAAAAAAAACCTCTCCTATAGTGCAGCATGAATAGTCCGAAATGCAAAGATGACAATTTAAGTGTTTAAAATGTACTCAAGGTAATTCCAAACAAATTTCAAAGCCATTTCAGCCTATAAAACCCCTCAGTTAAATCATTGGTTATATGGTGGCAGTGCTTATGTTGCAAAATATCCCTGGCATGAAAGGGAAACTTTAAAAAATTGCCCGTTAATCCTTATAAATTACTTATTAGTGCTGCAGAGCTGGAGCTGGAGGAGCCCTCCGAGGAAGGCTGGGCTGTTTGGGCACTTCTTGCTGGGCTCTGCGAGGAGCAGTTGGGGCTGGCTTTGATTTGCTGGGCGCTCCGAAGGCATTGATGTTCTTCCAAAGCGTGACATCAGCGCTGATGTCATGGCACGGCTCTGCCTCCATCCCTCCCGCTCTCCAGGAGCCTCCCCCTCCTCCCAGCCATTCCCAGGAAGCCAAAAACCTGTCCCTGCTGTCCCCCCGCCCCAGGGGCTTGTCATCCCCGGCGGGAGTTGGGGGGAATCGCTCCCCAGGGATGGAGGGCAGGGGGCTCAGACCCTGGGGGATGGAGGGAAGGGGTCTCAGACCCTCGGGGTGTCCCCTCAGCACTGCCCTCAGGAGGGCTGGCTGTCCCTGGGGAGTTGGGATTCATCCTCCTGCCAGAGGAGCCGTGGCTGCGTCTCTCGGCTGCGTCTCAGGGATGCAAATCCCTGCTGCGCTGGGTGTCCATGTTTCACACCCTGCCAGCGGATTAAACCCGCTGGAAAGCTGTGAAGTGCTTGCAAAGAAAATGAAAGTTTACTCCCTCCCCTGCGCTTCTGGGCTCCCAACTTTCCTCCTGTGTGTTTGTGCCCTGATTTGAGGAAGCGACACAATCTCTCACTCGCTCTCTTCTCTCGCTCTTTTCCTTTCACCAAACAGATGTAACTATTTATTCCTTATGTCCCAGTTTTCCTGTAATTTCATAAAGTGCAAATTTGCTGTCCTGCTCCCAAATGCCGAGTCGGTGGTTTGTCATAACAGTCATCAGTAACTGTCGCTTTCTGCCTGGGGCTTAATTAACCCACTCTCTCATTAGCATGTCCATGCAGTTGTAAGGAATGAAAGCCTGATTATTTTCTACAACAGTCGCAGCCAATTACTGCACTGAAATGGAACCACATTAATCAAATCTTTAGTACAGTGGCAAATTCAGAGATATCAGATTGCAAAAGACTGCAAACCTAATATGTCACTGTCAGCGGAGCTACGCAGGCATTTAGCGAATTGCATTAAATAGATGGCTCCGCTGAAACCGCATGAATTTAATATGTGATGGGATCTGGAAGCTATTAGTGTGACATGGCAAAGCACTGGGAGCTTGGCAGCTCTGGACTTTATCCATGAACTCAGGAAACTCATGTAAAAACTTGTGTGTGTGTGTGTGTGCAGCAAAATGTCTCGTCTGCTCGAGGAGAAGGCTCGGGCGTGGAGAAACGCAAGGGAAGCTGGAAATGCTCCCCACATCGCCGTGGGTCTGTGCTGCTGTCCCACCCCAGAGCAGAGCTGGGGGCTGGAGAGGGTCCCTGTGTCGGGACACGGGACATGGGACACGGGGCACGGCCACGTGCAGGAGCTGCTCTGGCAGGAGGCTGCTCCCAGCTCGAGGCCGGCGCCTTGGGAATCCCTCTGAGGCAGTGGGACACGGCCCTGCNGCTGGACAGGGAATGTTCTCCCCAAGGCCCCCTCGGTTTCCTGCTGGACAGGGAATGTTCTCCCCAGGGACCCCCCGGTTTCCTGCTGCCCGGGGCTCTCCCGGCAGCTCCCGGCTCCGTCTGTGCCCAGGTCCTGCCACCCCACCGCCCGTGCCTCGGGCCCTGCTCCTCCTGCAGTGCCGTGGCCATGTCTGCCTGGTCCCTGCCAGGGGTGGCAGCTCTGCTTGGGCCGCTGCTGAGGGCTCTCCCTGCTCCTGCTGGAAACGCCTCCTCTTCCTCTTTCCAGGCAGCTTCTCGGGGTTCAAAGGCGGCGCGGTTGGCGATGCCGGTGCTGTCACAGCAGCAACGGGTCGGCTTTAGCTCAGGCATGAGCTCAGAGGCATTTCCAGCTCTGCTCTGAGGCATTTCCAGCTCTGCTCGGAGGCATTTTCCAGCTCTGCTCTTAGCGAGCCCATAAACTCGTGTTCCTCTGGCTTCGACACGCTGCCAGGTCCCAGAGACGCCGTCGTGCAGGGTTTGGGGAAGGCACGTGGGAGTGCCCGGAGGACAGGCGCACCCCAAAGCACCGTCTGGCCACAGGGCTGGGGGACAGCCAGGATGTCCCCTCCAGCTCCTTCTGCACCTCCTTGAGCCAAACCAGCTCCTTTCCCCTGGGCTGGTGGCCGAGAGCAGCAGATTCGGGTGGCAGCACCCCCTTCCCACAGTGAAAAAGGCAGGAGAAGGAGGAGGTTTTGTTTTGTCAGAGCCACGGCCAAGGGCTCCATTTGTAAATCCTCCCACGCTGCTACCAGTGGTGGTGGGAAATCCACGCTGAACCACGGCGAATCATGGAGTCTCCTGGGCTGAGGGTCCCCCGAGGATCTCTGAGACCAAATCCTGGCTCTGCACAGGCACCCCAGCAATCCCACCCTGTGCCCGAGAGCGCTGCCCAAACGCTTCTCGACCTCAGGCAGGTTTGGGACCGGGTCGCTGCAAAGGGTGGCAGGAAACCAAGATTTGTGCCCGTCTTCATTCCAGTAATCCTTCCTTCGCTGGGCCCAAAGCACAGCAGCCTCCTGTGCCGTCAGTCCTGGGCGTCAGCTCCAAGCAGGGATGCAGGAGAGCCCCGGGCAGAGCCTCCCCAGCAGCACCTGCCCCGTGCTGTCCCCGGGCTGTCCCCGTGCTGTCCCTGGGCTGTCCCCGTGCTGTCCCCCTGCTGTCCCCGGGCTGTCCCCCTGCTGTCCCCGGCCCGAGCAGGCGCTGACAGCGGTGACGGATGAGGCTCCGGAGCCAGGGGCTGCTCTTACACAAACTGCCTTCATCAGCAGCTCGCTGCTCCCATCAGTTAATCTTCCTGCAAACGGTGCTCTCCCGGAGCAGGGGCACGTTTCCTCCCCCAGTCACCTAATCTACCATCTACTTTATGCACACATGCTCCGAGGGGTTTTTTAGAGATAGATATATATATATGTTTTTTTCTGAGCAATCAATCTGTGCGGCGAGGAGCTGCAACTGAATTTAAATACCAGGGTTTTCATTATCTCCAGCACAGGGAAGAGAAAAGGGGGAGAGGGACATTGAAAATAGAGGGGAATAAATTCCAATCTCTTGAACAATATATCTGAAGGTGTGCAGATTTCTGCAGCCTTATGTTGCCAAGTGTATTACACCAAATCTTCTTCTGCAGAAGGAATATATTGGGAGGGGAGATTGCAGGGTGCCTTTGGCTGCAGGTTTGCTGCCCTTCCCACTGCCTTGCATGCACGAGAGCAGCCTGGAATGAGTTCTTGGGGTTTGCAGTGCGTTCCGTTTTGGAGACCCCCAGAGGGCCCTGGCTCCTGTCCTGCCGTGGTGTTTGAGCAAACACTGTGCAAGTGGTTCCCTTCCACACCCCAGAGCAGGGTCTGCTGCTGCTCTTGTCTGGTTTTGAATCCCCGTTTCCCTCCCTTGAGGTGCTACAACAGTGTCAGGTGGATTTGCTGGAGTGGGCGTTCCAGAGGAGGAAACATCTTTGCATGAGTTAGAATTTCCAGGGTTGAAAAATCACAGGAAGTGCTCTGAGTTCAGACAAGTTTCAGGTGAAGCTGCAGGGGAGTCTTTCCCAGAGTCAACACAAAATCCCAATTCTGCAAGATGTGGACAGATCCCAGGAGGATGAACCCTCCGCTGGGAGCATCCTCTTGTGTTCACTTCCCCCCTTTTGCAATGGGAGAAGAAATTCAAATTTCACCTAAAAATGTCCCTAATTTGTCGGTTCTCCTGTTTCCCGTCCCTGAGGGTGGTTTGGCAGGAGGAAGGTACCTGAGGTGGGTTACACGTGGGCTCTGGGCCTGGCTCTGGGCAGCCCCCAGGGGTCTGACATTAAACAAACTTCGCACAGGCAGCGGCGAGGCCCCTGGGCAGGAATTTCTGCAGGGTCTCCTCCTCTGCGAGGGGCTGGAGCCATCCCTGGGGACAATCCTGCATCCCAGGGGATGCTGCGGTGCCAGGGCAGGGCCGGGCTGGGCTGGGGGTGCCCCTGAGCCAGGGACCCCAAAGGAGCAGGGCAGAGTCTGCGCGGGGGCTCTGCCCCCAGCCCCGTCCCTCCGCTCCCTGCGTGCCTTCCCGGCCTCTTCCACAACAAAGCTCTGTTTTCCTCCCTCTTCTCCTTTTTTTTTTTTTCTCTCCTCCCAGGGAGAACTGTACAGAGACTGATGGTTTTATTTTACATGAATCACTGATGATCTAACAAATTAATTACCTGCTCCCTCCTTCCCTCCCTCGTGAGGTCACGGAGCCTGGGTGGGGGCCACCCCCCACCCCGCCTCGGTGCCATCAGAGCTCCTGCTTTAAAGACCAGAGAAAAAGGTCAAAATTGCCAGTTTAGGTTAAAATCAGATTTAAACGTCTCTTACTAAACACAGAGGCACACAAACTCAATATGTCATCTTTAATGGTTCAGAACAAAGCCTAGAAAAATTGTGTCCCAGCACCCAGGAATTTTATAACCTTTGATATATAGCTTTCATTATTAGCAATAATTCCTGTAACTGCATCCGGATCCACGGGAGCACATATTGAATAATAATTCTCCTCGTGTCGATTTGTCCCCATCCCATGGCTCCCCATGCCCTTCATCCTCCTCCTCCTCCTCCTCCTCCTCGGGCACCCCCAGCCTTTTGTTGCCTTTTGGCGCCTCTGTTTTCGGGGTTGGCTGACACCCACTCCTTCCTCCCCGGTTCTGATGGGGGGTTTCAGTCCCGCTGCCCAGCTCGGCTCACCTGAGCCACGAGCAGCCCCCAGCTCGGCTCACCTGAGCCACGAGCAGCCCCCAGCACAGGCTCACCTGCGCCACGAGCACCCCCCAGCACCGCTCACCTGAGCCACGA
>VZTG01005271.1:10363-23687 GCA_013397845.1 Melanocharis versteri | reverse complement strand
CCTGAGCCACGAGCAGCCCCCAGCACAGGCTCACCTGAGTCACCAGCAGCCCCCAGCTCGGCTCACCTGAGCCACGAGCAGCCCCCAGCTCGGCTCACCTGAGTCAGGAGCAGCCCCCAGCACAGGTTCACCTGAGCCACGAGCAGCCCCCAGCACAGGCTCACCTGAGCCACGAGCAGCCCCCAGCGCAGCCGGGACGCGCGGCCGCCGCCGCCAAGAAAAGGCGTTCGCTCCCCTCCGCCTCTTTTCACAGTCAGGCTTCAAGTTCACATGTGAATTTATGCCAGTTTTGACATTAGCAGGAAAAATTAACAGTTCTCACACACACACACACACACACACACACACACGGAAAGAAACTTGCACAAAAGAGGTTTTGTGTTTCAAGCAGAATAAATTATAGTGTGATGTTATTAAAACACTTAGTTGTTAAGTTGCCAAGAAAATCCAGTATATTCACACGGACTCGAGGACCTGTCTCCATGCAAAGTAATTAAATTAGATTTATGGGCTGCATTACATCAGTGTTTGATAGTTCATTTTTCCTTTCTTCATATTTTGTCCTGCTTTATTAGAGCATGTGACAGATGGTAAAAATAGTGTGAAGTTTCTTGGCCCTGTGCTAAATCCCCCTTCGGTAGTATATCTCTCTTCTGTCAGTTCTCCCCAGTGATGATAAATTAACCTCTCCTCTTCTATCCCAAGTGTGGCAGTAAAGCACTCTTTGACACAGCACTATCACTTTATCTTAATCTGTGCTGTTCCAGGGGCGGGGTGGGGAAGGAAGCGAGGGGAGATGATGCAATCGCTACCACGAGTTCAAGAAAAAAAAAAAAAGCAAAAAAAAAAAGCACCACAAGAAAAAGATTTATTGTGTCAAAAACCCCAGAAAGCCGGGAATAGTGCTGATTTATCGAATCTGCTGTGTGTGTGTATATTTATATATATGTGTGTGTGTGTATGTGTGTGTATATACATATATGTGTCTGTGTGTCTGTGTGTACACACACGTGTCCATTTGCCCATTCCCATTTCCCCTGAGCAGGATCCCAGCGATGCAGATCCCAGGGATGCAGATCCCAGGGATGCAGATCCCAGCGATGCAGATCCCGGGGATGCAGATCCCAGGGATGCAGATCCCAGGGATGCAGATCCCAGGGATGCAGATCCCAGGGATCCAGCCCTGCCCACGGACATTCCGGCCACCCTCGCCCATCACTGCCCCGTGCTCCTCCAGCCAGGCCATGGCCAGGGGTTCCTCTCCTCTCCTCCAGTGAGCTGGAGTTACTGGTCTGCTCTGGTTTTACTGGTTCCTGGTCTTACTGGTCACTCTGCTCGTGGTCCAGCCGCCCCAGAGCAGCTCGGGGCAGTCCCCCCTTGTCCCCTCGCCAGCCCCGGCTGGGACCAGGCCCCTGCTCTGCAGGAGGAGCTTTGTGGAGAGAGCCCCGGGAGGATTCAGTGGGATTTTGGAGTGCTGGGATGGTGATTAGGTGAAATGAGCTCACGAATTTCCTTCGAGTGAGACGGAGCGGGACCCACAAGGATTTTCAGTCAGTCAGTCTGGTGGGCAGGCAGAGATGAGGAGAGAAGGGAAAAGAGGGAATGGGAGGAGTGCGGAGAGAAAGCCCTTCCTGGGAATTCCTGTGTCCGTGTGGGTGTTACACTGGTCGTGTCCCAGGTGGCCGAGCTGGACATATGTAAAGGAGATGTAAAGACAGGAATATCCCTGAATTTAAAGCACTGAGCCCAGTGGAGCCAGGGCCCTGCTCCCTGCGGGTTCCCCCTTGCTGCCAGTGCTGACTCAGAGGGCACAGCCGGGTCCTGCTGCTATTTTGGGAGTGGGAGACCTCGGCTTTCTCCCAAGCTGGGGATGCCCTAATAGAGGAAGGATCTGGAGCATTGGCTGCGTGTGTAACTCCCCGCTCTCTGCCTCTGGGACACACTCGGCCCCCTGGAGCTGGACAGACACCTCAGCAATGCCCAAGAACAGCACAAAAATCGGCCCCAAGCTTCCCCCAGCTGCACAGACCCGAGTTTGGGGCTGGGTTTGGCCTGGGCCGTGTGCTCCCCAGTCCTGCCTGCAAACCCCAGGGGGACAGTTTCATGCCAGGTGTTTTGTTAAGCACTTGCAGGGAAGCCAAGTCAGCCAACTTTCCCCTCTGGCGGCGTATCCCTCACTGCATCCATTTAAAAGCCAATTCCTGCCCGTCCAGGGACCATTTACTGGACATCTTTCTCTCCTCCTCTGCCACCTTGGCAGGAGTGGACTGAGGTGCTCAGTCACCCAGACACTGCAGCTAGAGACCAGGGCCCGTCCCTCACCCTGGGGCTGTCACTGCTCTGAGCATGGTCCCACAGCCCTGGCACCAGGTGTGGCACAGCCCTGGCACCTGGTGTGGCACAGCCCTGGCACCTGGTGTGGCACAGCCCTGGCACAGGACAGGTGATGGCACAGCCCTGGCACCCGGTGTGGCACAGCCCTGGCACAGGACAGGTGTGGCACAGCCCTGGCACCTGGTGTGGCACAGCCCTGGCACCCGGTGTGGCACAGCCCTGGCACCAGGTGTGGCACAGCCCTGGCACAGGACAGGTGTGGCACAGCCCTGGCACCAGGTGTGGCACAGCAAGGTGACCCCGTGCTCCTGCCAGAGGGTCACCCAGCAGTGGAACAGCTGTGGGGCAGAGCTGGGTCCCACCTCCTGGTCTGCCAGGATCTGAGGCCAGCCTGGACTGGGGGGAGAGCTGAAGGTTTTTCTGGTAAAAAAAAAATAACAGATAAAGCTTTAAAAAACGGCCATTTCAGGTTTATAAATAAAAGCTGAAGCTGTCCAGAGCTTCCAGACCAGTCCCAGACTGGTTTGTGCTTAAAAGGACGACACCAATCCCTTGGCTGTTGTCAGCAGCACAAATGTACGGGAAGAGCAGCTGGAGCTCAGTTCCTGCCAGGGCAGGGACTGTCCCAGGGAGTTTGTGGCACGGTGATGACAGCGGGATCAGCCTTGTCCCCTGTCCCACTGCAGGGGGGTCAGCAGGACTCGGCTCCCGTGGCGCTGGCACCGGCACGGGGCGCGTTGGGCACGGAAAGAGGAGCCCCTGCAACCAAACCCTCAGCTGTGCCCACGGCTCTGCCGGGAGGGACGCGGTGACAGGAGCACGGCGAGGGGTGGCACCACGCTGTGACACGGGGGGGTCACAGCGAGGGTGGCACTGCTGTGTGACACAAGGGTTAACAGCGAGGGTGGCACTGCTGTGTGACACAGTGGTCACAGCGAGGGTGGCACTGCCCTGTGTCACAGTGGTCACAGCGAGGGTGGCACTGCTCTGTGACATGGGGGGTCACTGCTCTGTGTCACAGTGGTCACAGCGAGGGTGGCACTGCTCTGTGTCACTGGGGGCACAGCGAGGGTGGCACTGCTCTGTGACATGGGGGGTCACTGCTCTGTGTCACAAGGGTTAACAGTGAGAGTGGCACTGCTCTGTGTCACTGGGGTCACAGTGAGAGTGGCACTGCTCTGTGTCACAGTGGTCACAGCGAGGGTGGCACTGCTCTGTGTCACTGGGGTCACAGTGAGAGTGGCACTGCTCTGTGTCACAGTGGTCACAGCAAGGGTGGCACTGCTCTGTGTCACTGGGGGCACAGCAAGGGTGCCATCACACTGTCTCAGGGGTCACTGTAAGAGGTGACACTGCAGCACAGGGGTCTCAGCAGTGGGTGACACCGCGCTGTGTCCCTCAGGCAGGGACTGAAGCCGAGCTTTGGGGCGCTCCGTGTCCCCGGTGCCACCAGGGCAGGGTCCCTGTGCCCCCCAGCCCAGCCTGCAGGCCTGAGTGCATGAGGTAGCCAATCACGCTGCATTAGGAGCCCAAGTAATGCTTATCATTAAACCTGTAATTTATTTCTTCTGTATTTCATAAAAAGTGAAATATTGCGGCTCGTCGGGGGCCCAGAGAGAGCGGGGATGCTCCATTAAGTTCGACACTGCTCCTCCATGAGATGCAGTAATTATATGCGGCTTTTTTTACTGCTAAGTTCCTACTTGCAGATGCTAACAAAAGAAATAAGCTTTTAATCCAAACATAATTAATATGAATTACCTCCACAGTACACCCTGGCTTTGCACCATTAAACTTAATTTTTGTTTTGCATGATAATTGTGTTATCATTACCATTTATAGGAGAACTCAGGGACCTTCACTTTGTTTTCAGCCAAGACCAAAGGCACTGGAAATGGCTATCGACGGGCTCAGTGCCACGGAGTCCGGGGAATTATGGGCTGTGTCTGGCCTTGGTTTGTCTTTGCCACGGTCGCAGTGGGGTCACTCTCTCCGTTTCCCTCGCCTCATCCCTCTGGCAGAGGTGGATCCACGCTGGAACCCCCCAGAGCCGTGTCAGGGCAGGAGGATGGGCAGGGGCAGAGCTGGGAGCGCTGCGTGGGCAGGGAATGAAATTCCCATCCTCAGGACACAGGAGCTGGTGCTTGGAGCACGGCCCAGGCTGCCACAGCATCCCCAGGCACACCCCAAATCCCCCAGCACAGCATCTGGGCGCTGCAAAAGCAGCACCAGTGACCCCAGAGAAGAGCAGGGTCTGAGCCCTGGGGTCCCAGCAGCCACCCTGGAGCCCCACCCTGGAGCCCATTAACTGCCTGGGCCCATGGGATGGGTTTGTGCAGTCACATTTCAGGGAAGAGGGAGATGAAATCAAGTCCTGTAATTATTTATTGAAATTAAGCCCCTGTCGAGGAGGACTGAATTACTGCAGACTCCATTAGCCGGCTCGCCGTGGATGGGAGAGAGGGAATGAGAAAATGATGGATGAGAAAGACAGAGAGAAATTTTAAAAATAAAATGGAATGAAATGAGAAGAAGAAGAAGAAGGGGCAAAGAGGGGGGAGAGAAGGGCCCTTCCCCAAGCTGCTTCCTCCTTGCCTGGTGGGTTCTGGATCACTCCGGAGGCTCAGACCCTGCAGCAGCAGCAGCAGCAGCAGAGCGTGTGGGGCTGGGGGGAACTGGGGAGCTGGCTTGGGAAAAACCTGTGGAGCAGCCTCTCTGCCAAGGGCTGGGAGAGCCTTCTCCGAGGGGGACCTGGTCCTGCTGGCAGCTCTGGATTTGGGGTTTAAACGTGCCCAGGAATTAGGTGGCAATGAGGTTTGTCTGGGGCAGGGGTGGGCAGGGTCCCCTCTGCGCCTCTCCTCACCTGCCTGACCTCGCTGAGCACCTTCACCACAGGCTCGGGGAGCTCAGCCAGCTTTGGGTGCTGCTGGAATGAGGGTGGGCCCTGGCAGGGAGCCCAGGAAAGGTGCTGGGAAGAGGCAGGAGGGAATGGGGGATGAAGAGGGACACAGCTGATGGCACCGAAGGAGCTGGCCAGGAGCAGAGATAAAACAATGAAATCCCAGCACTGAGCCCCAGGAAGAGGTGGCTGCCGCTGTTAAAAGTTTCCTCTGCAGTTGTTTGTGATCAGCACTTTGAATGATTGCATAAATATATTAATTACACTAATTTTCCCAGGAAAGAGGCTTCAGTAGCTGGAGGCAGCAGGTACCTAAGGGCGAGCACCACTTTGCAGGCAGCAAATTCCCTAATTAGGGCTGTTCCCCGCCACTGTGCTTGGGCCCTGGACCCGGCTTTTAAGGGAAAAATCCCAGTGCATGTTTTAGGAAACCTGGAGAGGTCAAACAGGATGGGACAGTCTGACGGTGCCGAGCCCACCCAGCCCGTGCTGGTAGCACCAGGGGTAAAGGCTCGGGGATGTGCCGAACTCCTGATGTCCCCTGAGCCCCCAGCACCTGTGTCCCCAAGGTGGAGGTGCTGGGAGTGGGCTCAGAGATGTTCTCTGATGTCTTTGGTTCCTGCAGTGTCACAAAGTCACCGTCATTCTGCACAAACCCTGCAGAGCTCCCCTGCCCTGGCTGAGGGCAAACCCAAACCCAAACCCCCTCCGTGCCCCCTCCGTGCCCCCCTCTGCCCCCGGGTTCCCTCCCCACTCCACAGCCCTTTCCAAGGGCCGTTTTCAGCCGGAGCCAGCGATGCACCAGCACCGTGCCCCTCATCCCCTTCCCAACCTGCCTCCTGATAATAATGAGCCCAGACACTTTTATTATCATTATTAATTAGCACTTTCAAGCAATGGAATTAAATCAATATGGTGGACTGAAACTAATTTTAACAAGCCATTGAGATCAATCATCAGGACTTTTATCTACATAAATGCCACTAAACTCAGCTCGTTAGTGTAACATTAGCTGGGAAAGGGGGGGGAGGGAAGGGAGACTGGCGGGGTTTTAATTAGGAAGACATAAACCATGCCATGATTTTTCTTCTTTGATTTGCTTTTAATCTCGTCCATGAGCTCTCCTGGTGCCCTGGCTGATTATCACTCTCTTCACCTCCTCTCAGGAAGGAAAGGCAGCAGGAAGGAGAACGGGGGGGAGCGGGAGAGGGCAAACCCAAGGAGAGGGGCTTGGCCGTGGTGGCTCTGCGGAGCCGCTCAGTGTTCCTGGCTCCCGTGGGGAGCAGCAGGATGAGGGGTGCAGCAGGATGAGGGATTCAGCAGGACGAGGGGTGCTGCAGGGTGAGGGGTGCTGCAGGATGAGGGGTGCTGCAGGATGAGGGATTCAGCAGGATGAGAGATTCNAGGGGTGCAGCAGGATGCAGGACTCTGTGCAGCAGGTGCAGCAGGACAAGGGGTGCAGCAGGATTTGGGACTCTGTGCAGCACCTGCAGCATCCCCTGCCCCGGGGAGCTCCCCACGGCGCTTCTCCAGCCTGGCCCTTCCCTGGCCCACATCTCCCCAGTGCCTCTGGAGTGTGGCTTCCATCCCCTTGCTGTTCCCTGCACCCAGGGTTTGCTCCTGCTGCAGCCCCAGCCCTGGTTTTTGGGGCTGGGGAGCTCATGGGGGTCCCATCTAAAGCCAGGGGAGGCTGACTCGATGCTTTGAGGGGAGGAGAGGAAGGGGAGGCTCCTTGTGGACGGAGCCATGATCAAAGCAGCCCAAATTCCTCCACCACATACTGATCATTGTTTTCCACTTGTTGTCATTAGGAAATAAATCCACGGTTTCTGAGATAGCAAGTGGGCTTCTGGCTTTTTAAAGACACCTTTAGGTTGTCTCTGGTCTCCCTGGGATGGCCCAACCTGGCAGCTGGGGCAATGCAGGAGACCTTTGGCTCCCCAGGCCCACCTTTGCCTCTCACCTCCCTGTGGCATCTCTCCAGCCTGGCTGTGTCTGGCATGACCAAAACCATGGCTGCAAACGCAGCGTGGGTGTGGGCCAGGCTTTAAACCCTCTGAAACTTCTCCTCAAGGGAGCTAAGGAAGGCCCAGCCTCCGGGGGGCTGTGCTGCTCTGCACTTCCACCATCAGTCCCCCGGTGTCATCTTCCCTGATATCTCTGCCAGCCCCTCCCGTGAAATATGACAGACGCACTGGGAAATATTTCCTTTTTGTTTGCTGGATGGGTAATAACTTGCCTCTGAGACAGTCTTTATAGTCAGCACAAAAGTAATTTACCTACATGCAGCACAGCCAGGTTGCCATAAATCCTTGGCTCCCCGGTCCCGGGAACGCCGCGCCCGGAGCCGCGGGTCCTGTGCCCCTCTCCGTCCCCTCTGCCACCGCCCCCGGCCAGCTCCAGCCAGAGGTAATGTTTGTGAGCACCGAAAAATAAATAACTGAGCTGGCGGTGGCAGCAGGGCCCTGAATCACAGCCCCTCGCTGTCAGCCCATTTCTCTGCAGAAAGCTCTTAGCAGTTAATTTCTGGCTAATTTATTATCCTTCGGCTTAGCCCTCCAGCACCATTAGCAGTACACTGACACAACTGAGTGAAATATTGTCTAATTTATTATCTTATTACTCCTCTGGAACAGGATCAATTAATTACCCATTAAAGTATTTCAGCTGCAGAGATTTATTAGGGGCCTCGGTGTTTTAACAGATGATTAGTTATATATGTTTGTTTGCCTGAGGAGCACAGACTGGCAAATGACTGGAGGGGAAGGGGAAAGACACCGAGTCGGGAGGTAGCTAATGGATCTTTTCTTGACTCTCTGAAAATGGAGCAGTCAATGACAAGAATTATCGACTCATTCACTTGCGGTTTGGAGATAACCATATGTACAGGGAGAGAGAGGGGGCGAGGGGAACCGGCAGAAAAAAAGCCTCACTCAACTGCTTTTTCCATTCAATAAATTTGCTTCAGAATATATTGGATTGGGGTTTGATGGCTATTTCGTGTTTTGCAGAGTGCTGACACTGGTATGATTCAGTAATTATTGTTTCTTTTAAGTTATTGCTGTAATTTTGCTTTCTAAGATCCCAATCAATTCCCGCCTCTCAAGGGCACGCTTGAAAAGCGATATTTGAAAACAGCCCTCTGATAGATTGTGCCGTTAGACAGTGGCTGAGACAAATAGCCTAATCTGGCACAAATTAGCTTGGCTTCCACAGATAGTTTTATACAGCAATGTAAATTATATTGTCAGGGCCAGTCACTTTCCTGCTTAGAGTGCAGCTAACAAGAAGCCATGGAGACATTACCGGGACTGCCACGAGCTCCCGGGGCTGCTGCGGAGCCGTTTGCCAGCCGGGATGTGCAGGGGGGCATTCCCTGGGTCCCTGCCCACCCAGCCCTGCCCAGCTGGGATCCCCGGGCTGGGATCCTCGGGGGGCACACGTGGTGGCACCGGGGCGCTGGCAGGGGCTGCAGCCGCGCACGGCCGGATCGATGCTCCCTCCTCTGCTCTCCACGGCTCTCTGGGCTGCTGGAGAAGGGCGTTGGCCCCAGGCAGGAGCTGTTGGGGTGGAGATGGGGTGCCCAGCCCCATCTGGGGGGGTCTGTCTGTCTGTCTCTTGCCTCTCCTCCGTGCCTGCCCACGGCGCCCATGGGGCTGGGGCCCCTCAGGCAGCAGTGGCAGGAGGTGGCTCTTGATCCCCGTGGGAAATGCCACCTCCACCCTGCCCTCCTCGCTGGAATCAGGTCACCCGGCCAGAGGGACAGATCCAGGGGCAGGCACAGGGACTGGCGGGCACATCCCTGCCCAAGCTGGACAGTGAAGGAAAGCTGGATCAGAGCTCTCCTCCTGCAAGCCCAGCAGGCCACAGAGCCCTTGTAGGCTCTCCTCACGAGAGCCTGGGAGCATCTGTGGGAGCAGCCAAAGCCGAATTTCCTCTCTGTCAGCAGAAACTCAGTTTTGATCCTCCCGGCTCCTCAGCTTGATCCTGAATGGAATTAGGATGGGCTTAAGCGAGAGAGGAAAGCAAGCCGAGCACATCTAAATGGAGGGAGAAGGCGAGTAATCTGGAACTGCTGTCACAGCACAAGAGCCGTGTCAGGTGCAAACAGGCTGAAAAGCATCACAAAAAGATGTATTTTCATGCAGCTGTTGGCTAACCCATGGAATTCATCACTGTGAGGTACCATGGGCGCCCTGAGCAGCATGAAAATGGGATGTGGAGACAAGAAGTGGGTACGGAGCCGTTTAACGAGCCAGGTTCAATTTAAGCTGGGCTGTAAGGGATCCGAATCCTGGTTCAAGGCAGGAGCAGACTGCAGGCGAGTGGGGACAGGAGGCTCTGCCGCCTGCAGCACTCGGTCCCCGGGCCTTGCTCCCAGGGCTCCCCTCCCCGCCACGGCGGGGTCCTGGATTTTGGAATCCTGATGGAGAGAGGCAGGGGGAAATGCGGCTGGGAAGCAGCGAGTGCGATGGAGGGACCCCCGCAGCCTCCCAGTGCCCCGGCCCCCGTGTGCCACAGCGGGCTCACGGCGTGCCCGAGCCCACCCGGAGCAGTTGTCTCATCCCGTAACGGAGGCACGGCTGCGTCGGCAGTGAATCCGTGACTGGGGGGAAGGAAAAAGGCGAGGAGCAGCTCCTGCCAGGCTCGGCGGGAGCAGATGGAGGATGCGCTCGGCCGCGGCGAGAGCCGCAGGCCCTTCTTAACCTTGCAAATGGCTCCTGCACCAGAGGAACGCCTTACCCAGGCCTGGAGGGCTCTGTCTCCTGAGGAAAAGCTGCTTAATTCCCGCTCCATCCTCTTCAGAGCAGCAGTTTAGCATGGAGACTTGGAGGTGGAGTTGAGGACTGCAGTGACGAGGCTTGGGCAGAGCAGGGGAGCAGCCACTGAGCCCATCTGGTCAGCAATTATCCCATAATATTGGAATGATGCTTATTTGGAAATACAGCCCCAAGGGCTGCAGAGGAATTCATCAAAAACAAGGAACAGGGAGGAGAGAGTGGCTCTGGGGACCTTCTAGCTCTGCTGAGCTGCTCTGGATTCCTCCACAGCCCCGAGGTTCCCTCAGGCAGCCCCGTGACATGAGTTTGGGTGTTCTCAGCCCACGCCCCACATGAAGAGGTGCTGGCTGCAGGAGACACAGCAGGATAGGTGATGGCATATCCTGCCTGCTGAGTCCATGTGCTCCTTAAACTTCTTCCCAGGGTCTCCAGAAACGATCCGAGCCCAGCAGAGGAATGGCAGAAATGGGCTTAGTGTGGTGTCTCCTGCGAGCTCAGGTGACTTAGGGGGACAGATGACCCTCCATGGGAGGAACAGGGGATGCATCCCAGCCTCCATCACCCCGAGTCTCCACCCTGGAGCACCCCTGGGCAGAGCCATTTTCTGCCCCGTTTGCTGAGGCCGTCTCAGCCCGCTGGGACGTGCAGGCAGTGCCAGCACTAAGCCCTAAGCTGGGTTTGACCCGGCTCCGGGTTAGTCAGAGGCATTTGCTTTCAAGTGCTGCCAGCGTGGTGGTGTGATGGGTGAGCCTGAGAGAAGCTGGCGTTGCCTCCTGCCCCCGAGGGCGTTCCAGCGGTTCGGTGCCCGTTCCTCCAGCTCTCCTGGGAGCACCGTGGGCTCCTGTCAGGACTGGCACCCCCAGAGCCCTGCTCCAGACTGCAGCTGTTGGACACGCTCAGGGAACACCTCTGGATGTGAAGCCAGTGGCAACAACCCCTGGAGAGCAGCGCAGGCCCGGCTGGTCGCCAGTTTCCAGGGCTGTTTGCTCCGGAATGGAGCTGGGCGAGGTCTTGTTTAGCTCAGTGTCACTCGGGGGGGTCTCTGCAGGTCGCCTTCTCCTCTCCTCCTTGCATTCCCAAAAATCAATGCTCCGGTTTGCCAGAGCGCAGCAAAACTGTGATGCCTGGAAGAGAAGTAGGACCCTGTTCCTAAAGGCTCTGTGCTAAAAATGGTGCCAGCTGTGGCACGGACCTTCCCGCTGGCGAGCCAGGATGCTCCTGCTCGGCTCGGGGGTGCTGGGGGGCACAGGCCGATCCTCTGTGCCCAGCCTGTGACACGCCTGTCCCCGGGACAGCTGCTGCCTGGCAGGAGTGGCTCAGCCAGGCCGCAGGAGGGGCCGGTGGTCCCAGCCCAGCTCGCAAACCTCGCGGGTGAGCAGCCCCTGCCCAGCACAGGCGCTGCTCTGCTCGAGGTCCCGATGCCAGCGGGCAGAGGTTCCCGTCACACCGGACTCCTGCAGGAGGGAAGGAGCGTCCCCAGCAGGAAAGCAGGTCACCTTGTCCCCCAGAGCCATGGCCAAGGTCGGCCCAGGAGCCATGGCCAAGCCAGGAGTGACCCTGGGCCCGTCCCACCTCCACGTGCCGCCTTCTCCGCAGAGCTGTCCTCTCTTTCTGCTGGTGCAATCCTCATTCCTCTTCCAGCAGCTGAGTAATGGCTTTGGAAAGATGACACTGCACTGATTTAGGGGCTTGACCTTGGGAATGCTCCTGAAAAGCTGCGGTTTCCTGAGCACGGCTTCACGTTGCCTTTTATGAACACTTTGCAGTCACATGGATATTTGGGTATGTAGCAACCGGGCGGAAAAAAAAATACGCACGCAAGAGAGAAAGAAGGGATGAAAAAAAATCCCTTTTATATCTCCAGGCTGCCTTCAGCAACAGCATTCCTAAATAGGAGAGGTTAAATATATTGCTGCCATTACACTCTACAAGGAACACATTCCATAAAAACGAAGGTGCCGTAAATTATACAAATATGATGCTAACAAGCCAGGAAATGCACTGCTAATGAGGTCAGCTATAGAACTCCCGCAGTGCTGCAAATCATGTGCCAATCCGGCGCAGGAGGTGCAGGAGCAGCCCTGGGTCAGCATTTTCTGAGCGCATTTGTAACCCGCTGTTCGGCGAGCAGTTATCCAGGTAGATAAAACCCTCCTCCTCTCCTTGTTTATGTGTCACAGAGCCTCGGCACCAGGCAGGCCCGCGCTGCATTAATGCACTTCGCTGTTGTGCCCATTGTTCTGCGGCGCAGAGCAGAGAATCCGTCACTGCGATGTGCAAATATTGGTTACACTTTGGAAGTCTGCGCGCTTTTGTGTTCCTCCGAGGCTTGCTCCTGGAGGAATTATACTTGCTGGCACCGGGGGTTTTTTCTTTGCCTCTTCATACTGTATTTGCTAAAGCTCTTTAAAAAAAAGAAAATTCAAATAAACACGTTGGCGGCGGTGAAGTTGTTCACCCGTTCACCTTCCTCCCTGTTGGGCAGTGGGACAATAAACAGAACCAAGTGTTGCGTTTAGGAGCCAAAGCGAGAAACCTGCACAAAACCTGTGAGCTTGAAAAACAAGCTCAAAGCCCTTTGGACTGCTTCATATCCCTCCACCAGGAAGAATTTCTTCCTGGAAAAGGTGCTCAGGCCTTGGCAGGGGCTGCCCAGGGAGGTTTGGAGCCCCCGTCCCTGGGGGTGTCCCAGGAAGGCCTGGATGTGGCACTCAGAGCTCTGGGCTGGGGACAAGGTGGGGATCGGGCACAGGCTGGACCCGCACTGCTTCTCCTCTGCCCCACAGCAAACAGGAGCAGCCTGAAACAGCCCCTGCCTGCGCCCCAGAGCGTGCCTGGGGCTCAGCTGTGCACGAGGCCTTTCCAGAGCCTGCCTTGGCTCGAGGTTTCCTCAGGCATCAGCTTTTCTTCTCCAGCTTGGAGCAGCACAGAGGGGATTTGGAGCACCAAACGCAGGGCACACGCTGAGGTGCTGCTCAGGGACAGGGGTGCCACCACGGGCACCCCCTGTGTCCCAGGCAGCGGCACCCACTGCCAGCTCACCCAGAGCTGGGTGTCCCAAAGTGCCCAAAATGCTCCCAGCCCAGCAGTGGGAGATGCTGAGGGGATCAGGAGATGCTGGGGGGATCAGGAGATGGTGGAGGGGATCAGGAGATGCTGAGGGGATCAGGAGATGCTGGGGGGGATCAGGAGATGCTGGGGGAGATCAGGAGATGCTGGTGGGGATCAGGAGATGCTGGAGGGGATCAGGAGGTGCTGGAGGGGATCAGGAGGTGCTGGAGGGGATCAGGAGATGCTGGAGGGGATCAGG
>VZTG01005271.1:0-10355 GCA_013397845.1 Melanocharis versteri | reverse complement strand
GCTGAGGGGATCAGGAGGTGCTGGAGGGGATCAGGAGATGCTGGGGGGATCAGTAGGTGCTGGTGGGGATCAGGAGGTGCTGGAGGGGACCAGGAGGTGCTGGGGGGATCAGGTGCCTCTCACAGATGAGCCCCAGTGCTCCTGAGCTGCTCCCAAATTCCGTGGAGAGGAGCAGGGCCCGGCGCAGGCACAGTGTGAAACGTGCATTCCTGCCTCCCATTTCCATATGGTTTTTATGGGTGCTCCAAGCAGAAAGAAGAGCAAAAGCCTCATTCAGGAGCCTCCTGGCTCGGCAGATTTATGACCAAATTAAGGGAGGAGGAAGCACATCAGCTGCCTGGCCCAGGTGAGGGGATTAGCTCTGCTTGAGAGGAACCAGACAAAGCCCTGCCTTGGACCCGGGCTCCCATCACCTCCAACAATGAGTGGGAAGTTTGGAGTGCCTGGGATGAGCTCTGTGGCAGAAAAGCCTTTTTGTGCTCACAGTTTCAGTGGCCTCAGGGCCACCAGAGAGTCCCCCAGGGAGGGTCCCTGCCCTGCCACCCCTCCCAGGGCCGGCGCCAGCCCGTGTGGTTTCTTCTCATGCAAATAACTGCTCCAGCAGAAATGCATTTCTATATTTAATAAGCTGAATATTTACGTTAACTAAATAGCAGCTAATTATGAAAACATACTTAAGAGTCTGAGCAATTAAGCAATAATATATTACATAGTTATCAAGCCTCCAATACACATGTCCTTAATAATCAAAATATTAATATGCAGCTCCTCTTCCATTGCACAGCAACTCTGCTATTACACAGAGAGTGTCCTATTACTGCCAAATTAAATGCATAGTTAGGCGAATTTAGGACACTTAATTTAATGTGTTCCCAAGAGTTCACTGTGGCAGATTCTCCCAGACAGGCCTGTATCTAGGTAGCACAGAATTCCTGGAACTGCTCTTTGCTCCACAGCCACATGGCTTTATTGGCTCGTGCTTAACCCGTTCTTGGCGCTCTGGGCTGCCAGTCACAGCCCCCAGCAGGAGTGAAAGGTGGCATTTTTCATGGTTGCAATGGAAATGAGGTAAAGAGCCCTTGGAAAGCAGAGCAGGAGCTGGAGATGGATGGCACCCAGCGCACGTGCCTCTGTCTGGGTGGCAAACTGGTGCAAACTGGTCCCTCAGTGAGCAAAGCTGGTGCTCCTGAGCTGTGCCTGGGCCCCAGCTGCCCCGTGTGGTTCTGCCTCAGTTTCCCCTGTTTCTGTTTTTCCCTGGCTGTTTCTATCAGAGGTTTGACTCAGGAGCGAAGTCCCTGGGGAGGTGCAGTCCGGCTTTTATTCTTCAGGGGGACAATTCCTGCTTCTGAGCTGCCGGCGTTGGTCTGGAAAACCACAGAATGCCTTTTCCTCCTGCTCCCAGGGCAGCACAGACCCCGCCGAGGGGAGGGGGTGCTCGGATCTGGGCAGGTGTGGGGTCTGCACAGCCAGAGGTGCCACCCAGCAGCAGAGGTGCCACCCAGCAGCAGAGGTGCCCTTCTCCCCGTGCCCCACCCCAGAGGAGCCGCCTGCTCGCCCTCGTGGGTTTTTAAGGCCTTATCTGCCATATGGCTCCCAGTTGGGATGATTTATGGGGTGAGGAAAGCGCGCTGATAAATTTTACGGCCGGGCCCGCGCAGACTGGGGGTATCAACAGCCCGATCCAGACAGCCCTAATGGAAAGTGCCGGCACCGCCGAGCGAGGCCTTATTTATGACTGTCTGTAATGCCACAGCCGGGGATTTATGATCCCTTCTGCCGGGCAGGCGGGAGCTGCGGCACGGCCGGGAGGAGCGGGAGCGGGGGGAGAGGCCGGGGTGGGCACCGGGGGCACGGAGGGGCCGAGGGAGCCACGCTGCTCCTTGGGACCAGGCAGAGGGGGTGCAGCCAGGGCGTGGGGTGCGGGTGCCTTTCCAGCCTCTGGGAGTACGACATTCCCATCTGGAAGAGTGCAGCCTTGGGGTGGCCGTGCCTGTCCCCTGGGAGGGGGTCTGGGGAGTGACCCCTGGTCCCAGCCTGGCTCCCAGGCTGTAAGCAGGACTGAGGGGACGCTGAGGCCCAAGGTCACCCAGCAAATCCACGGGGAAAAGCAGCCCCAGGACGAGAACTTGGGAAGCTGAACCCCTAATGGCCGCTGCTGTGCTGGAAATGCAGGAGTAAATCATGGAGTCAGCATGGAGAGGTGTGGGATGCTGGTCCCCCCTCTTCTCAGCCAATGCTATATTTGCTGGAGGAATGAAAAAAATAATAAATTTTAAAAAAATTAAAAGGGAGCAGCTATAAAATCTAGATACTAATAAAATGTTCCAGGAAGATGAATTCTTCCGATATAATGGTGATCCCTGATACTGAAATGTTCCACAAATACATTTTCATAGCCCCACTCAGTATTATTTGTAGATCTTTTTGCAACCCTTGTCAACAAATTCCTGATAAAAAGGAGACACTTTGCTGTGTGCTAAAGCTATGAATTTAAGAAGTGTCAACTGGTCCTTATTTATGGCGCAATCTTTGGCTTTCTCATTTTACTGATGTGGTTTGGAGCAGACTTTCTTCCTCACTCACACGCTCTCCCTCCTCGCTCCCCACTTCGGGACATTAATCCTGCAGCTGTCTCGGGCAGAGCGCTGACTTTCTCAAGGTGCACAGAAGTTGTGCTCTGCAGACAAATCTCTGCAAGCAGGAATATCCATCAAGGGGAGGGGGAAAGCACCACCTTGACAAACACTGGAACTCTCCCGGCGTCGTTGGGCAGTGCTGGTGTTTGCTCAAGCTCCGTCCCCCCGGGCAGGATGATCCTGGCTTCGGAGACCTGGGCACAATGGGTGAGGAAGAAGCTGCTAGATAGAGACTGATCTGGGGGAATGGGGAGGGGGAAGCAGAGAGGGGAGAGCCGGGGGCTCCTTCCCTGGGTGAGCCCGGGGCTGAGTGCTCCGTGCTGCTCCCTGCACCTTCCCTTCCCTGCACAGGCTGGAACGGGTGAAACGGCTCCAAATCCTGCCTGGGAACGTGGGCGCTGCCCACAGGTGCTCTGGAGTGCCAGGGGAAGAAAGGAATGGGTTGGAGGGAAGCAAAAACACCACGTGAGCAAGATGGGAAGCAGTGGCTGCCCTGGAATTCAGTGGACAGCAGCAGGGTAAGGGCCCTCCTAGGAGAAAAGGGCATCTCCAACAGCACAGGGCAGAGGATGAAGTCACCAAATAAACTCGTTCTTTGCTAAGTTTGCCCAGAAGTTTCCAGCTCAGATCTGGGTTTGGTGTCCAGCTGACCAGCAAACACTGGTTTGTCTCGGGAAAGCTGCTTCTCCTGGCAAGAACTCAGGCTGGGAGCCCACACTTCCCCTAGAAGTTCCAGCTTAGGGTGGATTTTGGCTCCTCAGGTGAGGCTGTGGGGTTGAGCAGGGGTCCTGGCACTCCTAGCTCACCCTCCCACCAGAGCTGCATCCAGAACTAATAAAGGAGCCTGTGTAAAGCCGGGGGTTCTTGGAAAATCCTTTCCGGTACAAATCCACGACAAATCAGCAACAGATTACTCCGAGTTAGTGCTGGGAGGGGTGGTGACAGTGGTGACTGAATAATGGCTAGTGGCAGCTCTGCTTTGAGCCTGCAGTCAGAAGGGAGGAGAGGCCGTGTGGAGCGGGGCAGAGGTCTGGATCTCCGTCCCACAGCCTGGGCAGGGGTCCCGCTGCCCCCGGCAGTGCCTGAGCCCGTGCTGGCTCCAGCTGGGGCACGTCCTGTGCCAGTGCCCCTGCCTGTGCCCAAGGCCCCGGCTCTCCCTGCCCCAGCTGCAGAGCTAAAGGCAGGAGCCACCTGTGTGGATCAGCTCAGGGTGACCCGGGAATGAACCTGGCTCAGGGAGGAAATCTGAGACAAAAAGATCCTTTTTGGGTGGCTGGGTCCTTTGCTCTCACAAACATCTGCTCTTCCGAGCACCTCTCGCTGTTCCCCAGAGGGAGACAGGTCTTTTGCTGGTCTCTGGGGTGGAGATCCCTGCTCACGCTCCCTGTGGCTGCCCAAGGAGGCTCCAAGCATCCCGGGGCACACGGAGCTGGGGCACTGCTTTCCCCACTTGCTCTGCAGCCACAGCCGTGGTCTTCCCAGTCCCACAGATGAACTGGGGCGCTGGGATTCCCCAGGACAAAGGACCAGTGAGCACGGCCTGGCTTTCCCAGCGCTCGCAGAGATGCTTGGGCTCCTGGGGGACAATTAGCTCCCAGTTTGCAGATCCTGCTTTAACTATGGCACATGTTCATAATTTAAGTTCTTTACAACGGTGCTTGGTTAAGGCCGGAGCCTGCTCCCCGCTGCCCGTCCCTTTTGTTTGGGTGATTTACTGTTCCTCTGTGCCCCTCTGCCCACCGAAATTCATAACAGCTCTCACACAGCAATCGAGAGCTCGTAATTATAGCTGTGTCTGGTAGTGCCATTGGAGCTAAAGGGCCTGCTGGCACTTTCTTTTAACAGGAATCCAGCTCCCAGCTGGAATGAAATTTGCCCTGCTGATGGGGGTTTTTTTATTGGTTTGTTTGAGCCCTTATTAAAAAAATCCTCCGGTTTTTGGCAGCAGCGGTTCGGTGTTCAGCACCTTCCCGTCTCCTGCGCTCAGACTCAGAGCTTTCAGAGGAGTCCTGGGAGTTGGGTTCGGCAGCGCCCGAATGCTTCACCCCAGCCAGGAAGCCTTGCCCTGGGGCTGGGGCTGCCTGGGACAGTGATACCGTTTGTTTGGGTTTTATAGGGGGGTTTACTTTTAATTATTCAAAGTCGCCCAAGCAAACGTGCAAGAAATCAGGTATAACCCAATAAAAGGCGCGCCGGTGAGGTGCTGGAGATCCCCAGCCCTCGCCATCCACTGAGGCTTTGTTTTGCCTTCAGCTCCGTTTGTGTTTCTGAAAAGGAGGTGGGAGTTCACCGTCCTGCAGTGGGATGTCACGCTGGGGTGACAGAGGTGTGGGGCACCCGTGTCCCCCAGCAGCAGGGATGGGGTCACCGGGACACTCGCTCCTGGGAAGGGATTATCCTCTGCCCTCAGCAGCTCCTGCAAGGGGTCCCTTAAACACCAGCACATGGTGGGTTGGGGGTTTTATCCCTCCCTTGCCTCTCTGAGCGTGGGGGGTGCCACGGGAGGTGCCTGTGTGGGGCACAGGTGTCCCACAGGGACCCTCCTGGCTTTGGGAAGAAGGGGGACATCTCCGGGATGCTGAGCCCGGAGGTGCTGGGGGTGCCCTGTGCTCCTGTCTCCTTCCAGTGCCACATGTCCCTGCTCAGGCACTTCCCGGCAGCCAGAGTGTCCCCGTGCCTGATTTGCAGCCCCTCTGTGTTGCCTCCAGCTGGTGCTTGCAGGATCCTTGGCCCAGGCTCCCCCCTGTGCGAGCCCGGGGGTTTAACTGCGCCGGAGCCATCGAGCCAGGGGACGTGGAGAATCCAGTTACAGGGAATGACATGGAACCATGAGACAGCTTCCAAAAATAGAGAGCAGGACTGAAATAGTGGGTGGTGAATCTCAGAGGCAGAGAGCAGGCCCGGCCCCGCAGCAGGGGACACGTCTCTGCTGTGCCAGCGTCGCTGCCCAGAGTGCCGGACGGGCTGGGGCCCACTCGCGCTCCCCGCCAGGTCTGAAGGTGTAAATTCCCACCAAGGAGCTGGCTGAAAGGAGAAACACGTCATCTGATCCCTGCACAGTTCCAGGGGGGATCCCACAGGCACGGGGGATCACATCGCCGAGTCCAGAGGATATTCCTGGGAGCAGGCACGGCAGAGAGCAGCTCTGCTGCACGCTTGTGCCGCTAAAACCTAGAGGGATTTGAGCAGCAGAAGCCAACTGCCCTGAAAGTCTGGATGGGAAAAGGGCAGCAAGGAAGATTTGGGGAGTTCCTTAGTGCAGTCTGGCCTTTGTCACTGGGATCTGCCCACGGGAGAGGGTCTGCTCTGGCTGTAGGGAGGCCGCAGGTCCCAGACTGCCCCTTCCCTGCCCCGGGCCACTGAGTGCCACGAGTGGCAGAGGAGGGCTCCTCGTGCAGGCCCAGTTTCCTCATCAGCCCAGTTTGTGGAGAGTTAGCCCTAAATCGTGCCACAGGATTCCGCAGACACATGGCTTACAGCAGCATTGAGACAGGGCTTTTATCCCCGCTACCAGAGGGGTTCTTTAGCCAAAATGCTTTGTGTTTAAGAACTTGATCCTGTATTGTTTTCTCAGCTTGTTTGTATACGCTGAGGAAAAGCAGAGACTAATAGTTCCGTGAATTCCTCCTTGGATTGGGAATGCTGGCTCTTTGTTAGTACTTGCAGTTGAAGGCAATTGCGATGTGCTAACCAGGGACTACAGCGAGTATTTATTTACCTCTAAAGGGTTTTATTGCTTCCACACACACATTCTTTGCTGATTTGAACATCCTGAAAGCCCGGGTATGTGTGTGCCAATGCTCTGCAAACTCCAGGGCCGGTCCTTGCAGGGTTTTCCTCACAGGGTCAGCTCACAAAAAGAAGGTCATTCAAAAGACAAGTGATGTTTAGAAACTGATAACCACGGGTCCTGCTGAAAGGGATTTGATTTCCCCATCTAAAAGGAGATCTTTGATTAGTGACTGATGGGGCAACTTCAAAAGCTCACGGGGTCTGGCTGAGATAAGCATTCAAACCTGGGATGCTCCTTCCCAAAGCCTCTTTGATCTGGAATTAAAGCTAGAAATCTTGCAGGCTTTATTGTGTGATTTCCAGTGGTTTTAATGATGTACCAGGCACAATAGGATCCACCTGGATTTCCCTCTCCAGCAGGGAAGGGTTTTAGCTGTGGCTTTCTGGCGGCGTGGAGGACTCCAGGTCCTCGCAGAACAATAAAGCCCATTTTGGAGTCAGAGGGGCAGCAAATCCACGGAACCGCCCGTTTTGGGGTGAGTGGCACCGAGCAGGGGTCTGGTGCTGGGTCCCTCTGTGCCACGGCCTTTGCTGCTGGTCAGAGTCCTGGGTGCTGCTGGGGCCCCAGCGGTTTGCTGGCAGCCTGCCTCAGTCAGACAGCCCTGGAAAGAGACTCCCACTCCCAGCTCCCTGTCCAGGCCTTTCCCAGGGCTCTGTTCCCACTCCCTGGGCAGCCACGGCTCCCTCGGACTGAGAGCTGAGCGTGTCCCCAGCCTGCAGAGGCACACGCCGAGGGGCACTGCCAGCCCCCTCCTGGCTCTGAGCACAGAACGTGTCACACCTGGAAGTAATTAGAATGAATTTTTACTCATTCATAGCTAATTGCACAATTACTCTCCTATGAAAGCTTCAGCTCTCAAAAGACACTTCAGCACATGAAATGAGTTTCTCTGAATCTGGCTCGAAGAATCGCATGAAAGCTCAGGCTGGAAAGCGTGAGGCTGGATCCTAAACATCCTTTTCTTTTCAGATTGAGTCATTCCTTCCCCACACAGTTCAAAATGCTGCCAGGGAGGGTTTCCACAGTAATCCCCACAGGGAGATTTTAGCCGTGTCCCCAGGCCCGGCTGTCCCTGGTGTGTGACATCCCCGCTCCACGGGACGGGCAGCAGGAGCTCTCCTTGCGCTCCCTGCTCCGAGTGAGGGACAGGCCGAGCTGCCAGGACCTGTGCCCCTGCTGCGGGTGGTGTCCCCGTGCCCCAGGGTCAGGATGGGGCCGTGGTGGGACCCCGGCGGGCGCAGGAGCCGTGCCTGCCTGCAAACCTCCCCGACCCACTTCGCCGAGGCGCCTGACGCGGCGTCGAAATCTCCTGCGCGCTTGCAAATGATGTTTACTATTTAATAAGATGTGATGAGACTGTTCTGATACTTCAAAGGCAGCTGACAGTTTTGTTAGAAATAATCAAGGAACTTTTGGACAATTACGGTGAAGGCTTTGACAGCAAGAAAACGCACAAACCTTGTAACTGTAACCAGCACCAAAGTCAGAGACTCTTCCCTAGAAACAACTTGAATATTCATTTTATCCATTAGGCGTCACTTTTTTATTTATTTATTTTCATTCCATGCTTTTTATGTCACTTTGCTTCCTTCATGCTCGGGAGAGCTCTTTTCTTGTTACAAGATGTGAATCTTCCCACCTTCTTGAACCTCCTCGTCTCGGAACAGGCGAAGGCTTTGGGAGCTCTGCTGTCTCCCTGTCTGGCTGCTGCTGCTCTGGTGGGAAGTGGGGGGGATACACTAAGGTCCCCATTTTGCAGATTTTTATGGGACCAAGAAACTGCAAGATTTCTGCAAGCCCCCCCATAGCCATGGCAGCAAGGCCGTGGGCTGAGTCAGATCAGCAGAAAAATTCCTGAGTGACTTCCGAGGCATGGGGCTGGGCTTGGGAAATTAAAAATATCAGAAACCCAGCCAGGGTCGGTAAAACTTAAATATCCTTTGAAAGCATCCAACAGAGCAGGTGAATAGGAATGAAAAGCAGCCGAGCTCTTCCTCTGGGTCATCCGAGATGCTGATTTCCCCTAATATTGATTGATGCTCAGCCTATAGACACATTGTCAAGCAGCCACACAGGGCTGTTCTCCAGCTGATGTGCAGGGAGAGCATTTCATTTAATCACAAACCTTCCATCAGTCAAGCCAGCGAGAGGGAAATTTGATAACATGGATATAAAACTAAAGCCTCTGATTTAATAAGACTTTTGGGTGGAATTAGCGGGGATGCACAGTGGCACCAACGTGCTCGGGTGAGAATTGCAGGGATGACAAGGCTCCAGCAGCAGAACCAGCACCTCGTTATCCCATTAGCAAAGCTGGGAAGGCAAAATTGCTGATGGGAGAGAACTTCTGGGTGGTGTTAGATCAGCCCTGAGGGGGATGGACATGAGGAGGTGATGCCCTGGGGTGTCCCTGCCTGTTCCTGGGGGCCAAGCCCCATCTCCAGGTGCACGCCAGGCTGGGGCTGGGGGCTCACTGGGGTGCTCTGTGCTCTGTGGAGTCCTTGGTTTTGCCAGCACACGTCCATTTTCTATCTCCATCCCCATCACACCCTGCACCCTGTGGAGCTGGACCCCTCCAGCCCCTCTGGCCATCCTTGACCCCCCTCTGCGGCTGCCCCAGCCCCCCACTCCTCACCACAGCCCCGGTAGTCGCTGGGAGAAGTAATTGGCCAAAGATTAGTGTGTGTAATTGAATGGCAGAGGCTTTGTGTACCAAACAGGGGCTTGTCTTTGTCAAAAAGTCTTTACAAAGTATCCGGCGCCGGGTGTCAGGGAGGACAAGTTTTTTAATCATGTTAAAATGATTTATTTAAACGTCAAGCCATGTCACCTCACTTCCTTTCATTTTTCAAACTGTTTGTGTTTTTTCTGGATGATAAATTTATCTTCAGACAGCCTCAATATGACTAATTAACTTTGAAATATAAGAACCAGATGTGTGAGCTGGAGAGCTTTCTGAACTCATGCCAGGCGTTTTTTTTCCCCCTCTCCTCTTTCCCTCTCCTCTCCCTTTCCCCGCACCGAAATTGCTTTGCTGACACTCGGGGCACATGGAAAAACGCAGTCAGATGGACGGACAGGCCCTGTCCCCCCTCCTGCCCAGCCCAGCTGGTGTTTGCTGCCCGGGCCAGGGAGGGGCAGGACATCCCTGCCGGGAGGACGCTGGACGTGGGAACCGAGCCGCCACCATTCCTTTGCCACATGAAAGGAAATCAAGGCTGGATGTGACACAAAGTGATTTCTTTGAAAGAAAATCCTGCCGTGTGAAGTGGGTTTTCCCCTTCTCCTCTTTTCGTGCAGCGATCGCTCGGAGCCGCTCGACGAGGGAAACATTTATGTACCAATTAATTAAGCAAAGACTCCCAGCTTCACTTCCCTCTTCATAACGTGCGTTCTCGTCCCTGCTGCAGGAATCCTCCTGCAAACAACCCCAAACCCACAGCCAGAGCCCACAGTGCCAAGCACAGCCCGCGGTCCCCTGGAGAGGATGGATAAGGGGACAAGGACTCGGTGGCACCGTGCTGAGGGGACAGGAAACAACGTCCCGGCCCCTCTGCTCCCCTCCCTGACCAAACCNTGGCAGCGGGGGCTGGCGTGGATCCCTCCCCACACCGGGCCCATCCCACCTCGGGAGCAATGGACAAACGCCGTCCTTGGCTTGGTGCTCGTGTCACACCTCAGCTGGGAACGTGGAACAGGGGACAAGGTGCAAAGAACGGGATGGGAATGAGCACCAGGATGAGCTCTGGAGCAGGGACACATCAGAGAGGGGCAGGGAAAACCCTGGGATGGGCAGGAATGTCTGAGCAGCTCTGCCCGGGCACCGGGAGCCTGCAGGAAGGGCTGTCTCTGTGGGGTTGAGATCCCAGCATCTCCAGAGGAGGGACGGTGACAGGACAGGACACAGGACAGGACCTTTTCCACCC
>VZTG01005270.1:1492-11538 GCA_013397845.1 Melanocharis versteri | reverse complement strand
GGAGGTGAGTGCGGGGTCTCTCTTTGGAATCCTGACCACTCAGGGTCTCATCTTGAAGCCCAGCAGAGCGGAGTCTCTGACAAGACAAACTGCTGGACGTATCCAAGTGGAAAATTTGGCCATCAGAGATTGCTGGGAAAGAGAATAAAAGCCTTCATGTGAGTCTAGGAGCCCAGAACATGTGGAAGGTGGACCTGAGGTTTCCTAAATGGAGGAGAGGCTTGATTGGTGCCTTGATGCTGCAGGACAGAGCTGAGATCTTCTTTGCTAGGGGAACAGGGATTTTCCCTAGGAAAGTAAGGAGATTTTTTTCCCACATCAGTACAGAGATTTCTCATCATTTCAGGCTTTCAGTAGCTGCAAAGGTTGATTTCTGTTCCCATTTCTGGGCACCAAGCCACTTCCCTGCCCTCTGGCTGCTCCCTGGGTCGGTGCTGCCCAGGGCAGGGGCAGCAAGTGTGGGGCTGGGGACTGTCCTTGTGGGAATCCGGGGAAAGCTCTGGGTTGGGGATGGGCACTGCCCAGCTGAGCTGGAAAGGACTTTCCTGAGCCCAGGGAAGCAGAGGGGATTGGTCAGGGCGCTTGTGATATGTGTTTGACACATGAAACCCAAAGGAGTAAAAGAGCTCTGGTTCTGTAACTTTCAATGGCAATTCTACCTCTGTCATCTCCCACATTTCACTGGCCCTGCGTTTTCAATGGATTGGAAACAATTGGCCCCAGGTCTGGTGTCCCTTCTCTGGGGAACATTGGAAAACCTTCACAGAAATTAACTGAAAAGATCAGCTGAAGTAATCTATTTCCACAATACAGAGACATGAAACACTCTCAAAGTTTGGAGAGTGGCACAGAACTAAGAATTGTTTTTAAAGAGAAAGATAGAGGAAACATCATCTCCTGTGGTTGGGAGCAGCCCCTCTGCAGTTTGGTGAACCACGGATCCCAGGCTTCTGCCCCACCTGGGCTCCTGCATGTCCCCATTGCCTTGGTGTCCCCTCTGCAGCCCTGTGAAGACCCAGGAGAGGCAGCAGCCATGAAGATCCTGTTCCTGCTCTTCCCCCTGATCCTGCTGTTGGTCCAGGGTGCTTCAGGTGAGAGGGGAAGAGGGGAAATGGGGGATAATGTCAGCCTACATCAGTGGGAATTCAACGTCCCTGGAAGTGACCGTGTTTGTGGGAGTGATGAGAAGGTGATGGGGTTTCTCAAGTGAGTTTCCAACTGGACAAAGATTAAGGGGGGAGAAATCCCAGGGAGACAGAATCCTGGCTTGTTCTGTGGGTCAGGAAGGGATTTGGTCTCAGGCTCCAAGCCTGCACCCATCTGTTCCTGTTTGGGTGCCCCTGGATGTTCTCTTGCCCTGCACAGGGTTGCCAGCGAGCCCCGGGGTGTTTGGATGGGGGCATTTCCTGGCACACAAGGGTGTCCCTTTCTTATCCATCAGCTGAGGGTATTATTACTGTTGCTGCAATTCTTTTGTGTGTGCTTTTGTCCATGGAAACAGGAAATTCAGATGCATGCAGGCGCAAAGGGGGATTCTGCACCTTCGGGGGTTGCCGCTACCCCACAACACCCGTTGGAAGATGTTCAAGATTCAAAGAGTGCTGCAAAAGGTAAGGGCCAGATCCCTGCCCGAAGAAAGATTTTCCTCCTTTTTCCCCAGAAAGATCTGTTACAAATTTCTTTCTAGCCAACACCAGATAAATTCTCTCCTACTTTAATAATCAGTCTACGAGGCCCAAAAGAGAAGGGAAAAGCCCTTGTGGGTTTTGCAGCTTCTCTGAGAGGGGCTGCAGCAGCCTCAGGCCAGCCAGGTCCTCCTCACTCACCAAAGCCACCAAAGAGGGAAACATTCCCTGTCCTTGGGCAGCACCGAGGACATGATCCTGATCCAGGCCTTGCTGCATCTGCACAGACCTGGAGCCAGGGCTGGCAGCACTGAGATACCCCAGGTCCAACCTGTCTGCACTAAGGACTGCACCTCACCTCCCCTGAGCCTGAGGCTCCTGCACCCCACACTGGGCATTGCAGGGCAGGGGGAGAGAGTGGCAGCAAAAGTTACAGCAGGTGATGTGCTTGTTTCCTTTCTTCCTACAGTCTCTGGGGTTGAGACCCTGAAATTCCCAAGCAGGACATGGCCCTCGCTTCTGGCTCCTGGACCCATCTCCTGATGTCCCCTGCCCTCCCTGCCTGTGCCGTGCCCAGCTGGGGTGACAGCAGCAGTGGCAGCTGCTCCTGCTGGCTGCTGCTGGGCTGGAGCCCTGTGGTGCCAGCCCCGGTGTCTTTGGGGCAGGGGCTGCTTTTCCCGGCTTGAATAAAGAGCAGCACTTTGGCATTGCAGGGCTGGGCCGTGTGTGCGTGTCCTGCTGCTGGAGGGGTGCTGTGCCTGCTGCCTCTGCGGGTGGCACTGCCTTGGTGGCAGCAGAAGGCCCTGGGGATGGTGCTGGGGCTGAGCAGCGCGTGTGTCCCTGGGGATGCTCCTGCCTGGCCGTGGTTTGGGGACGCTGAGCCTGTCAGTGCCTGCTGGGCCAGGCTGTGTGGGGTGCCTGTGGTGGAGCTGCCCTGCAGATTCTCCTTCTGGCGAGCAGGACCCTTATCCTGGTCCTGCCGGTTTTGGGTGTCTCCCGTCCCTGACAGCAACAGCTTTATGTGCAGGGCTGTGCTGGGTGCTGTCTCTTTGGTGGGCAGGGCCATGCTGCCTACTCAACCCATCCCAGGTGTCCCGGAGTTCCTACCACACTGTTGGCTGGGGTCTCCATCTGTCTCATCTGCCGTGGGGCTGAGCTCTGCAGTGCAGTCCCTACTGAGTTCCTGCCTTTCTTCCAGCCCCACAGCACCAACCCCTCTCTCAGCTCCGCAGCCTCTGTCCCTTCCACATCCCTTCTGGAGGAGACTGATTCTGCAGACAGCCCCCAGGAGACCTTAGCATGCCTTCAAGGGAAGCAGGTCCCCCAGGCTGGCTGTACAGCCCATCTATAAGTTGATCTTTCCAAAGGGCTACAACGTGAAAATGTCCATAAATATCTCCCAGCAGGGCAAAAGCCGGCTGTCCTCTCCTCTCTGCCAGCTCAGACAAATTGGTGGTACAACATTCTTCACTTCCAACAGTCAGTGGCCTCAGTCTTCCTGTGAATGCAGGCCTCGGCCCTGCAGAGCCAATTCATGTGTGCTGGGGCTGCCCCTGGTCCCTCCCTGCTGCAGGGGCAGAGGCTGAGGGGCCTCCTGGGGCTGTTGCAATCGTCACCGTTGTCCCCATGCAACAGCTCTTGTGACACCCGCGGCACAGCGGCACCGGGCTGTGGGGCCAGCTGGGAAGCCCTTGGGATGGGCCCAGGAACTGGTGGGTGCAGAGACTAGCTCAGTTCTGGGGGAAATGAGTCCTTTCACAGGCTCACAGAATCCACTCTGGAATGATTTGGATTGGAAAAAACCTTAAGCACCACCTAGTCCACCCCTCTGCCATGGGCAGGGATTCCTTCCACTCTCTCTCAGGTTGTTCCAAGCTCCGTCCAACCTGGCCTTGGACACTTCCAGGGATCCAGGAGCAGCCAGAGCTTCTCTGGGCAACCTGTGCCAGGGCCTCACCGCCCTCACAGGGAAGAATTTTTTTCCTAATATCCAATCTAACCCTGCCCTCTGTCAGTGTGAGGCCATTTCATCTTGCCTTATCCATTTTCTCTTCTCTGGTTGGATAACCAGCTTCTGTGGGATGTGCAAAATCACACAGAATATTGAAAATCCTCTCACCTCTGGACGTTGTGAGAGCACCTTCCTCTG
Source organism: Melanocharis versteri (assembly GCA_013397845.1). Classification (NCBI taxonomy): domain Eukaryota; kingdom Metazoa; phylum Chordata; class Aves; order Passeriformes; family Melanocharitidae; genus Melanocharis; species Melanocharis versteri. The sequence goes on along the minus strand of VZTG01005270.1, from coordinate 7,764 downwards.
GGACAGGAGCTTTGTGCACCTGACACGTCAGGGGGACAAATATCACACGCTCTGTACACACTGTTCAAATAAAGTGAGAGCAACACCAGGGTGGGTAAGTTCTGTTAACCAGGTGATCCAGTAAATCTGCATCCCCTCTTAAAGCCATCCAAGGTGAAGAAATATAAGAGGGATCCAGCTCTTGCTTGTGAATCCAGTGTGTTTGATGCTAGTGATGACACTGAGAGAAGTGACAGTCCTTGCTGGGCAGGAGGGTGCTGTGCCATGTGCCCAGTTTGACAGCTGCCTCTCCAGGTGTTTGGCAGAGTAATTCGGTCCCCCAAAACTGAGCTGAGCTGCTGGGGATTTGGCAGTGGAAACTGGCATCTCAACCTTTTCTCCTGCCCAACCCTGAGATGTGAAGCCACAGTAACAAAGTGACAATCATAAAAAAATGTGGGAGATGGATTCTGCATGCTCAGCAGAAGCAGAGGGTCCAACAGCCCAGATTAATGATGGTGGGTTCTACTGGGAGAGTTTCCTGATGAGAAGCAGAAAAAGTTCCACTCTGTGCCAGAGCAGCAGGTTGGTGCTGGCTTCCAGTGAGCAGGGTCTGTGTGTGTGTCCCTGGATGTGGCCAGCAAACCACAGCACCTCAGGGTCCTTCCACAAGGCAGGATGACACAAGGCCCGGGTTGGGAATCCTTCTCAGAGGTGTCAGAAGAGGAAACCAAAGCCTTCTTTTCTCCAGTGCAGAGGGGAAACAGGAAAAGGAACTTTTGGGCTGGACGTTTAGAATACTCAAGTGACTCCAGCCTGTCCTCTGTGCTCTCCTCTTGTTTATGTTCCAGAGAGCAGCAAGTAAAACAGTAATGAATTAAGTGTATGAAAAAATTGAGGGTTTAAATGATGTTACAGTGAATGTGTGCTGTGGATATTGAATTTTCATATGAACAGAATGAAGATGAAAGAAGATAGAAGCCAAACTTTTTGGTTAAAGTATTTATTTTACCTCTACTGAGACCATGAGTCACACGTGAGTTCTGCTGGTGACTGTGCTACTGAGATTTTCCTCACTGCCCCACACCTTCAAGGAATGGTTTCTGCTGCAGGTTTTGCAGCTGGGACTGGAGCTGGGGTCTTGTAACAAAGCTCTGGCTATTTTAGGGGTGAGGTTTTGCCCCTAACACCGTGGTTCCTAGCCCATATCTTTCTGAGCACAGCACTGTGCACAGCAGCCCTGGTGAAGAGGAGAAGAAGGGAGGAAGGGAAATCCTGCTTCACCCTCAGAGTCCTGCCTTGTGCAGGGATGGAGGCATCAGACATGTTGGAGGGCCTCTGCCTAAGGCTGCTGAGGGGAGGTCCTAAACATATCCCATCAAGTGCCATAAACATCACCCAACTTCCACTGGAAAACTTACCCTGGTTGTTGGAGATGGGGGACAATTGGCAGACCAGAGACGTGGGGACAGCCCTGGGCTGACACTGATGCCCTGCCCAGCCTGGAGCTGCTGCTGGGGCTGCAGGGACCCTCCACCAGCTTCCAGAGCTCAGCAGAGCCCAGGCAGCCTCAGCACAGTGGCCACCCTGGCCAGTGCCCAGAGAACAACGGGGTGGAGAGGGGATTCCCAGGGTGTGTACACAAACACAGAGGTGCAGGCTGAGATTCCCAGTGGGAGTCACGTCCTGCTCTGTTTTGGCTTATGGGACATCACTGCAGAGAACTCAGTGAGCTCCCCTCCCACTCAGCAGCAGGATGGTGCCTCCCTTGAGCACCCCCCACAAGAAAGAACCATCACCCACATCAAAGTAGGGTCCTGAGAAAAGAATGACATCTGGGCCTGTAAAAACCAGGACAATGTTCCTATTCCCCCAGAAGGAGAATCTGCAGGGCAGCTCCACCACAGGCACCCCACACAGCCTGGCCCAGCAGGCACTGACAGGCTCAGCGTCCCCAAACCACGGCCAGGCAGGAGCATCCCCAGGGACACACGCGCTGCTCAGCCCCAGCACCATCCCCAGGGCCTTCTGCTGCCACCAAGGCAGTGCCACCCGCAGAGGCAGCAGGCACAGCACCCCTCCAGCAGCAGGACACGCACACACGGCCCAGCCCTGCAATGCCAAAGTGCTGCTCTTTATTCAAGCCGGGAAAAGCAGCCCCTGCCCCAAAGACACCGGGGCTGCCACCACAGGGCTCCAGCCCAGCAGCAGCCAGCAGGAGCAGCTGCCACTGCTGCTGTCACCCCAGCTGGGCACGGCACAGGCAGGGAGGGCAGGGGACATCAGGAGATGGGTCCAGGAGCCAGAAGCGAGGGCCATGTCCTGCTTGGGAATTTCAGGGTCTCAACCCCAGATACTGTAGGAAGAAAGGAAACAAGCACGTCACCTGCTGTAACTTTTCCTCCCCTGTTCTCCCACTTGCCCTGCAAAGAAAACAAGTGCAGGGAGATAACACTCAAGCTCACAGAGGCCAGCTCCAGCTGTTACAGATATCAGGAGGAGGATCCCGTGCCTCACACTATTCCAGGGACAACCTTCTCATTTGGACAACAGAGCTGAGCTCTCTGCACTGACAGTGGGCAGACCTTGTGGGGCTAAAGGAGTGTGAGTAGAACTGGTTGACCTGGGGCTACTTCAGCCCTATTCAAGGCAGGTCCAAACCCACAAGGACTTTTCCTTTCTTTCTCTGGCTTTTGCCTTTGAGCATGAACACATGAAGGTGTGAAGTAGGAGCTGGCTTGAAAGACAATAGTAACTTTATCCATGACCAGGAGGAAACCATTTCCAGAACTTACGGTTTGCAGCAGTGACTCAATATTGAACAAACTCCCACGTATTTATAGGGGAAACGACAGCCCCCCAGAGCGCAGAATCCTCCCTTTCGGATGCATTTTTCATGTTTTCCTGCTGCCATGGAAAATCATGCACAGGGAAAGAGTTAAAACCATAGTCTGGGAGAAGAGTGTGTGACTGCACCTTCCCTTCTTTCCCTCTTACCTGCAGCACCCTGGACCAACAGAAAGAACAAGAGGAAGAGCAGGTACAGGATCCTCATGGCTGACACCTCTCCCTGGACTTCACAGGGTTCCAGAGGGGACACACCAAAACTCCTGGAGATGACAGCACACAGTAATGGGACAAATTGGAGTGGGACTATCACAAGAGGCCTGTTCCAAAGAATGGATCTCATTCAAAGAATGAATCCACCTTTAGGATTTCCTGGGACCAGCCGGAGAGGTATTGGTCTGTTGGGCAATTCCTATCTTCTTATTGTCTGTGAATTCTCTATGAATTCATTCTCCTAAGGGACATGTGGGAGAAGCAAGGCCTGACTGTTGCACTTCTGGCCAAAACAGCATTCAAAGACTTGTGGAAAGCACGAGCAGAGTATTACCCCTTGGAAGATGTGCTCCCTCAGGCCTTTTGCATCCAACACTTCTCTCTTGAGGAGAAATACATGTTTCTGGTGAGACAGAGCCAAGGGGGGGGACAAGGCAGATTTTTAAATGCAGTTACCAGATGAAACGTGTTGCTGCTGCTTTTATTCTCACACTTCTGCTTCTCCTTCTCCAAGAGCCAAAGCAGAGTTTGCCTGTCAGGTGGTGCTCGTGTCAACATGCAACACAAAGCCAATAGTCAAACAAGAATTGGGAACTGACCTGGGTTCTGGAGTTAAGGGAAATTCATGTCCCTGGAGATGCACAGCACTTGGTGAAGGAGGTTTGTGCCTATCACTATGGTCAACAGAACCATAGAATGGTTTGGGATGAAGGGACCTTATAGTTACTCTAGTTTCAACCCCCTTTTAAAAATGAGCAGGTTCAGCTACAACACAGAATCATAGTTTGGTTGTGGACAAAAAAAATCCTTCCATGTTAATAGAAGCTGGAAATAATGGAAAATCACTGTACGGCTGTCTGAAGAACATCTCCCTACTTTATCCAGCACAGCCTCCAGCTGCCCCAGAACAAGAGGCTTCAGGGACCTCCCTCAAGCCTCCAGACACATTTCCAGTTCCAGATTAAGGTAGGAAACCCAAGTTTACTTCCAGCATATTCTGGGCTCTGATAACCACTGACTCAGAGAGAAAATTAATGCTCTTTCTTAAAAAGCTCAAATGGCCTCACATGTCGGTTTGACACATGGACACTCCCAATAGTTTGTAAATAACAAAGTGTCAAGAGTTGAAGGCAGAGGCGTAATGGGAAGCTGTCCTCAAGAGACCCCACAGCCACCTACCTGATGAGGATCTTGGTGTTCAGGCAGCAGCAAACCCAACAGGAATCGCTGTGTGCAGATGCCCCTGGGGCCAGGCAATGCTGCTTTGCCCCAGCCAGGCTGGATTTATAGCAGTGCTGGTGGGTGGGACAGGCCCCAGTTGGCACTGGCACAAGTGCCCTGGTCCAACCTGAGAGTGCCCCATGTGCGTGGGGGTGCTGGGGCTGCCCCTGGTCCCTCCCTGCTGCAGGGGCAGAGGCTGAGGGGCCTCCTGGGGCTGTTGCAATCGTCACCGTTGTCCCCACGCAACAGCTCTTGTGACACCCATGGCACAACGGCACCGGGCTGGGCAGGAGAGGGATGGGGTGGGGGAACAGCTCTGCACTGCAGATGTGAAGGGAGCTTGTGGTGACAGCTCCAAGTTCAGTGCCAGGACAGGTGAGAACCCACTGAGCAAAGGCCATGGCAGGCAGGGATGATCTGAACATCCCTCACCAAACTGTCCCGTTCTGCAAAGCAATGGCAGTGGAAGCCTTTTGGGGGTTTGTCCCTTCTGCTGGGTAACAGTTGACGGAACCAGAGCAAATAGCCTCAAGTAGTACCAGGGGAAGTTAGACCGGATATTAGGAACAGTTTCTTGGAAAAAAGAATGGTGAAACATTGGAACAGGCTGCCCAGGGCAGTGGTGGAGTGACCATTCCTAGTGGGATTTTAAAGCAGTGTAGATGTGGCACTTGGGGACATGGGTTAGTGCTGGGCTTGGCAGTGCTGGGGGAATGGTTGGACTTGATGATCTCAGAGGGCTTTCCAAACATAAATTATTCTCTGATTCTCTGATTCTTGGGAGGGAAAGTCTTTGCTGAAACCAGCAGGGTCACCAGGTGCTCCCACAGGCACAGGTACATGGACACACACAGGTATTGAATCACTCAAAACGCAAGGCCTGAGGTTTGCTTTGCAGACAGGGAGAGGCCCCTGCCTTTGATGGAGCAGAGAGTTGTCACCCCAGAATGCCTGAGACAGGCAGAAGACAACCTGTTTGGTCCCTGTGGGTAAACAAATTTGGACATTTGCAGGCCATGATCAATTGGAGCTGTTTCTCAGGTCACCGAGCCCAGGAGCTGCACGGCCTCCTCCTGTTTCTCCTCCTGCCTACTGGGACAGGGTGTGAAGCAGCACAGCTCCTGCCCAGCCACAGCAGGGAGGGCTGTGGTGCTGGAAGAGGACAAGGAGGAGCAGCAGGGACAGCTCCTGTAGGGTCACCATGGTCGTGCCTGATCAAGGGACACAGCACCAGCACAGCCACAGCGTAAACCATAAAGCACAAAGCTGTGGCTGTCGTGGACAAGGGACACCCATAACCGGCAGGACCAGGAGAATGTTCCTGTTCCCCCAGAGGGAGCATCTGCAGGGCAGCTCCACCAGAGGCACCCCACACAGCCTGGCCCAGCAGGCACTGACAGGCTCAGCGTCCCCAAACCACGGCCAGGCAGGAGCATCCCCAGGGACACACGCGCTGCTCAGCCCCAGCACCATCCCCAGGGCCTTCTGCTGCCACCAAGGCAGTGCCACCCGCAGAGGCAGCAGGCACAGCACCCCTCCAGCAGCAGGACACGCACACACGGCCCAGCCCTGCAATGCCAAAGTGCTGCTCTTTATTCAAGCCGGGAAAAGCAGCCCCTGCCCCAAAGACACCGGGGCTGGCACCACAGGGCTCCAGCCCAGCAGCAGCCAGCAGGAGCAGCTGCCACTGCTGCTGTCACCCCAGCTGGGCACGGCACAGGCAGGGAGGGCAGGGGACATCAGGAGATGGGTCCAGGAGCCAGAAGCGAGGGCCATGTCCTTCTCAGGAATTTCAAGGTCTCAACCCAAGGGGCTGTAGGAAGAAATCAGACAAACACATCACCTGCTGTAACTTTTGCTGCCACTCTCTGCCCCTGCCCTGCAATGCCCAGTGTGGGGTGCAGGAGCCTCAGGCTCAGGGGAGGTGAGGTGCAGTCCTTAGTGCAGACAGGTTGGACCTGGGGTATCTCAGTGCTGCCAGCCCTGGCTCCAGGTCTGTGCAGATGCAGCAA
>VZTG01005266.1:13932-29498 GCA_013397845.1 Melanocharis versteri | reverse complement strand
TAGCGCGGTTTTTCAAGGCTGCGGAAATAATCAGCTGTGCACATGTTTGGAGCCGCGCCGTGCCGAGCCTGCTGCCTTCCAAAATTCGCCCTGCTGCGGCTCCGTGGGAGATAACAACCGCGGGGGCTGCCGAGATAAGGCTTTGTCAGCCGAATAATTCACAATTGTTTGGGAGCACCTTTGAAAGGGACGAGGCTGCTCAGTCCTCAGAGGAATTTCAAATAGTTCGGTGATGTGACTTCCCCAGCTCTGTGCTGGGACCTGATCCTGCTTCTCCTCGAGCCACCGCAATTCCTTACTGCTCTGGGAAGCTGCAGACTGGTTTGGGAAGCTGAGGCTCGGTCCCTGATTTTTGTCACTGGCTACAGAAGCTGCGACTTTGCTGCTGGGAAGCGTCAGGAAACAGCATAAAATATATAAAATAAACACCGGATTGTCCCCACAGAACTCAGGAACGGAGCAATGGAAGCTGCAGAAATCCCGAAGCAAAGCCTGAATCCCAAAAGGATCCCAAAGGGGGCTCGTCTGGCCACCCCTGACCGATCCTGCTGGGATTTTCCCCTGTAAATTCACTCATTTTTAGGCTCAGGAGCAAAGATGTGTCACCACAGCTGCTCCCACACACACGAGTGACACTGAAGTCACTTCCACCTGTGCCATCCTGACCCATTTCGTGCTTCTTTGTCATCTAAAGAATCTTTTAATCACAAACAAACACCCCAAAATAAGTAAGTGTGAGTAAGACAAGACCGAAGGCTTTGTTCTGGCAGCTCAGGAAATTTTTTTGGGGGGTTGTTAAAAATGAAAACCATCTTTGTGATCAGAGGTTTAGAGGCTCAAAATGCCCCTGGTGACAGCAAAAACCGAGGTCACATCCACAACACCCTTCCCACGTGCTGGAATGCCAGTCCTGCCCAGGCAGGTGGCTTTAATTTATGCAATTTAATTATTGCAATTCATGGAATTTATGGCAGGGATGGCAAATTTTTAATGATGTCATCAGCTTCGATGTGCTGCGCTGGGAAGCTCAAGGATGGTGCAGAAATGGAGGAAAGAAAGGGGTGGAGAATTAGAGAATCCCATCAGTTACGGTGAGAAAGAGGGAATTTTTCTAGGCGAGATCAGAACTCCCAAAAATCTCCCTTTTTCCCCTCAACCTCCTTTCACCTTCCAAATAAATCTTCCCGCGGTGAGGGCAGGAAATATTCGAGGAATCCATGGGAGAGAGAGCCCTGTGGATCCGTCAGCTGCTTTTAATCCAGGGTGCAGCATCCCCTCTTCCTGCAGGGAACAGAAGGGCCCAGATCCCACATTTTTAACAAAAATAGCAACTTTCGACTCTGGCAAAGGAAAACCACAGCAGTGGCTTTTGGGCCTTCTGGTTTTGGGGTTGTCTCTTTGGAAATGGAAAGTTTCAGGGCTTTTTTTTGGGTTTTTTGGGGTTTTTTTTTGCCCCCAGACTTGCTGGGTTTCCTCGTGTTCCCGGTGGGTGTGGGGTGGCTGTGGCCCCTCAGAAGGGGGAAGGGAACGTTGCATAACCCGCTGTTCCTTCCAGATGATGACTGGGCAGAAGTGGAGCCTCTGCAAGCCACAGGAGCAAGGCTGGAAAGGCAAAATTACAGAGTGCAGGCATCCCGAAAAGCCTGGGGCGTGTGGGTGTGCGGAGGGAAAGGGGGGAAAATTCCAGGAAAACCAAATTTTGGTCACTGCTGGCCGTAGATAGGCGGCTTCCTGGCTTGGGTGATGTTAAAAAAGGAAATTCCTTGGGAGGAAAAATGACAAAAACCCGGTGGCCTCCGGGCTTCCAGGAGCTCGGCCGGGTGAGGTCGATCTTTGCGGAATCATAAAATCGGGATGGTTTTTTTGGAATGCTGATGGTGAGGGGGAAAGTGGGAGTTTTCAGAGGGCAGCGTGGATGTGGGGCCGGTTCTGGTGGGCTGGGCTGGAGCCTGATGCCATCGATCCACGCTCCTGGAATTGCTGGAGCTGGAAAATCCCTCTGGGATCATCAAATCCAACCTGTGACCGATCCCCACCCCGGCGCCAGCCCAGAGCACCGAGTGCCACAGCCGGGAATTCCTTGGACACCTCCAGGGATGGGGGCTCCAAACCTCCCTGGGCACTTCCAAGGCCTGAGCACCCTTTCCGTGGGGAAATTCCTGCTGATTCCGTGGGGAAATTCCTGCTGATTCCATGAGGAAATTCCTCCTGATTCCACAAGGAAATTCCTGCTGATTCCACGAGGAAATTCCTCCTGATTCTGTGAGGAAATTCCTGCTGATTCCATGGGGAAATTCCTCCTGATTCCATGGGGAAATTCCTCCTGATTCTATGGGGAAATTCCTGCTGATTCCACGAGGAAATTCCTCTTGATTCCATGAGGAAATTCCTCCTGATTCTGTGAGGAAATTCCTCCTGATTCCATGAGGAAATTCCTCCAGATTCCACGAGGAAATTCCTGCTGATTCCATGAGGAAATTCCTGCTGATTCCGTGAGGAGACAGCCCAGGTCACCTCAGTGTCATTTCACCTGATTTTTATGAGCCTTTTTTGCCTTCCTTTGTCATTTTCGCAGCTGTTTGCTGCCTCGGTTCCCTTTTCCTGAGGAAATCTCAAACGAAACCGAGTTTTCATCGAGTCAAACTCGGCACCAGAGCGAGGCAGCCCCAGGTGAACGCTGGCTTTTGCTCCCAAATCAGCATTTTAGAACCAGAATTCAGCTGGGGAAGACACCGACGAGAGAAAGAAAGAAAAAGAAAACTGTAAAAAAAAAAAAAAAATTCGAAATGCAAAGCTGAAAACCAGAATTTCAGAAAACAAACTGGGCTTGGAAAGCCCCCGGCTGGGATAAATTTAGGTCATTTCAGGGGATCAGCTGTGGTCACCAATTATGCAAATGGTGAAAAAAGCGCTGCCCCGATGTTTTACATCTAAAATTCAGCTTTTTTTCCACGCCCCTGCCCTTGTCCATCCTTCCTGCCCTGCCCTGACCTCGCTGCCGAGGGAGATTCCATGGGTTTGGGTTTTTCCAAGAATTTGGGGTTGCAGGGTTTTTTATATATGTATTATTGTTTTGTATTTTTCATTTATATTTTTATATATTATCTATATATGTTATAGGTATCATATAAATAATATTAATATAAATATTACCATATANTTATATATATATATATTTAATTTATATTTTTATTGGGTGTGAGGAGCTCGGGGCTCCTCAGAGAGCAGCAGTAAGGGAATTTCCAGGGATTTGCTGGAGGAAGGAGCAGCCCTGCCCTGCTGAGGGGCGGGGAAAGGGTCAGGAACAGGAAAATCCTTGAAGCTGAGCTCGGTGTTGAGCCCGCGGTGGGACGGGGGAGCCTCCAGCTGGATGGGGGAGCATCTCCAAGGAAATTCCCTCTTCCACAAGGAAAAAGAGGCAGGAAAATCGTGGCTGGAGGCAGCCGGGGGGAAGGGGGAGAGATGGGCTGAGCTCAGGGCAGGGAGAGGGGGGTTAAGACAGGTTTAAGCTGGAGTTTGGGCAGGTGTCCCGGGAGAATCATTCCAGGGACAGAGGGAATCAGGAGAGGGAGCAGAGGAAATTCTGGAGGTGAGAGGTTTCCTGGGAGAGTCATTCCAGGGACAGAGGAAATGGGAGAGGGCTTAGAGGAAATCCTGGAGGTGAGAGGTTTCCTGGGAGAATCATTCCAGGGACAGAGGAATCAGGAGAGGGCTTAGAGGAAATCCTGGAGGTGCGAGGTTTCCCAGGAGAATCATTCCAGGGACAGAGGAATCAGGAGAGGGCTTAGATGAAATCCTGGAGGTGCGAGGTTTCCCATGAGAGTCATTCCCTGGCTGGGGACAGAGGGAATCAGGGCAGGGAGCAGAGGAAATCCTGCAGGACTGAGCTCTGAGGTCGGAGCCACGGGCAGGAGGAATTTCATCCCACCAATCCCTGCTGGATTTGGTTCTTTGGAGTGGGATGGGGCTGTGCCCTGTGCTTGGGAGGAAAGAATTGACACCCTAGGGACACCCAGGGATATCCAGGGACACCCAGGGACATCCAGGGACACCCCAGGGCTTCCCCCTCGCTGTCACCTCCAGTAAGGCCAGGGATGAGCTCCAAGGGTTTGGAAGTGGAGGGAGAAGGAGCCTTTCCAAGGTGGAACTGAGAAAAAAGATCTTGTCCCAGCCCCATTCTGGGAATGTGCCCGGCACCGAGCTGGGGACCTGTGTGTGACAAATTCCCAGCCTGACACCCCAGGGACCCTCCCAAAGCCACCAGCCCGGTGTCACCACGTGGAGCCAGCAACCTGGGAATGCTCATCTCTCCTCTTCCTCTTATCCCTCCTCTCCCTCCTCACCCCTCCTCTCCCTCCTCTCCCTCCTATCCCTCCTGTCCCTCCTCATCCCTCCTATCCCTCCTCTCCCTCCTCATTCCTCCTATCCCTCCTCTCCATCCCAACTGCAAAGCCAAGGGAAGGAGTGTCCAGGAGCTCCAAACCCAGGGTTGAGGGCAGGAGAGGAGCAGTGACACCCCTTGTCACCAAAGGAGGAGAAAGGAGTCGGACGGGGGAAGGAAGGAGTCAGAAGGGAGAAGGAAAGAGTCAGATAGGAGAAGGAAGGAGTGAGACAGAAGGAAGGAGTGAGACAGGAGAAGGATGGAGTTGGGAGAAGGAAGGAGTTGGACAGGAGAGGGAAGGAGTCAGGAGGGAGAAGGAAGGAGTCAGACGGGAGAAGAAGGAGTCAGACGGGAGAAGAAGGAGTCAGACGGGAGAAGAAGGAGTCAGACAGGAGGAAGGAGTCAGAAAGGAGAAGGAAGGAGTCGGACAGGAGAAGGAAGGAGTCGGGAGAAGAAGGAGTCAGACGGGAGAAGAAGGAGTCAGACAGGAGGAAGGAGTTGGACAGGAGAAGGAAGGAGTTGGACAGGAGAAGGAAGGAGTTGGACAGGAGAAGGAAGGAGTCCGAAAGAAGGAAGCAGTCAGACAGGAGGAAGGAGTCAGAAGGAAGCAGTCAGACAGGAGGAAGGAGTCAGAAAGGAGAAAGAAGGAGTCAGAAGGGAGAAGGAAGCAGTCAGACAGGAGGAAGGAGTCAGAAAGAAGGAAGCAGTCAGACAGGAGGAAGGAGTCAGAAGGGAGAGGGAAGCAGTCAGACAGAGGGAAGCAGTCAGACAGGAGGAAGCAGTCAGCCAGGAGGAAGGAGTCAGCCAGGCCTCAGCTGCCCCCTGGGCCCCAGCAGAGCCAGGCTCTGGCCAGGGTTTGGCTCTGGCCAGGGTTTGGCTCTGGCAATTCAAAGCTGGATTTCAAACCTGAATTTCCTTCCCCTCCCTGCGCTGAGCCCTGAGCGCTCCGCAGGGAATTTGGAGCTCCCCAGCACCGCTGCCCAGGTGGGCTGGCAGCCGTGCCCCAAAATCCAGATGTGGGAACATCTGGATAACAGCTGCAGGTGTTGGGAGCTGGGAACCCATTCCAGGGACTGAAATCCAGCGGGATGTGCTGCAGGCACAGGGAGGAATCCATGGGATCCAAGCCCTTTGGAACTGCCCAACACCTGGAGCTGCTGGGGAAGGCCAAGGGTTGGATGGGATTTGGGAAGGAATCCTTCCCTGGGAGGGTGGGGAGGGGCTGGGATGGAATTCCCAGAGAAGCTGTGGCTGCCCCATCCCTGGGAGTGTCCCAGGCCTGGCTGGATACGTGGATAAAGTGGAAAAAATGAGTAAAATGGCAGCCTGGGATAGTGGGAGGTGTCCCTGCCCATGGGATTGGATGAATCCTCCCAACCCAAACCATTCCAGGATTCCCTGTGCTGGTTTGGATGGGATATTGGGAATAAATCCTTCCCAGGGACTGGGATGGAATTCCCAGAGAATCCATGGCTGCCCCATCCCTGGGAGTGCCTCAGGCCAGGCTGGACAGTGGATAAAGTGGATAAAGTGGATAAAATGGGTAAAATGGGTAAAATGGCACCTGGGATAGTGGGAGGTGTCCCTGCCCATGGGATTGGATGATCCCTTCCAACCCAGACCATTCCAGGATTCCCTGTGCTGGTTTGGATGGGATATTGGGAATAAATCCTTCCTTGGGACTGGGATGGAATTCCCAGGGAATCCGTGGCTGCCCCATCCCTGGGAGTGCCCCAGGCCAGGCTGGAGCAGCCTGGGACGGTGGGAGGTGGCCCTGATGAGCTGAGCTTCCAGGTCCCTCCCAACCCGCAGCATTCCATGATTGCAGTGATGCCCTGGAAGCCTTGGAGGGAATCACGAGCATGTGACAGCCCAGGGGACAAGGGGACAAGGCCACACGGCCGGGTCAGCGTGGCCTGGCGGGAGTGGCGATGTCCCTTTGGTGTCCCCTGGCCTGGAATGGCCCCGCCTGGGTCCTGCCAGCCTGGCTCTGGAATGGGGATTTTGGAGCCTCTCCTTTGGCTTTTCCTGCTGGGTTTTGGAGCAGCGTGGCCCAGCTGAATCTGGCACTGTGACCCCAAGGAGAAGAAAATGAGGGATGCCTTTCTCAGGGGAAAAAAAAGGAAAAAAAAAGAGGGACACCTTCCTCAAGAAAAAAAAATGAGGGATGCCTTTCCCTGGAGAGAACAAAATGAGGGACAGCTTTCCCTGGGGAGAGAGAAGAAAATGAGGGATGCCTTTCTTTCCCTGGAGAGAAAAAAATGAGGGACATCTTTCCCCAGGGAGAGAGAAAAAAATGAGGGATGCCTTTCCCTGGAGAGAAAAATTGGGGGATCCCTTTTCCAGGAAAAAAAAAATGAGGGACACCTTCCCCAGGAAAAAAAATGTGGGATGCCTTTCCCTGGAGAGAAAGAAATGAGGGACAGCATTCCCTGGAGAGAAAAAAACCGAGGGATCCCTTTTCCAGGAAAACAAAAAAAAGAGGGACACCTTTCCCAGGGAAAAAAAAACAAGGGAAAACTTTCCCAGGAGAGAAAAAAAGTCCGATTTGGCCCAGGATTTTGACTTCTCAGCCCAGGCTGGGGAGATTCACGATCCCAGAGCCAGGAGGGAAAGGGAGGATGAGGAGGGAAAAGTAAAAGCTGCATCAAGGGCTGGAATCTCAAAGGCACTCAGGGGTTTTTCTGTCCAGGCTGTGGAAGAAGCAGGGGCTGGGTTTGGGAACATCCCCTCCTTTCCAGGCTGGATGAAAATTGCACAGAGTTTTATTGGGTTTAAAGCTACAATTCCATGGCCAATTCCACAACGCTCAGGCCTGGGTGTCTGGAGTTCCCCAGAGGGAATAATTTGCATTTTTCCGCTCACCTGGATAACAGAATATACAATAAAAAATATTATCGATATTTACAGTGAAAAGTGGACATTGGGAAGAGCCAGGGATTGATTTCCCAGGGATTGATTTCCCAGCTCTTTTCTGCTTTGCTCCAAGCATTTCTCTGCTCCAGGCCTCAGTTTCCCTCCAGCCAAGCAGGATAAAGGAGATCCATAAACTCAGCCAGAAGGTGTGGAACCCTAAAATTGACCCTATTTATCCTTCAAGCAGCCACGTGGGACTTCCTGCCAGGCACAGGGACACCCTGGGATTGTCCCCCAGCCCCAGCACCCCCTGCCAAACCCTGGGAAATCCTTGGGAATCCTTGGGAAATGCTGGAGGGCATCGGAGCAGCTCCAGGGCAGGAGGGTGAGGAACAATTTGCTGTCCCTGCTCGGGTTTGGGGTCCTGGGGGGCTCGGAGCTCCCTGACCCCCCCAGGCCAGGCCCAGCCCGATGCGGAAGAGCTTAAATTCCCAACAAAAGCTCCGGCTCCAGCGGAGCCAGGAGCAAATTCTGCTCTAAAAAACCCACCAAACCCCCCCCTCCCTCCCTCCTTGGTGCTGGCAGCAGCAGGCAGAGGAAGGAGATCTGGGTCTCCTGAGCGAACTGGAGCGCTTGAAAGGTTTCCTGGAGACACCAGCGCTGCAATGGCAATGTTTTCCCATCCTCGCTCTTCCCACTGCCCCGAGCTCACAGGGCTGGGAGCTGGGAGCTGACAGCCAGGGCTGGCTCTGCCACTTCCTCCGGGCCTGCCATGCCAGCTGCTGGCACGGGGACAGGGCGCAGAGAGGCGGGATGGTGGCTGGAGAGCCTGGCGCAGCTCTCGGAGGCGGCAGAGAGGTGAAACCGCAGCGCCGATAACGGTTCTTGCAAATCATCCCCGGGCAGGTCCTGCTGCCTTCCTGGCTCAGCTCGTTCCGGCCCCTCGCGCTCTCAAAACTTTCAGCAGCACAGCAATTTCGTGTTTTTTTAGTTTCCTAAATGAGTTTTCCCGAGAGAAAAACGGGTGTTTTTTCACTGATGGGACGTGGAATAAAAATACGCCGTCAATATTTAGAGTGACAATCCATATTGGGGAGAGCCAGGGATTGGGGATTGATTTTCCAGCTCTTTTTTTGCTCTGCTCAGAGCATTTTGCTGCTCCAGGCCTCAGTTTCCCTCTGGCCAGGTGAGATCCACAGAATTCAGACACTCCGGGTCTCACGCTGAAACCATTTCAGTGCGGCTGTATTTAAATCAGTAGAAATGTGAAAAAATGTAAAATACTCACATGGATCTCTAAAACTGACCAGGTTTATTCTGCACTTCCAGGGCACCAAGCCTGTTTGTATTTAGGTGATTAATCATTAATGGTTTTCTTTTATTAAAGGTAATCAAGGCCTTCAGGATGGGGGAAAATTCCCAGGTGGGAGACGATGCCTTCAAAACAACTCCACAAACGCATAAACAAAGGATTTAATTCCCCCTGAAAATGACATTGTGCAAGGAAATGGCTGGAGCAGCCCCTTGAAAAGGCACCTGGTAATTAACTCGGTGTAAATTAATCAGCTTCACACAGGATTTAGGGACTTTCAGAGCTCAGCGCTGCCTTTTGTAGTGACAACTCCCAAGGGGACTTTGAAGTCCTGCCCGCTCCAAGGGGTGGCACAGGCTCCAGGATTTGGGAATATTTGTGCTTTACGAGGGGGATAAAAGCACCCCCACCCCAAAATCTGGTTGTTTTTTGGGCTCTGTCACACGCAGGAGGTGCCAACCTCGAGATAAGGAGGACAAAGGAGCTGCCTGAGAAGCCGGGGAAGCGGGGGAAATGTGGGATTTGGTTTCCTGGGAGAAGCTGCCAAAGGGTTTGTGCTGCTGGCCTGGCCTGGCTGGGGGAGCTGGGACAAGGACAGGACCTGGCTGGCTCTGCACTGTGGGCACAGGCGACAGGAAAAGGGATTTAGGGAGAATTTGCCTCAAAAATCAGGTGGGCTCCAGGCAGATCAGAGCTCTGCTCCTTCCAGCACCCAGCAAAGGATGTTGTGGTGGTGAAACCATCTCGGTGTGACTGTATTTAAATCAGTAGAAATGTAAAATAAACTTTAGGGGTTTGATGTAAAATGGGCCCAAATTTGTGTAAAAGCATCTCAGGGGTAAATAAAGCTCCCCCAGCTCAGCGAGCAGTGATTCCTGAGCTCCTGAGGTTCCCCCACACAAAATAATTACAGGAATAAGGAAATGCTCATTATTAGAAGAAACACACAAAGCGAGAGTCCTGCAATTAATTCAAAAGGACATCAGAGCCGCCTAAATATTGGGCAAGCTAAAAACCAAACTGGTGGAAAAATAAATATTCATAATCCCCAAAGATAACAATCAGAGACTCCACCCCAGCTGCCCCCGAGGCGCCCCAGGAGGTGGCACTGGGCAGGGTGGGGCTGCTGCATCCGTCCTGGGGAGCTGGCCCTCGAGAAACCCCAGCTTCACTGGATGTTTGTCTCCCAAAACCCAAAACTTCACTGGATGCTCATCTCCCAGAACCCCAAATGTCGCAGGATGTTCATCTCCCAGAACCCCAAACTTCACAGGGTGTTTGTCTCCCAAAACCCCAAATTTTACAGAATGTTCGTCTCCTAAAACCCCAAACTTCACAGGGTGTTTGTCTCCCAGAACCCCAAACTTCACAGGGTGTTTGTCTCCCAAAACCCCAAATTTTACAGAATGTTCGTCTCCTAAAACCCCAAACTTCACAGGGTGTTTGTCTCCCAGAACCCCAAACTTCACAGGGTGTTTGTCTCCCAAAACCCCAAATTTTACAGAATGTTCGTCTCCTAAAACCCCAAATTTCACAGGGTGTTTGTCTCCCAGAACCCCAAACTTCACAGGGTGTTTGTCTCCCAAAACCCCAAATTTTACAGAATGTTCGTCTCCTAAAACCCCAAACTTCACAGGGTGTTTGTCTCCCAGAACCCCAAACTTCACAGGGTGTTTGTCTCCCAAAACCCCAAATTTTACAGAATGTTCGTCTCCTAAAACCCCAAACTTCACAGGGTGTTTGTCTCCCAGAACCCCAAACTTCACAGGGTGTTTGTCTCCCAAAACCCCAAATTTTACAGAATGTTCGTCTCCTAAAACCCCAAACTTCACAGGGTGTTTGTCTCCCAGAACCCCAAACTTCACAGGGTGTTTGTCTCCCAAAACCCCAAATTTTACAGAATGTTCGTCTCCTAAAACCCCAAACTTCACAGGGTGTTTGTCTCCCAGAACCCCAAACTTCACAGGGTGTTTGTCTCCCAAAACCCCAAATTTTACAGAATGTTCGTCTCCTAAAACCCCAAATTTCACAGGGTGTTTGTCTCCCAGAACCCCAAATTTCACAGGATGTTTGTCTCCCAAAACCCCAAATTTTACAGAATGTTCATCTCCTAAAACTCCAAACTTCACCGGATGTTTGTCTCCCAAAACCCCAAATTTAACAGGATGTTCATCTCCCAGACCCCCAAATTTCACAGGACGTTCATCTCCCAAACCCCCAAACTTCACAGGATGTTTGTCTCCCAAACCCCCAGACTTTACAGGATGTTTGTCTCCCAAACCCCCAAACTTCACCAGAGGTTTGTCTCCCAGAACCTCAAATGTCGCAGAGTGTTTGTGTCCCAAAACCCCAAACTTCACAGGATGTTTGTCTCCCAAACCCTCAAACTTTACAGAATGCTCATCTCCCAAAACCCCAAACTTCACAGGATGTTTGTCTCCCAGAACCCCAAACTTGACAGGACGTTTATCTCCCAAAACCCCAAACTTCACTGGATGTTCCTCTCCCAAAACCCCAAAATTCACAGGATGTTCATCTCCCAGAACCCCAAACTTCACAGGGTATTTGTCTCCCAAAACCCCAAATTTCACTGGATGTTTGTGTCCCAAAAGCCTGGGAAGGGGTTGGTTTTTCTACCTGAAATAAATCCATGATTTTCCATCTGGTGAATCCCTCTCTCCTTGTTTTCCCCATGTTTTGTGGATGATCAGGGCTTGGCTGTGATGCCCTAAAGGGGAATTTTGGGGTGAGGCTGCAGGACTCAGACCCCCCTGTGGGGCCCTCCGTGGGTTCCCCACGCTGGAGCTGGGCAGGAAAAATTCCTCCCACCCCACAAAAATCTTCCTGCTGGCCATCAGGATGGACCCAAGGCTTTTCAGAACTTCTGGCCTGGTTTCCTAAAGAAAAATCCAGCTCAATCCAACTCCCTTTCCCATAAACTCCTCATCCTTTGGCTCATTTCAGCCCAGCCTGACCACTGAAGGCACCAGGGTGGGACAGTCCCACAAATGTCACCAACAGGGCACTCAGGAGAGGCTCAGACCCCACTGAGGAATCCTGCAGCCTTTCCAGACACGGAAAATCCACTCAGGAGCCTCGGTTTTGTGGGAAAGCAGCTGGGGAGCAGCATCTGGAGAGCTGGGCCACATCTGGATGTCACCAAACCCTGGCAGGTGACACCTCGGTGCTAATCCCGCCACCCCAGCCTGGTGTTATCAGGGCCCCGTGGCCACCCCGAGACCAGAGAGGGCAGAGATAAAGCAAAAAGTCCTTTTTTTTTCTTTTCTTTCTTTTTTTTTTGTGGTGCTCCTGCAGCTCCAGGCCTGGGTTTCTCAGAATCCAGCTGCGCTCAGAGGAGAAATGAGACAAACAAATGTGTGGGGACAGGGACGGGGAGAGATAGCGATGCCAGCAGGCCCTGTCCCTGTCCCTGTCCCCGTCCCTGTCCCCAGGCTCCAGGGAGAGGCTGCCCTGAGCAGATTAAGGGGGGAAAGAGCTCCATTCCAAACCCCTGCACTTCCAGAGGCAGCTGTGCCACGGAACCGCGGGGTTTGGAAATGGAAATCCCACAGTTTTCCTCAGCCCCACTCCGGGAAATCCATCCTGCCTCCGTCTCCCACTTGAAATAACCTCAAATATTGAAATGTTTGCACTTTTTCTGCTCAGCCCCCTGCCAGGGCAGCTGCTGGGCTGTTGGGAAGTGATGCCAGGTGTTGGAATTGTTTTGGGACAGGGACTGGGATCTGTCTGAAGGAGGGGACACATCCAAGCGGCCCAAGAAGAGACCAGAAAGGCCTGCTGGGCTCAGGAGCTCGATTTTCCATCCAGGGAAGCAGGAGATGCCTCTTTTTCAGGGATCCACTGCTTGGGATGAATATTATCCTAATTAATAAACTGGAAATTAGTGATGAATTATATCCTAAGTGATAAATTATATCCTAAGTAATAAACTATAAACAGGGACCGTGCGTTTGGCCTGAACCTCACAGGGCTCTCCTGTGAAACAGGGTTGGGAAATGCTGCAAGACACCCCAAATTCCCGTGAAATAGGGCTGGGAAATGCTGCAAAACACCCCAAATTCCCAAATTTTGCAGCTCTAACCAGCAAAATCCTGCATGATTCCTGCCCTGATGGAGCCAGGAGAGCCCTCAGGGCCTGCACAGCCAGGATGGTTCCCCTGACGGTGGCAGGGGCACAACAAGAAATAAAAAGATTCAAACACGAGGCCGGCTTTGCCCCCAAAGATTTCAGACTCCAGGGCATCCCCCCGAACCCTCTCTCAGCCCGTTGAGCCCCACAAATTTATTTTGACCTGCCGAGCACGCTCGGAGCATTCAGCAGGGTTTATTTACTTCCTGCGCAGTGAAAACCGGGCGGGAGAAAATAGATGAGCAACGATCTCTGCTCACCTGCAGGGCCCCGCCGGGTCGGGTGCGCAGCTGAGAACCCCGGGGGTGCCCCCCGAGCAGCTTTTGCACCCCCCAAACCCTTCTGAACCCCGCACCTGCAGCCCTGGCTGGCTCTGAGCTGCTGAGGATGTGTCTGGGGGAGGCTTTGAGCTCAGCCTGCAAAGCCAGCGCGGCTCCGGCAGCGGAGGTTCTGCCGCGGGGTCCTGAGCTCGAGGCTGAGCTCTGCAAAGCTCGGCTTTGACGGGGTTTAAAGGGTTTGAAAAGTGGGGCTCAGGAGGTTTGAGGAGAGGCGGTGTCACAGCCCAGAGCTGGCAGGAGTTGGTGTCACGTTGTCCCAGTCCTGGTGCTGCCACCGCTGCTCTGAGGCTCCGTCAGCTCTTTGTACTCGGGATTAGGAGCATCCCAAAGGTTGGGATTGCATCTTTCCCTGCCTGGATAAAGGGTTTGGAGCATCCCAAATGTTGGGATTGCATCTTTCCCTGCCTGGATAAAGGGTTTNTTGCATCTTTCCCTGCCTTGATAAAGGATCCCAAATATTGGGATTGCATCTTTCCCTGCCTTGATAAAGGATCCCAAATATTGGGATTGCATCTTTTCCTGCCTGGATAAAGGATTTGGAGCATCCCAAATATTGGGATTTCTTTCCCTGCCTTAGTAAAGGATTAGGAGTATCCCAAATATTGGGATTTCTTTCCCTGCCTGGATAAAGGATTTGGAGCGTCCCAAAGATTGAGATTGCATCTTTTCCTGCCTTGATAAACGATCCCAAAGATTGGGATTTTTTTCCCTTAAAGGATTTGGAGCATCCTAAATATTGAGATTGCATCTTTCCCTGCCTTAATAAAGGAATAGGAGCATCCCAAATACTGGGAATTTTTCCCTGCCTGGATAAAGGGTTTGGAGCATCCCAGATGTTGGGATTGCATCTCTCCCTGCCGTGACAAAGCCACACCACGCAGGACAAGTGAGCCACACATGTGTCCCCACTCAATTCAGGCTGGCTCTGTCCTCTGCAGGATGACAGGAAAGTGCTGACATCAAGAGAAGATGAAGAATTTGGGGAAATCTCTGCAAATTTGAGACTTTTTAGGGTATTTCCAATGGTGAGGCTGATCCAGGCTCTGCTGTCGATGTAATTAAAGACATCAGACAGCAGAAAAGGGCAAAGCTGCCGTTTTGCTTTATGTTTTTGGCTCAGGCTGGAAATCCAAGCAGGGCTGGGTTGGGAGGTGCTTTCCATAAAGCTGGAGTCCATCTGTGCCTGCCTGGGCCCTGCTGCCACACAAAACCTGCCCGAGGAAACCCGAGCTGGGCTGGGCAGCACCTGAGCTCGGGACGGCCTTTTCCAAGGGAAAAATCCTGGCGAGAGGAAAGGAAGGACAAAAACTGCAGGGCTGGAGCCTGCAGATCCACACCCACAAAGCAGAGATCTGCCCGAGCCAGGAACTGCTTCCCAGGAGGAGGAGAAACGCAGGATGGAGCCGTTTCCAGGGGGATGTTGCTCCTCACCTCTCCTGGTGCTGATCCAGGCGGCTCCAAGCCCACAAAATTTCGATTTTGGAGGTCTCGTCCCCTGGGAATTCCAAGCAGAGGCACAAAGCATTGGTTTGGGACTTTCCCCAAGGAATTCGACACCAGGAATTCAGGCCATGGATGCTGGGATGAGCCCAGTGAAGCAGCAGGGCTGGTTTGGGGGCGGATGCTTAAAAAAACGGAACAAAACAGTTCAAATATTTGAATTTTGAGGTGGTTCCCTCAAAAATATCCCGTTTTTCCAAGCTGTGGCTCCTGCAGTGCCACGCTCAGCCGGCTGCGAGGAGGAGGGAAGGCAGCACCAGGCTCCCTGCACCCATCCAACTTCTGCTCTCGCATAGGAAGTCGATAAAAACCTCACTTGGTTGCAAAAAAGAAAATCAGATTTCAAAACCGCTGCTCGAAGGGCTCCAGAGCCTCTGAGCAGCCCCGGATTAACCCTTTCCTGCCTTTCCAGAGGGTCCCTTCCAGCTGGGGCTGACACCAAACCCTTTGGTCCCTTTGCTCAGCTCCTGGGGGCTTTTTTTCCCCTTTATGTTCCGTTTTCACGTGGATTTTATCTTGGGATTTATCACCTGTCAGATCTGCTCCTATCAACAGCCAGGCTGGGAGAGGAGGGGGTGGAGGAAAAAAGCTCCATTAAAAAAATGCTCATCCATTGCAAAAAAAGCAAAAGGTGAGCAGAAATGGGGGAAAAAACAGTGGAAGTTTGGCTGGAAAAACTCATTTCCCTGTCAGAAAACTCTTGGCTCATGCTGGGAAGATCCAGCTCCTGCTGGGAAGATCCCACTCCTGCTGGGAAGATCCAGCTCCTTGGTGATTCCCAATTCTGGATTCCAACCCCAAAATCCTCATTCTCGCAGAAAAGCCAAGTTTCCCCTCTTTTGTGTATTTTCCACCCATTCTGGGAATCGTTCCTGCAGCAGTGACCTGAAGATCTGTGTCCTGCCAGCCTGGGAATCCACTGATCTGTGGGATCCACTGATCCACGGGATCCACAGGGATCCCAGGGAAATGACACCCGAGGGTGGATCAGCACAGCCGTGGCTCTCTGGGGACGATGGAAAAACAGAT